>JBBPSJ010000039.1:0-232937 GCA_038093535.1 Boletus reticulatus
TCTTCAATAGGAAATGCCAGGTCACCAAACTACGCAAACGCAACGCTCTGTGGTGGAAGCAACGCGTCGACCCGCCGAAACGTGACCTGATGGTACCTGACGTGGACCCGACCACGCAGCGGGAGGACATGCCGGAGCTCATACACTGTGAGGAGGATGAAGAACACGAGCTGGACGGGCACTCCATTAAGAAAACTACAATATCGACGTCTCTAGCCCAAGGGGCAGAGAAAATCAAGAAGGAACTCCCGCGGGACTTCCAGGACTTTGAGGACGTCTTCCAGAAGAAGGATGACGGTCCCCTTCCGCCTTACCGGTCGTTCGATCACGGCATAGATCTAGACGACTCATTCACACCAAAGGTTGCCAAGGCCTACCCGCTCAACCCTAAGGAGCGAGAGGCATGTAAAGATTTCATTGACGAACACTTGAAGGCTGGACGTATTCGCCCATCGAATTCCCCCATGGCTTCCCCGTTCTTCTTCGTTTCAAAGAAGGATGGTAATCTTCGCCCCTGTCAAGATTACCGATATCTCAACGAGCATACCACCAAGAATGCATACCCTCTCCCGCTCATCGGAGACTTGATGGATCAGCTCAAGGGATCTTGTTACTTCACGAAGATGGACATTCGCTGGGGCTACAATAACGTCCGGATCAAGACTAAAGACGCCTGGAAGGCGGCGTTCATTACGCCCTTCGGCCTCTTCGAGCCTCTCGTCATGTTTTTCGGCCTGTGCAACAGTCCTGCGACTTTTCAGTCGTTCATGGACTTTATATTCAAGGACATGGTGGCGGAAGGATGGTTAATCATCTACATGGATGATATGTTGATCCACTCTAGGGATCTTATGGAACATCACCGACGAACGAGGCGAGTTCTAGAGCGGTTACGGGACAACCGTCTCGGCCTCAAATTAGAAAAATGTACGTTCGACGCATCCTCGGTTGAATTCCTAGGGATGGTCGTCCAAGAGGGTATCATCGCGATGGACCCTACCAAGTTATCGGCAATCGCCACCTGGGAACCACCTACTTCGGTTCGCGCAGTCCGCTCATTCATAGGGTTCTGCAACTTTTACCGCAAGTTTATTCCGAGTTTCTCGGAAATTGCTAGGCCGATCTTGGATTTAACGAAGAAAGGGCAGCCGTGGTCCTGGATGCACGAGCAACAGAAGGCGTTCGACCTCCTCCGAGCGGCCTTCACATCTAAACCTGTACTTGCAATGCCGGATACATCAAATGACTTTTACGTCATGACAGACGCCTCGCTCACTGCGACCGGGGGCGTGCTGATGCAGAAGGATGGTAATGGAGATTTACACCCTTGCTGCTACATATCCCAGACGTTCTCACCGGCGGAACGTAATTATGACATATATGACAGGGAACTACTGGCTGTCATCCGCGCGCTCGAGGAGTGGCGGCACTACCTTACCAGCACCGGCCGACCCGTAACTGTGCTCACAGACCACAAGAATCTGTGCTACTTCAAGGACCCCAGGAAGCTCTCTAGGCGGCAAGCTAGATGGATGCTCACACTACAGGACTATGACCTCCTGTTCCAACATGTACCGGGCGCCAACATGGGCCCCGCGGACGCTCTCTCGCGCAAGGATGATATGGACACTTCGGGCGACAACGCCGAAGTGACCTTGTTGCCAGGAGAGCTGTTTTTGAAAAGGATCGACCTCGACCTCCAAGAGGCCATCGTCACATCCACTGCAGTGGATGGCTTTGTCATTGACCAGCTGCGCAAACTTCACGAGGGTACACCGGGAATTCCCCGTTCCTCGATTCACGATTGGCGGTATGACGATGGTTTGCTCTATTTTAAGGATCGGGCTTACGTGCCTGAGGGCCACCGGAACGACCTCCTCCATGTTCTCCATGACTCGCCTGCGGGTGGTCATGGCGGTTACTACCGGACCGTAAACGCGGTACAATGGGATTATTGGTGGCCTGGCCTGACAGCTTACGTCCGACGCTTCATCCAAGGATGCGCTGTCTGCCAGGCTAACAAGGTCAACACCCATCCCACCGTCCCTCCTCTCACCCCTCTTCCGGTCGCCTCCACTCGCCCTTTCGCAACACTTTCGGTCGATCTCATCACGGACTTGCCGCCGTCAAACGGATATGATTCAGTCATGGTCGTGGTCGACCATGGGCTTACAAAGGGGGTGATTTTCACTCCAACTCACAAGAGTGCGGACGCCTGCGGGGTCGCGCAGCTCTTCTTCGAAAAGATTTTCCCACAATTTGGCCTCCACGATAAGATAATCTCTGACCGCGGTCCGCAGTTCGCCTCGGCATTCGCCCTGGAACTGGCGAGACTCCTGGATTACGATCCCCTTCTTTCTTCCGCATACCATCCGCAAACCGACGGAGAAACGGAACAGGTCAATCAGGAGCTAGAGACGTATCTTCGGATCTTTTGCCAAGGGGACGCCACCCAATGGTCGGACCTCTTACCAATGGCGGAGTACTGTCATAACTCCTCCGTGCATTCGGTAACAGGGAAGACACCATTCTCATTGATGATGGGGTACGAGCCGAGGGCCTACCCAAGTTTAGGAAAAACCACCTTCCTCCCTGCACTAGAAAAACGCCTTGGAGACCTCGATGAGGCTCGCAAGGAAGCCACTGCCGCCCACGAAAAGGCACAACGATACATGAGGGAACGCGTTTCCTCCCGATTTAAACCATGGAGGGTCGGAGATAAGGTATGGCTCGAGGGCCGTAACCTGAGACTCCGATACCCATCTCGAAAACTCGCACCACGCCGCGAAGGCCCATTTGAAATTACACAGGTAATATCACCTGTTTCGTACAAGCTGCGGCTCCCACGAACGTGGAAAATCCACAACACCTTCCACGCCTCCCTTCTCACCCCATATAGAGAGACTGCGGAACACGGAGCAAATTTTGTTCCGCTTCCGCCAGATCTCATCGACGGAGAAGAGGAGTTTGAAATCGAACAGATCTTGGCCCATCGGGGCTCCGCACGTCGCCGCCACTACCTCATCTCGTGGAAAGGATACCCGTCCTCCGAGAACACCTGGGAACCAGAGTCCAATCTTGGACATGCCGTCGCCCTGCTTAAAGAGTATAAAGGCAGGGACCCCCTGGCCTTTCCTCCATCATCGTAACTCCCACCATCATCACCATCGAGTCGAGCCGCTGCTCCTCCTTCCTGCCCAACAAGAATTCTTTGATGTCCCATTCGCTGAATGTCGTCGTACCCCTTCGACTCCACCGACTCCCCGTCGTATCGCGCTGCATCCTCTACGCTTCCATTCTTGAGAGCCCCGCCGCTGCCCTCGCCATACCCTCAGTACCCGCCTTCAGAGACGTTCCGGTACTCAAATCTCTGGTGGTCATCTTTCATACATATGCCACAGCCCGAACCGTCCACGCCCAACTCTTCCCAAATGGGACCCTGCCTGTCTATACCGCCGCCATGGGACAGGCCATCCACGCCTCCAGAGAGGCAATTCTTGACGCCTGTGCCGACCATGGATTCGACGATGTCATTCGCGGACTCCCCTGTGCTCTGTACATGCACATACTGCGCCCAATCGTCCACTCCCTACCTACACACCTCCGACGATACTACATGGATGACCGCCCAAACCACCCCTGGGACAACGACCCCTGGGCAAGAGAGTACAGCCGAGGAAGTGGCTACTCCCCCGTCCCAATCTGGGACGATGACTCCACCATCGCCCCCGCCACTACCCATTCGCCCTCCTCGTCCTCCCACTCCTCATCCACAATTCCGTTACTCTGCGCGTCCCCTTCTGAGATCTCTCGCTCATCTTCCCGAAGCGGAAGTATTGGAGATGTTGGAAGAACTGGCAATCCTTCTGTTCCCGGTGCCGCCTTATCAGACGTCCTCTCATTCCTCTCTTCCGTCCCACTCCGACCTCGAGGGACTCCTACCCCAGAGCCCTCCAACGTATTCCCCGCTCAAGAACATCCCTCCTCTCCAACTCCCGCTCGACGGAATAATCGTGTTCCCAAGCGTAGCTACCGAACAGTTCCGTATGGACTCGACAGTTCCCCAGCAGGAGCTGTGGGGAAACGTGTTTCAGGAAATCGAGGAAAGTCGCGACAGACAACTCCGTTCCCCTCCTCCTCTCTTCCCAATGCTGAGGCCCGCGCGTCGACGCCCATATCCACGCCGGGTACTTCAGCCAATCCAATAGATGTCGACCGTTTCCCCTCTCCCCTTCTCCCCATTACCCCTGCTCGTCCCACTCGTCCCCTTCGCTGTTTCACGTGCAACCAGACTGGCCACGTCCGCGTCGACTGCCCTCATTACGAGTGCCCACTCTGTCGAATGACCGCTCCCGGCCATATTCAGGCCTGGTGTCCTCGGCGCATCTGTCTCCTTTGTGGCGAGTTTGGTCATAGCGACGAATTCTGCCCCAAGCGGCGCAACCCCCTTGACGATGTCGACCTGACCGACTACGAAGTCAACGAGGGAGATCAGAGTGGTTGATGGAGTCTCGCAGGTGCTTCGACTGTACGAAAGGGGTAATGTTACGGTCTACGAAGGGGGTACACTTTTTCCTTGTTCTTTTCCTTGTCCTCGTCTTCCGCTTCTCTACAGACTCGTCCTTTCACCGTACGCGGTTGTATTCGTAGTGGAGTCGTCCTCCACCACTACCAGATACGCTCTCTCGATCTCTTTCTCCTCTGGCTCACACGGCGCCCCGCCCATACCAGATTAGGACTTCCGTTCCGTCTCCGCCACTGTCACCTTATTCAGACTTCGTAAGGCAGTGGCATAACTTTTCCTTTTACATTCGTAGATCGCTATCTCGTGCTGCGCACTCATAGCCTCTTACTGCGGATAGCTGCGCATTCAACTGCGCTTTACTGCGGATGCTGCGCATCCCATTTATATCCTTCATCTAGATTAGGGGCCTACCGTATAAATACTCGTCATTCCTCCCATGTATTTCCCTAAGCTAGTTCTACGCAATACCAGCGTTGTTCTTGCCTCACTTCCTCCGAGTTCCAGTGAGTCTTCGGACACCTAGAATAGGAGAGACCCGCCTAGGCTTCGCATCGTCTCAAAGCTCGGCACTCGTCCTTGAGTCGAACTCCTCGCTACCTCGCTTATTCTTCGACCAGTATCGCAGCACGCTACGACAAGTCTACGCTGTGCGTTACAATGCCACCAAAACAATGTCAACGTCAATGGTGATGCCATGTCACCACCACCCTTAAATGACAACAACAATGGGCCATCACCACCCCCATACTACTGTAGCAAAACAATAACAAGCATGATTTGTTGATCTATTTAGTAGTTACATCATGTATATTATAGTGTATGAAATATATGTGTTTGTTTTTACTAGTTCTGAATAACTCTGTGAAAAAAACACTAATAGCCAAGTGCTATTTTGCTGATGCTGTCCAGCCCTGTCCAGCCCTATCTAGATTATTAGAACCTGTGTAGTTCTACCCAGGTTGTTAAGACCTGTCTCAACCTGTCCAGACCTGTCAATGACCTGTTAAGAATCTATACAGGTGAGGACCTAGCTGTGAACCTGTTAAGCCTGTATAGATTTGCACGGACACATAGAGTAATGAGGGTGTTGCTGATGGAAATCAGATGTTAAGACTCTTCTGCAAACAGAAATTGGACAGGAGGATTTCTCTCAGTCCTACACCAAATCCATACAAAGTGATGGTGGAACAGAGTATACCAGCAAGGCCTTCCAAGACCAACTCCAGGCTGATGGTACAATCCTTGAAACTTCTGCTCCATACACTCTGGAACAAAATGGTCTGGCTGAACAAATGAATCAAACACTGGCCACACTGGCCAACACTATGTTGGAAGAGTCCAAACTTCCAAAATCATTCTGGGCTGATGCCATATCCACTGCTGCCTATGTTTCTGCACACAGTCTGACTTCCAGACTTGATGGAAAGGTACCCTATCAGATTTTCTTCAACCACCATGTTGATCTGACTCTCTTCTACCCCTTCAGATGTCCAGCCTATGCCTACACACCCAAGGAGTAGCGGGGGGGAAAATTCTGATCACATGGGAAGAAATGCATCATGATTGGATACACACGTGGACAGCAAGCCTACAAACTCCTAGACATTGAGTGTTGGACAATCATCTCCAGTCGTCATATCACCTTCAATGAGTCCGGAACTATTTCTGGTACTGAGTCTGCTCCATGGAATGCCCCTGCTGTTGAGGGACAGTGGGAGGGTTCAATTCTAGAGCAGTACCATGATGATGATGATGACTGTCAGCCAAATGCTGAACCAGTGGGAGACATCCCAGAACACCCTGTCAGTCCCAGTGTCAATGAACTTGCAGAATGTCTAGACCAACTCCAGTTACATGAAGCTCCTATCCCAGCTCCCAACATTGTCCCACCAATCACTCCTATCCCTGCTCCTGTTTCCCATTCCTGCTCCAGGCCCACCTCCAGCTAACATTCCAGCTACACCGCCACCTCTGCCAGCTGTGTGATGAAGTAACCAACAATGGAAAGTAGCAAACAATAACAAAGACTACGACTGTGTCCTACAGGAGGAAGCTGTGCAGCGAACCAATCGCAAGGAGGAAGCACAGCAACAAAATCTGGAACAGCCTCTGGAACCACCAGAACCACCAGAAGATGACCCAGAAGTTCCTGGTGCATTCACAGCCTCCATAGAGGACTTCATCTTTGCTGGATCTGCAAGCTCATCCTCTGAGCAACCACTTCCAAATACTCTAAGGGCTTATTTGATATCCCTCCAACAAGCTGGTTAGGATAGGTTAGGATAGTAGCCAAGTGTAAGCACATGCTTAGCTGAGTCTCAACTTTGTTTGAATGCCACTACTACCCCTCTGACCTGAGCAGTGACAATGCATCCTCTGTCACTGGGCACTTCTATTCAACATCATCATCATCGCTGTGACCAGTATTGTCAGTTCTGCAGCTCTCGAACCTCCTTCCTACAGTGAACCAGAACCATATCATATGTCTACCCTTTTGGGTGAAGGGTGGCTGCTGGAACACCTCACAGGCCACCCAGAATGAGCTTGGCATGTATGCAGACACAAACAATTGCCTTGTCTTGTATCTCAGAGCCTGTGGCTATGTTGATTCAAGGTTCATATCACTAGAAGAACAGGTGGCAATTTTCCTCTACACCTGCATCATTGGTCTCACCGTGACACATGTTGGGACATGGTTTCAGAGGTCAAATGATATGATATCACGATAGGTAAACACAATATAATCCTTGTTTCAACTGACATTTTGATAGATACTTTCGAAAGATGGTTGATATCCTCTCCTCGTGACCTTTCTACACTACTTTTGTCATCCCCCTCGATGCTTAAACCCCCTTCAAGATCCACTCCAACACCAAGTTTTGGCCATACTTCAAGGGTGTCATTGGGGCTGTTGATGGTAGCCACATTCCAATATCACCACCCAGCCACTGGGCCACCACGTATCGAAACTGGAAAGGTTTCTTGTTGCAAAACTGTCTCTTTGTATGCAGGTTCAACCTTGACCTCAAGTTCACACTTTGTGGATGGGAGGGATCAGCATTGGACATTCGGGTATATGAAGATGCACTTACATGCGGCCTCAACATTTTCAAGGGGCAATACATTCTCAGTGATCTTGGTTACCCCTTCAGAGGTTGCTTGCTCATTCTCTACCATGGTGTGTGAGACCATTTGGCTGAATGGGGCTGTGTGAATGTTCAGTACAGTCACTTTTCACTCCATCCCTTTCAGTGAGCTAATAAAATCTAGGCCATCCACCAAGGAAGAACTGTTCAATTTGGGGCATGCATTGTTACAAAATGTTATCGAGCAGGCCTTCAGCATACTGAAAAATTGGTTTCACATTCTTCAATTACCCCAAAAATACCCTCTTGAAATTCAGATCAGTCTTCCTGCCATGCTATCCACCCTGCACAATTTCATACACTGTTACAAATCTGTTGATGACAGATACAGGAGGGAGGAGGATGACATTGAGTTTGAAGATGCTGAAGAGAATATGACATTGTGTGATGGTATCACTGTTAGGGGCATATAGCCCTGAAATAGTATGGTATCTCAATACGGCGCATGTGATATGGAGTATCACATGCACCCATAATAGTAGTAGCATAAAAAGGAGGAAATGGAAGCAGATAAAAATAAAGATCAAGGTCGTCTTGACGACAGCCCTCATCTACCTTACACCTTACTCTACATATCATTTGACGAATCCTATATGGTTCTCTTCGTCTAGCGTGATCTTGAGTAAGTAAGGTTACAACCCTTACAATTTTTTGAAGTGCATACACTTTGATTCATGCAATGAGCTGCACAGCTACTCATAGCCACACCTGAACTACGGCAGCGAGGCTGCCTGGAGGTGAGGGTGACCCTCCATCAAACAACAATAATTGACAACCACCGAAAGGGCCTCCTAAGACCCGAAAGAATACCAAGAAGAAAAAGGGAGCTCAGGCTCCACAAATGACTGGCGCCGAGAACACCAGCCAATGATCGAGGGCTGCTCAGCCCGAGGAGGAAAGGCCTATGCCTAGAACCCTCCAAAGCTCCCAGACTCTAGACAGTGCTGAAAGGACCACAGAGAGAGTGGTAGAGGCTATGAATGACCCGCTAAGTCCCCTGACTCCTCAAAGAACCGAGCAAGAAAGCTCAAGGATCTTAACCAATCCATTTCATCACCCGAGGACTGAGAGTCCTCTCATTCAGGTCTATATGGAAGGTACTGCACCAGCGCAGAGGGCACAAATTGGGGATGAAATGCCCATGGATCCACGACTGGCTATAGCAACCATAAACGAATTTCTTGATGGAATTCAGCACCAATGGCTGAACTATGGGCAAGGCCCTGAGATGTTCCATAATCATGGAATTAATTCCAGGCAGCATCAAGCTGCTATTATCAATCGTATCAGACAAGCAATCGCTGCTCAGAAGGTGGAGGAACTGACTAGCAGGGCTAGTAGCCCAATGTCGATTCCTCCCGTATCAATTAAGATGGAGGTACAAGGGTCCCAATTTCTCTCCAGTACTCCTACAAAGGGGAAAGAACCCTTGAGAGGAGACCAAAGTGTGCCTAGGGATGCAGGCAATAGATGGGGTCTAGCCCCAAATATGCCAAATCAACCAACATATTTATCCAGACAAGATTTAGATATACATAATCCGTCATATATACGGAAACCAACGAGGAGCGGCAATACTCCATCAAATGGCACGGGACAATGCCGCTGTAAGTGGCAACAGGACCCCAAGTCCCAGACACACGGACGCTGATGGAGAAGACAAAATCTTCCATCGACTCTGGGATGACTTCCAGGATGGAGGGGAAGATCACCCTCAAGGTGGACATTCAGGGAGAGGAGGTCCTCCCAGTGACAATGATGAAAATAGTGACTCAGATGAGGACGACGAGGATGGAGGATCACTACCGTGGCAGAGTCACATTAGACCTGTCGGCGGACGACCCACTAACAGACAGTCTGGGGGTCCTCAGACAACAGGGTCAGGACCAATAGGTCATCCAGCCCAACGGAATTATTTGAGGGGTTTTTGTTGCAATAGCGGGAATCCGGCATTGCCGCACAGGATCCCTAGGAACTGGTCTAGGGTACTTACCTTTGGGACAGAGTAGATTCTCAGAGATGATAGCAGTTGCAGATCAAGAGAGATATATGTATTATATTCAGACTCAGCTGAATCTTATATACATTTTGTAATGCTTACTTAATATAAGGTCACGTGACCATTGGTATGTGTCCTTTACCCCTGGTAACAATTATTACATGGAAACCATGCAACAACAATACACACAACATATCTGGGAACAGGTTGGTCAGCCAACTGGCCCAGTTGGGCCAGAAGTTAAGGTGATGAATCCACCCAAGCCCAGAAAATATGGTGGTCAAGATGACCTGGAAAAGGTCGATGAATGGCTAAGCCATTTGTTGAAGTACTATTATACTTTTAAAGTTACAGGACCCAATCGTGATGAAGCTCGGATATTGTACACTGGGTTGTACCTGGAGGGATTAGCCTCCTAGTGGTATGACCAAGAGGTCGATTCACCGGACTGACAGGTCCAAGATTGGACCTTCGAAGATGTTATCTGTGGATTGTTCCAATGATTCATACATGAGGCGTCGGCTCAGAACGCAGTGGACCAATTTGACCGCACAAGGTTCTCCCAAGAAAAGGGAGCCCTCACATATTACAATGACCTAAAGTGCACGCAGGATGGTTCAACCACCAGATGATTATTCGTTCAGGAGGAAATTCCTCTGTGGACTACCCCACTCAATAATAAAGAGCATTTTTGAAGCTCATGGGATTTCCGCTGAACACTCAACAATTGAGGAGATTCTTGAAGAGGTTCAGTGTATGGAAACTGCCCAAAAGGCAATAAATATGCATATGAGATCAAGCCACACCGGCTCTGGGGAGAAATCCTCCCAGGGACGAAGTGGTTCGAACCCACATAACAAGAAAGAAAGCAGGAATCCCACCAAGGGCAATGGTCTGAGATATGTTAAACAGGGGAATACAATCTACCACTGCGAGGCAAGATTTCCAAATAAAAGCGAAGGATGAGGTGGAGCAGCCCACCACACTCAGAGCCAACAGGCTCAACACCATGACACAGGAGTGCAACCCCGGAAATTCCTTCCAGGGATCAACTGCTACAGGTGTGGAAAAGAAGGCCACATGGCCAACCAATGCAATCAACCCTGAAAGGATAATTGGAAGGGCTCGGCGAAACCTTGCCTATTTGCAGCTGAAGTGCAAGAAGAGGACAGGCAGGAAAAACTCAATGAGACGGAAAGTCCAATAGAGGATGAGACACCACAGGATGCACAAGAAAGTCCTGAGGAGGCCATCGAGGACCTCAAAGATGTCGAGAATAAACCCTTCAACATCTGCAAAGAAGAGTCTGAAGTAGAAAACGATGATGAGCCAGTCGCCTTCTATGGCGCTATGTGCCATGAAGAGGAATCTTCAAAGGTCGAAGATGTTGTCCAGTGTGCAAGAAGAGGACGGGCAGGAAAAACCCAATGAGACGGAAAGTCCAATAGAGATTGAGACACCACAGGATGAACAAGAAAGTCCTAAGGTGGCCGTCAAGGACATTGAAGATGTTGAGAATGAATCCTTCGACATCTGCGAAGAAGATTCTGAAGTAGAAGACGACGATGAGCCAGTCGCCTTCTACAGCGCTATGCGCCATGAAGAGGAATCTTCAAAGGTCGAAGATGTCATCCAGTGCACTATGATGCATGAAGATGATCTTCCAGATCTTGAAGAGTTGAGCATGTCACACAACCCATTCGGCAAGAATGGGAGTGGTCATGCCAATACGGTGCAATGCACCAAGAAAATTGCGAAGAATGCAATCACTGCGTACAACATGTAGGATTAGACCTATGAATAGGGAACCCAGCACTTGAAAGAGCAATTGGATTCCCAGAACGATTTGCAGAAAAGGAATTTGTAAGGGGTGTTGACTATGGAAGTAGAACATGCCAAGAGCCAATCAGATCAGCAGATGAACATCTGCACCTGGCTTGCCATCTGATGGCACACCGATTGAGAGTTGTTGAAAAGGAGAGACAAGATCTCCTAATAAAGACTGTAGTGGTCCACTCTGCTGTACACAGAGCTGGTCATAATAATGACGAAGTAGAAGAGAGAGTGAAATCTCTCATTCAGGACCTTAGGTCTTGTCCACTTTGCACAACAGTAACTTCGGCTAGCTGGTACTCGTATTTACATTGTCAGGCCCCGGAGGCTGTACCCATGTAGTAACTGATCAACCGGCTGATAAGACGATAGCATTGATAGCATTCATATCTCAACTCTCTTCCCCATCCCCATGGATCTCGAGGCCCAGATAGTCCTTCAGAGTGAACTCAAACATTGGCAGCAACTTTTCATGCTGCTAACAATCATAATCGCCCATGCCATGTACTACTATGAAGTACTATTTCTGTCGAGAAAGGAGAGAATTCCCTACCATACATCAATTCTGACCAGCGAAGGATGGATGCTGGAACTGCTCAACGGCCATCCTGATCGAATCAAGACATTGCTTGGGGTCTCTCATGACATCTTTGATGGACTTATCCAGGTGTTGGTAGAGAACAGCTTCAAGAAATTGGATCGAGGGCTTTCAGTCGAAGAACAACTTGGTATATTCCTTCACACCTGTGTAACAGGTCTGAGTACGTGTCATGTCGGTGAAAGGTTTCAACACTCACCAATGACAATTTCAAAGTAAGCATTGAAAGTCAGTTCTACGATGTACAAGCAGACGGCTGAATAATTAGCAGGTATTTCCGGAAAATGGTCAAGTTTTTCTTGTCGGATCCATTCTACTCATCAAACGTGCAACTGCCGACTGCTGGTACACTGGTTGCAACCAAGATCCTGGATGATTGCCACTTCTGATACTTTTTGGACTGTGTTGGAGCAGTTGATGGGACGCATATCCATGTATTTGTACCAGTCGAGGAGCATGCGAATATGCAGAACCAAAAAGGGGCGATATCACAGAACTGCTTGTTTGTCTGTGATTTCGACCTTCTGTTCACATATGTGGTGACAGAATGGGATGGGTCAACAGCTGATGCTACCATGTGGTACAACGCACATACCAAAAGTCTGTATATACCCGAAGGAAAGTATGTCCTTGCCGATGCAGGATTCGGAGGATCAGATGCACTCCTAGTTCCATACTGTGGAGTACGGTACCATCTGAAAGAGTGGCGTCAAACGAATCAAAGGTAAATTAAAAAAAAAAGACCACTAGCAACGTGCTCACCAAGCATTTACCGTATAGCCCATAGAATGCAAAGGAGCTTTTCAATCTGCATCATGCAGGTCTTCGGAATGTTGTTGAGTGCATCTTCGGGGTCATGAAGCGGCAATGGAGGATCCTTCTTCTTGTGCCTGAATACCGCATGGACGTGCAAGCACATATTCCATTGGCACTTTGTGCCATTCACAACTTTATTCAACGCTTAGACCCCAACACATTCTTTACCCTGGAATTTCAAGCAGAGCACTTGGAACAGATGAATGCTGGTGGTGATGATGACGAGGACGAGGACTTGCCTGCTCTTGGGTTTCTTGCCGATGGTCCAGTTGGTGTGGCAGAGAGACAAAGGGCAGAGGAACAATGTGATCGTATTGTGGAAACAATGTGGCGAGACTATTGCCACGAGTTAAGAGAAAGGGGATACATGTAATACATTATGAACGTTATGATCACAGCTGTACAACATACCTTGAACAATATCAGTCATGCCAGAAGTTCAACAAATTAATTGACGCACCATTTCAATGACGATACTTGACAGACTCCCCACCAGAATCTATGCTCTGCCTCTGTGCTTCGATGTCCTTTTTGGCTTGAATTTCTGCGAGCGTATTTGTGATCCACAGTGCTTGTGCATTGTTCTTCATTTTGATGAAAAACTTGACACAGAGCATGTGTTCTGGCTCGCTCATGTAGTCCGCAAGAGCATTGACCTGCGATGGATCAAGGTTGAAAGGCTCCAGGGCATTGGCAGCTTGCTTGACATAGTTGTCATTGCTGTTGCTGACCAATGGCTGTGACTGCGAGATTCCTAGTGACGCGAGGGTGACAGATTTGAGGGCAGCAGGGTCAACGTTGTCGAGGAACGAATTTAATCGCCGTAACATAGCATCCTTCTCAGCTTGTGTTTGTGTGGCGACAGACGATGGGCAAGACCGTTTCTTTGGACCCTCTGATACAATATTTAATCCAGGAGCACTCGCTGTTTTTCATTTCTGGCTAACACTTGTCATTGTAGTCGAGGCCATCGAAACGGTAGATTGGGGTGGACGGGAGAGGTAGGTAGATGGTGTGCTAGCGATGGTAACATGGGGGTCGGTGAACCTGGTACTGGGTAGTGGAATGGGTGGGACCGCACCACTGCCAGTGGCAGTGGTATTATCGATGGCCATCGCATCATCAGCGAGAGCATTTGATGGCCTGGCCACCATTGCGGCACTGGTAGTACCCTTCCGACAATGCTTGCGCTGGGGATCGGTGACATGCGTCTGCTTGGGAGATGAGGACATGAGGGGTGACAAATCATTCCAGTACGGCCATGGATTATCCTTGTATTTCGCTGTGCTTGGGTGTGATTGGAAAAAAAAATGTCAAAAAAAAAGCAAACTCCATTCATGCGCATGTAACCTTGCAATATGAAGCCCACGCTTGCTCAGTTGCCTCATCGACGATGGCCCCTTTGTCATCAGAGTAGGCAAAACCAGATGTAGGCCCCTTCAAGTGGGCAATCACAGTATACTCCGACTTGAGCTTCAGTCAGAATTGCATCAGTCTTTGTGAGTGCCATCCAAGATACTGGAAGTACACACATTTCTGTACTTCGCACTACAGGACTTGCCTGTCTTTGGCACTTTCTGATTGGGAAACCTCTGATTCAGTTCTGCTGCAATTTTGTTGTACGTTTCATCCTTGAATCCATTGTCACCTGCTGATCCATGATGGAGTGCGAGAAGGTTGACAAGTTCATCAGTTTCCTCCGTGGTCCATGTAGTTCGGGGGGTAGAATGACGGCCTGATGTGGCTTTTCCTCTGCCACTGGACTGCTGCCAGTGGGCTGCTGGATTGACAATGCCTGATGTAGAATGGCAGGATTGAGTTGACCTCCCTGAGGAGGACGAAGTTGAATGGCTTCCTATATGTGGCATCAGTGGGGAGGTATTGAGGGGGCATTGGGTATGCTGCACTGACATTCTCAGCCCAGTGCACCAGCCGGTGAATCTCGGAGGTACATCATGTGACTAGCTAGATAAGGAAATTGCTACGGGGCTTGGCCAAGCCAACAGCTAGCCGAAGTTACTGTTGTGCAAAGTGGACAAGACCTTAGGGACCATAGGGAGCGACATGCAGCACTCCGGATTAACCAACATGAGGTCGTACTTGACATCTGATTGGGGACTGTCTGGGTAAATCAAGAAGAGTGGATAGAAAGTCACCCTAAGCTTGAACATCCAGAGAAATTGAGCATGACTGATTCCAATATAACAATGGAATTGGAGGGGCAATCCCCACAGGAGGGTACAGACACCCTCAAGTGGACGTGGTCCCCAATATATGGTCCTATCCATAAGGGCAATACATGCCCGGATTGTAATAATCAGGTAGAACATGTGTCCAAACATGCAATAGATGGAACGCACAGATAGAAGGACATGGATTACAAGTCAGCCGTACCCGTAGTGCATTACAAATGATAGCTACATGCATAGTAAAGACTACTAGGGCAATAAAGCGAGCATCTGAAAATGCTGCTGATCACACCCATTTAATGAATTGCCATGGGTTTTCACCAGAACTCTGGGAAGGAGCAATAAGAGAGCTTCTAGTTATAGATCGCACCCTACTCCTTAGCCTCCCCAAGAGTGATATAGTCGTGTACAATGATGATGTGGCGATATCTACACCACACGGCATGATCACGATTAATCATGAGAATCCGTCAAGTGGTCCTAACATGCAAATAGCGGCAATCCACATTAAAGGGGAAGATGAGGCACCCAACGGGTGTCGAACCTTCCGGTACACAATGAATACAAAGAACGCAGCAGAAAACACTGCAGAGGACATTTGCCCTCAAATTGTGCCTGAAATGCACAGATGCGCAACCATTGAGACAAAAGTCAATGGATGCAAGGCATATATCATGATTGACACAGGAAGTACTGGGAACTTTGTAAGTCCTGCATTTGCAAAGATCATAGGAATGAATATATTCCCATTGGAGCAACAGCTCACCTACAATTGGGCTGCATCAGCAGCCAATCAAAACTTACCCATGGATGTAAATCACATATCGAGATTGGAAGGAAAACTTCTGAAATCTACTTTGATGTGGCAAACATCAATCGATATGACTGTACAGTGGCTCAAAAAACTGTCCCAATGTTTGCATGTTTTTCACTAAAGTCAATAACCCCCAATACCCCCTAACCCCTATCTAACATATGAGAGTATGAAATAATGTACTTACTCTTGGCTTTCTATTGGCCCAAGGATCAAGGGATTTGAATAAGATTTGATGAAATGGCACCCATTTCAAAATGACAACTCATTGGGACAGTTTTTTGACTTTACATTCTTATTACATATATTAGATCCTGGAATGCTGTAAGATGGTGACATACCTTATGCAATGACTATATTATGTCACTATTATGTAATTAATTACTCTACAGCATAGATAAACCCTGCCATCACAGATGAATTCCCTCATTCCCACCATAAAACATCTCTCTGCTCCTAAAAGAGACAATATCATCTTTTGATCTTTCCTGCAGGAAAATTGCATCTCAAACTGGCATAGGGAAGTCTACTGTGGCCAGGACCCTTCAGGAAATCCAACTAGAGAGGGAAAACCATCATGGTGGCTGTCTTTTCAAACTCTCTTCCACCAATAAATGTGCTATTGTCTAGCAAATCCTTACTGGGAAGGCCAGCAATGCTGTCTAGGCAACTCGTTTCATTGATACCATTATCAGCACTCCTATATGCCCATATACAGTGAGAAATACCCTCAAGGAGGCCTCTCTAAAGGCTGTGGTAAAGCAAAAAAGTCTCTTCTCTCTGCTAGTCACAGAAAGAGGAGATTTCCCTTTGCTTTCAAGTACAAGCATTGGACTGTGGAGGACTGGAATAGGGTAATTTGGTCAGATGAGACCAAAATCAATAGAATTGGGTCTGATGGGCAGGAATATGTATGCCAAAAGAAAGGAGAGGGGCTCACTTTCAAGGAGGTCAAAGATACAGTCAGGTTTTGAGGAGGATCACTCATGGTATGGGGCTGTATTGGGTGGAATGGTGTGGGAGTTTTGAGTGAGGTTGAGGGGAGGATGGATGCTGAACAGTATGTGGCCATTTTGGAGGGAGGGTTGCTCCAAAGCATGGAGGAGTCTGGAATTTCTACAGACGAAGTCATTTTCCAGTAGGATAATGATTTCAAACATACCTCCAGAAGAGCCAAGATTTGGTTTAAGGAGCAAGATATCAAGCTTCTGGATGGGCCTGCTCAGTCTCCAGACCTCAACTCCACTGAACACACTTGTGGTCATCTCAAAAAATGTCTTTCTGGTTATGAAAGGGCTCCTATAGGGGTTCATCAGTTATGGGATAGATTGGTGGTAGAGTGGGGGAATATTTCTGAGGATGATTGTCAGAAATGGATAGAAAGCATGCCTAGAAGGTTTCAAGCAGTTATTAAGGCCAAGGGAGGTCATACCAAGTACTAAATATCCTATCTTGTACAAAGTCAAAAAACTGTCCCAATAAGTTGTCATTTTGAAATGGGTGCCATTTCATCAAATCTTATTCAAATCCCTTGATCCTTGGGCCAATAGAAAGCCAAGAGTAAGTACATTATTTCATACTCTCATATGTTAGATAGGGGTTAGGGGGTATTGGGGGTTATTGACTTTAGTGAAAAACATGCAAACATTGGGACAGTTTTTTGAGCCACTGTATCTTGGAAATTCCATTCCTCCAAGAACAGCGAGCTGTTCTGAATTTTGTAAATCAACTGATTCAAATTGGCAACAGAACAATTGCCCTACTTGAGGAGGGAGGGCCAGATATTCACTCACGAAATTCGGCACAACTTCTCCAAAACCCCAATTGACTAGCGAGCCCTGTGAGGTCTGGACGACCCCGTGAGGGCTCTAGGGGGGAGGGAGGAATGGAGAAATCACACAAAATGATGATTGATTTGTCAAAACAGTGCCTAGCTGCAATAACTGCAAAACCAACAGTAACAAAAATAACAGAGAATGATATTCCCCAACTGAGAAACCGATGGTTTCGTACATTTAGCCATCGACTTGGAGGAATGGTCAATAGACTTCCTCCATTGCAGGAAGTCAATCATAGAATCCTGCTAATTGAGGAAGGCAAGCATTACACTTATCACCTTCCTCGCTGCACAGATGTGCTAAAGCAACAACTGTCGGACAAGATCCGACTGTACACTGATGCAGAATGGTGGGTCATGAACAGTGTCCCACAAGCCACACCAATGCTATGCATCCCAAAGAAGAACGGAAAATTGCGGACAGTCATTGACTGCTGCAAATGGAACAATAATATGGTCAAGGATGTGACCCCATTACCGGACCAGAATCAGATCTGGATGGATGTCGCAAGAGCAAAATATCGCTCAAAAATAGACCTCTCAAACACACATGAGCAGGTCCAGATCAAACCAGGAGATGTCTGGAAGACGGCCTTCGCTGCAATTTATGGAACCTTCATTAGCCAGGTTATGCAACAGGGGGATTGCAATGCCCCCGCAACATTTCAATGTTTAATGACAGTGATATTTAGAGATCACATTGGACATTGTATATACATCTACCTCAATGATATATTCATCTATAGTGACACATTGGAGGATCATGAAAGACATCTCCAGATTGTATTCAATAAGCTAGAAAAGGCCGATTTCTACCAGGAACAGGAGAAATGCAATCTTTATGCCAAAAAACTCGACTGTTTAGGTTATATAATTGACCAAAAGGGTGTTCATGCTGATAGAGACAAAATGTCTCGGATCTGCAGCTGGAGAACTCCAAAATCCCTGAATGAAGTTTAACACTTTGTGGGATTAGTCAAGTACTTGGCACAATTTATGCCCGAAGTATCAGCGTATGCTATGTCATTGATGGGAATCCAAAGAAATGGACACCCCTTCAAGTGGAGAGAAATCCATGACTGGTGTTTCCAAATGATCAAGGACTTGACTAGCAAGTACCCGATCTTGAAACCCATTGATCCAAGGAAAGAAGAGCCAATTTGGCTCATTTGCGATGCATCCCTATATGGGGTTGGTGCACTGTACGGACAAGGAAACAATTGGAGGACATGCTGTCTGGCAGGATTTATGTCCAAAAAGTTGAGTGACACTCAACAGAACTATAGAACATTCGAGCGAGAAACTCTTGCAATAATTGAGGCCCTACTGAAATGGGAGGATAAACTCCTTGGATTCAAATTCAAGATCATTACTGATCATGAGGCACTTGGATACCTCAAAACACAGCGGAAGCTGTCTAGTAGACAAATCCACTGGATTGACTACATGTTGTGATTCGACACAGAAATCATATATGTCAAAGGTTCAGAGAACCGTGTAGCGGACTGTTTATCTCGCTACTATGAAAGGGAGGAGGGCGATAGTGCCTTCAATGAAGAGATCGATTGGGCCAACGCTGATGTGTGTTTAGACCCTAAGGGGGACAATCTCCCCCAGGATAGATGGTTCGAATTAAAAGCAATAACCATTGAGGGAGAATCTAACCCTCGCAAGAGCAAACACCTCATTGAGAAATGGGAAACCCGTATGTTAGAGGCACAGGAAATGGCCTCAGCCACAGAGAAGCATACTGAGGACACCCCTCGCACCAATGTGGAGGAGGATTCAACAGTTTTCGAATCTGCTGGGACATTACGAGAACCTCTTGTACAATACAGGGATCAACCCGAGTTCCTCAATGCTATTCGCAGAGGATATAAAAGTGAGCCGATAGTTGCAAAGGTACTGGCCCAACCAAGCCATTCATCGAGAAGGATGGCCTTATATACACGACAAATCGGGGGGAAGAGGAAGTGTTATGCATTCCCCATGCTATGTACAAAGGCAATAATATAATTGCCATGATAATAGACCAAGCACATAGGACTATTGGGCACTTTGGTGTCCAGAGAACTGCGGATTATATCCGCAGAGAATATTGGTGGCCAAAAATTGGCTGAGAAGTGGACAAGTTCTGCCGAACCTGTCCAATATGCCAGGCCACCAAAACCTCAAATCAATTACCCCAAGGGCTACTACATAGCCTACCAATCCCAAGATGACCATGGGGATCGATTGCCATGGATTTCTGATGGGGCCATTCCCACCTAGTGAAGGGTACGACTACTTATGGGTCATACTATGTTGCTTGACATCTATGGTACACCTAGTACCTGTCACAACAACAATCAAGGCATCTGAACTTGCCCAAAAGTTCATCCAAGAGATCATACGACTTTATGGACTACCCAAGACTATTGTCTCTGATCGAGATGCGAAGTTCACATTGAAATTCTGGTGTGAATTATACCGTATGCTAGGAGCAAAGCTCCTGATGTCTACTGCATTTCATCCACAGACTAATGGTGCCTCAGAGAGGGCAATCAGGAACATAGTACAAATACTATGGGCAATGGTACAACCCAATCAGAAAGATTGGACAGCACAGCTGCCAATGACAGAATTCGCACTTAATTCCAGTATAAGTAGTTCTACGGGTTTTGCACCCTTTGAGCTCAATCATGGGTATATGCCCATGATAACACAATGTGTAAAGGAGGGGAACCCTTGACTGTACCAGGAATTAGATTGTTTGTTCAACAAGCAATTCAAAATCTGGAGATGGCACATGATGCCATTATTGAAAGCAGAGTGGTTCAGACATACCACACAAACAAAAAATGAAAGGAAGGGAGAGCCCTTCAGGTCAGAGACCTTGCATACAGTATCTTGCAACAACAAATTTGACTATGCCAAAAGGACAAGCAAGAAAACTCATCCCTAAGTACATTGGACCAATGAAGGTCCTGAAGAGTGATAGTGTCAACGACACTTACACTCTGGAACTCCCGGAGAAGTTGCGAAAGAGGTGTATACACCCGACATTTCACATTGGGCTATTACACCAGTATGAAAGGAATGACAATGTACTATTCCCTAGGAGAGACGCTCATGTGTTCTATGATGTTGGACAATCTGATGAGGACGAATGGTTCGTTGATGAGATAATTGCTCATCGATGGACTAGGAACAAAATTGAGTTCCTCATCAAATGGAATCTGGGAGATTCCACATGGGAGCAAAGCTCCAATTGTGAGGAGTTAGAGGCCCTAGATAGGTACCTCAAACTCCAGGGAGTATCAGATGTACACCAACTGTCCCGCAGAACGGAACATACACCCAGGCGCACTAAGGCACACCACTAGTGGTGGGACCAAGACGTGCCTTGAATGAACAATAGAAGTAAACAATAACAACCAAATAAAAAGAAAGCCTCTAGTATTACATAACAATAGCTTACGGATTAGTCTTGTCGATCATTTCCTAATTCACATCTTTTTCCTTTTTCAAACAACTAATCTACTTATATTACGCAAGGTCCAAGCACCTCTCTCTCTTCCTCATACCACCACCATCCCATTGCATCAGCAACATGTCACAACATGACCACTCACCTACAATGCATTCACCAATGGCATACTCCTCTCCCTCCCACTCTCTGTCCCGTGGCAGGTCACTGTCACAAGGCAAACCACCAATTCACAACACGTCGCCTGCTGGTCAAACGACCAGTAGTGGCAAACATCAAAGGGATCGTTCCCTGTCTGAATGGTGCCACAAACGCCATCGTTGAGAATCTCCCAGAAGGTGGATCAACCACCCCTTCCTCCCTCTCGTGTGACATGAGAATCATTGTACGACATGCAATGATTACTCTCAACACGTTGGGATTGGTGCTGCTGTGAGCGGAAATGACTTCAGGAATGTGGTAGATGGTCTAGTCGACTGCACCACACTCTTCTGTGGGAGAGAACATCCCAAAGACCTCCATGCTCAGGTGGATCGTCTTCACCACCAACACAAGGAAATCACACATCTCATGCAGGGGATTACCCCCCAAGTTAATTTGACTCACACGGGGATACCCATGTTGAAGGAACAGCCCCAGGCTGGACCTTCGTGTATTACTCCTTCTTCTTCTTCTTTCGCGGGGAGGGTGCAGGCAGAGCCTACTGCTCCTGTTCCTCCCACCTCCACCACTACTCTTCCCACCACCACCACTTCCTTGCACAAGGGGAAGGAACGACAACTCTCCCCTGCGCCAAACCGCGTTGTCACCTTGTATGAGGACATCCAAATGGATGATCTGGTCCAGGGGCCTGACCCTCTTGACCTTGTCCAGGGAACTTTGTTCCCTGAATTCACGGGGCAAGAGCCCCTTCACAACGTCATCATGCTGGGAGATGCTTTCGACACGAAGAACGTTCGCTCTCTCTTTGCTTGAATGAGTAACTATGTATGCTTGTATCAGAGGGAGGCAATCACACACGCCCTCAATAATTATAATGCTGGGCAACCTCCCCCAACACCCACCAGACAATTACTCAATGTTGCCATCCGTTTCGATGCAGGGATCATGGGTCCTGTCCATCTTTACAATTCTGCAAAAGAAATCCATGCTGTCTTCAAGGCCACATACCTCGAGGAGGAGGGTAGAGCATCCTCATACCATCAGGCTTCTGACTCAATCACCTTCCTCCACTTGTGGAGGAAGCATAGATTCTTCAAGGTGAGCGACCTCATGAGAATCGCAATGAAACAATGGAGGCCACCCGTATGGGCCTCCAAAAAGTCAAAGAAAAAGAAGGAGCACCTTTGCAATGAAAAAAGGCAGGCCAATGTGGCCGAAACGGTGGCTGTCCCCCCACCAGTTGTTGTACAAGCACTGCAGGAGCGTATCACCTCCAAAATTGAGTCACCTTTGGGTAAACTCCACCCCGGGGGATGAACCCCCAATACATTTTATTATGCAGACTGTCGAACAACCCGACCACTCCCAGCTTGAGGAGTCTTCCTCCTGTTCCCGAGGACCTATCATCCTCAATTTAAAGGCACAAAACCTCCCTTGAGGAGCACCTTCGCTCAACGCTCCAGTCAATGACTGGGTGATGTTTATCCAATTGGCTTGCCCTTTGAACAGTCATGGAGGACTCCACAAAATGTTTCTGGAAACAGTCAGGTGTAATATCTACCCTGATGATGAGGACTCTGACCTCAATCCCCCTGCATGACAACAAGTGTGGGGATTCCTCATAATGGAGTGCCTTGCTCCCATCCCTCAAAGTAATTTCAATCGGATGGTGTGTGTGCGAGGTCTTGTATGCCTCCTAATGGTACCTGGACGGTATCAATCCCTTGTTGAGTGGGCCTCAGTAACCCCACTAAGTAATGGCCTGGTGGCCTGGATTGGCCAATTTGGCAACCAGGCCACTATGACTGACATTGCAGTGTACATTGCTGCTAACGGTGTCGGTGTTCACAACGCCGACAATGCAGTCTTGTGGGCCTGAACTGCCACCCAAGAGATGATCATTTGGATCAAAGCTTCTGGAGGGTTTAGCAACCCCTCCATGAGTGCCATTTACGAGCCCATTAGGCGGAAGCTCAGGATCACATGTTCCAATGAATCCTTGAATTGTACAAAGGAATGGTATGAGCGCGAGGCCACGTCACTGGGTCAACCAGTAGGGGAAATGACCCCAGCCGTCGTAAACTCAGAGGCTCAACTAGGGCTTGAGACCTTCCAATGATTTGGCAAAACTGCACTCACCTATGATCTCACTCTTGTGCCTACTGGAGGGGATCACGGTGGTGAGAGCGTTATGCTTGAAGAAGATGGTGAACTCCCCAAGGGTCCAGCGCCAATGTGATGTGGCAAAGCGGGAGGCATACCCTCCATTCATTTTCTTTACTCATGACTTACCTGTACCCTTTCCTTTTATCTCCTCTGTAGGCATAACCCCACTCATCACATCAGTCAATTGTGGGGCATAACCCCCAAAGTCCTTTGTATTTCTGATATACTTGTAATCTAAATTCTTTATATAAAGTTTGGTTTTCCTTTCATATACTTTATATTCTTCTGATCTGTTGTTGTTTCAAAACTGGGAGGGTGTTAGGGGCATATAGCCCCAAAATAGTATGGTATCTCAATACGGTGCATGTGATATGGAGTATCACATGCACCCATAATAGTAGTAGCATAAAAAGGAGGGCCATCTTGATGACAGCCCTCATCTACTTTACATCTTACTCTACATATCATTTGATGAATCTGATACGGTTCACTTCATCTAGTGTGATCTTGAGTAAGTAAGGTTAGGACCCTTACAATCACTGACACAATGTGGGACAATTATACTCTCAGACATCAATCAGACTTGGAAGACTCAGAAGAGTCAGAGATGGACATTGAGTTTGATGATGGTGATGGTGACAACAATTGATTACATGTAATTCACTACATGGTATGCAAAGCTACATGTCTATATGGACAAGCTACGTGTTGGTGTTGAAATTGAATGGCGTCGTGTCATACAAAAATTCACTGTCACAAAAAGACAATATATTGGACTTGTTTGACTGAATGGCACCCGAACTGCTAGACCCAACAATGCAAGTGCTGTCTAGCTGACTGACCTGAGCACCTGAAAAAAAAACTTGTGCTCTGAGTGGGTGGCAGCTGACTTGGGCCACTCAACTTGTTGAGCAAAGGAACATTTCCCCCTGACTGACTGGTATAAACACCCGGCTGAGCAGTCTGAGTGCCTGAAAAAAAGCTTGTGCTTGACGATTCAGGTGGCAGCTGACCGTATCATATGTCTCTCAGTACCAATTGTTCACAAACAATTTTCAAAGCTCAGGGTTTGTCAAGTCAATGTAAACCTGGCAGAGATCTTTGTCTTTGATGAAAGCATAGGCAAGTTTGCCACGAATCTTGGCAGTAAAGAGGTGGTTGTCATTGTTGAGCATTGCCGATGCTTTATAAACAATGTTGGGGGGGTCATGGTGTTCCAGTTCAGATTGTAGTATATCTGTGATGCCAGACATATAATCAGTGGCGTGAGACAACACACCCATTTGCCATTGAAGATTCGGCTTGGGTGACGTGGGACCATTTACTTGCTCCTACAGATGAGGTATGACATGATGTCCTGTGGAAGAGTGACATGGCAGGGGTATATGCTTTGGATTTGCGTTTTGATGCATTGAGGCTGGTGTGAGATGAGGAGGGTCGGAGGTAGGGAGATGATGCATTTGAAAATGTGTGGTGGTCACCTGAAGACCAAGAGCATGTGTGAGCTGAGGTTGTGACAACAATCCCTTCGAGCACTGAGACAGCAGTGTCAACAGCATCAAGTTGGCGAGAAGGATTGCTCGTAGTGGAGAACATGTCCTGTCCAACCTGCAGCAGTGCATCAACACCGATATTTGCAATGTTTTGTGTTGTGTCAAAGACCAAGTCATTGCTTTGGAATGCTGGAGTTCCCACCATACTCAGATTTGCATTGAGGGATGGGTCTACCCCCACTGCATGGGTAACATTGCCCTCAGCACCTGCGTTGGGAGCAAGTAACACCATTTTGTTGTAGAATAGCCAGCCCCTGTTCTTTAATTGTGCCATGTCTCTACTCTAAATAGAATCAGTACTATGATCATTTGATACTAGAAAGTGATGACTGTGTACAGTAGCTGTATCCTCTGCAATGAATTCATCCCATGTGGTCTCATCAGATGTGCCACTTCTAACAATGACACCCTGTGTCGGATGGAAGGGTAGACAACCAGAGCGCTGTGCATTGTAGTGTTCAATCAACCTTAAATTTTTTTCAGCTGTCAAAGTGTTATGATCAGTTGTTTCCAATGATAGATGACAGCACTCACCACCTGGTATTTGTTTGATACTGCATTCCCAGTCTTATTGTCCCCAAGATCCCTCGCAACTTCTGAATAGACACTCTGAGGGAATGTGCTAGTTTGTCCAATCCTTGACTTTTGATCAATCAAAAGATCAAGCATCTGGTGTGTATCTTCAATTGACCACTGAGTACAAGTTTTTTTTCCAGGACCATTTATAATCTGAAGTGTCTTGAGGCTGAAAATAATGCTCAAGGTATTGAAGCCAATGACAAGTCGGCAAGCATGGTATAAACTGAGATGATGATAGGAGGAAAACATGGTAGCTTAAAGTTCAAGCTCTGGATATTCAGGACTCTGCACCAAGATGCTGTGTGGCTGGCGAGCAAAACTCGGGTGCTGTCGGCTAGCTCAGCTACTATCCTAACCTATCCTAACCAGCTTGTTGAAGGAATACCGAATGAGCCCTAAAGGAAGCATTTGTTGGTCCAGACAAGGAGCTATGGTAGTCTGCCTTGGAAGAGGAACTACAAAGCCTTAATTCCAATCATGTGTATGGGACAGTACTCATCCCAGAAGGAGTAACTCCAATTACTTCCAAATCTGTATTCTAAATCAAGCAGGATCAGTCTGGAAATGTGGAACACTACAAACTCCAAATTGTTGCACATGGCTTTACACAAAAGGAGGGAGTGGATTATCAGGAAGTCTTTGTTCCAGTAGCCAACCTCAACTCTGTCTGAACCCTAGTTGCCTTAGCTACCAAGCATGACCTAGAGCTAGACCAGATGGATGTATTTACAGCATACCTCAACAAAGAACTGCAAGAGGACCCATACATGTCACCTCCAACAGGTGTTCCAATCCAACCTAGATACTGTTGGAAACTTTAATGCTCCTTGTATGGGCTCAAACAAGCAGGCCGGACTTGGAACAAGACTCTAGACTGAAAACTTGGAGAACTTGGGTTCTTCCATTTAGATGTGGAAACATGTCTCTACATATTCTGGAAGGATGGCCAAACCTGCTTCCTGGTTGTCTATGTTGATGACCTACTCCTAGCTGCCACCACTTGAAAATTCATGAACTCCATAAAAGCAAAGCTTTCTGCTGCATTTAGAATGCAGGACCTTGGGAAAGCCAAATTCATCCTTGGAATTGAACTCAAACGAAACCAGAAACCTGGAATAATATCCTTATCTCAGTCACAGTATTCCTGGACAGTTCTGGAATGTATCAGCATTTCCACTTGCAAACCAGCATGGACTCCTATGGCACATACCTCCTGGCTCTCTGCAATTGACCCCAACAACAACCAGACCATTTCAGAAATGATCATTGAAGGAAAACAGGTTTCATACCTTACAGTCATAGGGTCGTTAATGTATCTCATGCTCGGAACTCACCCAGATCTGGCTTATGCAGTAGCCACACTTAGCTGCTTCAGCACCAAACTCAAACAAGTTCATTGGGAGGCAGCAAAATGTGTGCTACAATATGTTCAGGCCACCAAGGACATGGAACTCTGTTTTGATGGAACAGAACTTTCCACAGACATGGACTTCCATAGATACTCTAATGCTGGATGGTCCCAGGACCCAGATAACTCCCATTCCACTTCCAGTTTTGTTTTCATCAGCAATTGTAGTGCCATTTTCTAGTCCAGCAAGCAGCAAAGCACTCCACAATGGAATTAGAGTACATTGGACTCAGCAATGCTAGGTAACACTTGGCCTGGCTCCAAACCTTCTTTGATGAAATTGGACATTCTCAGAAAGCCCCCACAGAACTGTTCTGCGATAACCAAGTGGCCATCATCCTCTGCTGTGATCCACAGTTCCAAGCCCAGACCAAACATATCCAACACAAGTATCATTTTGTCTGGGATGATGTAGTTGGAAAAGGCGAAGCAGTAGTTCGGTATGTTTCCACCAAGGACATGGTGGTGGACATACTCACAAAGCCTCTTGCCAATGAGCCACATTGGAAGTTTGTTTGAGGCATGGGATTGCAGCTACCCTCGAGTGGGAGTGACAAATAACAACAGTTCCAAAAATTCCAAGCTCGGAACCCCTATTCCGGAACCGCTTCCAGAACTTTCCCACATCTTCCAATCTTGGAAGCATTGGACCCACTTCTGGTACTTTCCTGCACCTTCTGGTCTCGGAAGTACTGGACCTGCTTCCAGAATATCCCCGCACTCTTCTGAACTCGGAAACACCAGAACCACTTCCAGAACCATCTTGGAAGTACTAGAACTGCTGGAAGTGTAATACTTTATTCTCTTAATCATTATAACCTTCTTTCAGGGTTATCACGGTAATATTGTAGGTAACATAATGTGAGTGTGCCTCCATCCATAGTATATGTATATATACTTACACCTCACTTACAAGCACCTCAGTTGTTTCCACACATCTTAGACAGCAGCTGAGGTGAGTTCTCTTTTTACCTAGTTTTTATCCCTAGTTAATGTACTACAGTATCGGGTAATTCCTGCCCTCCCTCAGACTTTGTTACACATGTTGCAAAAAGGGTGGGACTACAATTTCAAGGGTGCAACAGATTCTGCAGGTCCTCATTGTGCGTTATTGTTCAAAGGCAAACATCTTGGGAAAGTACCAGCAATGGAAAATCTCTTCTACCTACAGGCACGCTTTCTCTGCGTAGCCGAGCTATCTAATGCAACACCTTGCAAAGAGATCACCGCACTAGCTCAAACCGAGATGAGCGCATATACCAAGATCTCTGTAACATGGAACCTTTGGCACGCATGAATGGGACATCCTGGGGGTGACACAGTCAAGCACTTACCTCTCACAGCTACAGGTGTCTCTGTTGATTCCTCCAAGCCATTGGGGAAATGTGAATTGTGCATTGTTGCCAAGTTCCCAAGGAAACCATATCCCCTGTCTTCACAGCCTCCAGCTTCATGCATGTTGGATCTTATCCACTCAGATTTATGTGATCCATTTCCCATTTGTACTAAACCACACAGGAAACTATACTTTATTGTCTTCATTGACAACCACACTAATCTCATCAATGTCCAACTCTTGTCGTCTAAGGATCAAGCCTTGGAAGTGTGGACTATTATTAAGGCTCACTGGGAAAATCACGCAGAAAGACAAGTCAAGATCTTCTGCTTGGACAATAGAGGGGAATTCATAAGCACAGCATTCACCAAAGTGCTCCAAGATGCAGGGATCAAACAGCAAGGCAGAGCAAGCAATCCACACTCTACAAGGAAGTGCAATGGCCATGCTTAATGCAACCAAGCTTTCACCGAGCCTTTGGGGAGAGGCAGCACTTACAGCCGCTTATCCATGGAATCACAGCGAGTCAGTCACGTTGCCACCAGGTGTCACTCCATTTGAAATGGTAAACAGGCAGAAACCTGATCTATTCCATATCAAAGTTTTCGGTTCTCGATGCTGGGCTCACATGCTGACCAAATTGCAGACCAAACTGGGCCCTCATGCTCAGAGAGCTATCTTTGTGGATTATCCTGAGGGGGTAAAAGGCTACAGGATACAGGATGTGACAAATCAAGTTTTTTTCGTCACCAGGGACATTCCACTCATGTTCACAAGCTCACAGAAAAAGGTGCTGCTTGGGCAGCCAGAATGGCCGCCACCTGCGCACGTCTAGAGCTCCTTCAGAAACATAGGGAACAGGTCGCCGAAGCAGATGACAGCAAGGGGGTATCCCTTGAGGATTCTGATCCCCTAACATCCATTGAGGAAAACCCCGAGATCCCTGATCACGTTGCAAACATGATAACTAAGGAACAGGCTCACTTAACCCTCTGCAGCGACAGGCATTGTGACCCCAATAGTCCCGATTACAACATGAAATTTTCACCTGCAATTTACAATGAGGCTGTTTTGTGCTTCAATAAGGATGCCTGGCTTCATGCCATGAAAACAAAGGTGCAGACCATGAAGAACATGGGTGTTTACAAGATCACAAAGTCGCCCGAAGGTCCAAAGGCAATAGGCTGTTGTTGGGTCCTGGAGTTCAAGGAGGACAAAAAGGGAGGTTCCACTTACAATGCTTGTCTAGTGGCCCAAGGATTCTCTTAAGTCCCAGGTGTCAACTATGGGGCCACCTTTGCTCCTGTTGTTAAGCCAGCTACTGTCTGTCTTCTGGTTGCTCTTGCATGTATCAACGACTGGGAAATCAATACTTTCAATGCAAAATGAGCCTTTCTCTGGGGGATCTTAAAAGAGGAGATCTACATGCATGGGTGGGATATTGGATTGCAAAGGGGGCTTTTTGATACACAATATGAAAGAGGTGGTTTGTACATAGTACCAGTGAAAGAGATGTACAATATGTATGCTGTGCCTACCTTCTCACAGACATCAGCTATCTCCTGTCACTGTCTTGTATATATAATGTACACCCCTACTGCCGTGACATTTGGCAACAATGACTGTAAAAAATGCTGTAACATCATCTTTCTATGCAGTGTGATGTCAAGGTTAGTACCCACCAACTATACCACTCAGGTTGGGACTCTGTGCAATTCCTGAGAGCTGAGTACACAAACAAACATCACTGGTCACTCCCAGTCATATTCAAGCCAGCTGCCTCACTCAGAGCAACATGCATCCACTTCAGCTGTGATTTCATTTTCCATTCTCAAGGTTGTCTTGCTTTGGCTGCCTCTTCCATGCTCACCTTCCATCTCGCTTGTGATCCTTTTCTCGCAGACCAATTCCATGATGGCATAGACAAGGGTGAAGAGGATGTTTTAGACACATTGATCCCCTCCAATTCATAGATCATGTTTCTCCTTGTCCCCTCGAGAAACACATCCTCATTTTGTCCATCATTGCTAACTTGCTTCTGCTCTTGTTTGTGCCGACTTTGAAAACACTGTTTTCTCCCTCTGCCAACATTCTTTCTTCGACCACACTGATCTCTCCCCTCAGCAAATCACAAATCTCATGTCAAACCTGTTGTCTGACACCATTTCAGAAACTCCATGTTGGATACCACCCAGCATTAGGCCCTCATCACCACAGCACAAGCCTTGCAGCCCATATTCTCCATATTGAGGTATGTATGCTGTGTGACACATATGCTTCATATCCCTGTGCATAAATAATATGACTGTTTCACCTAGCCTCCCCCTGGTGCATCCCTTCTCCAGACCCTGATTTCGCTTGGCCCAGATATTACAGGTGATGCAGATACAGTCTGAGTGCCTCCTTCTTCAGTTTGGCATATCTGATGCAAATCCGCCATGGGATGATTAGCTCACACTTGGCCAGGCTGGCTGTAGAGAGTACAGCCCTGTGAGACGTTGGTGTGTTGGTGAGGACTCTGGGGAGTTTTGTAAGTTCTTAACTTTAGTAGCATGGCCTCCTCCATCACTGATATGTTTCGCAGCATGTAAACCTTAATTGGGCCTACATCAAGGCATTTGACCAGCTTGATTGGCATGGGGTTGCACTACTACTCTCAAGTTATTGATTGCCATTCTCCTCAATTGTCCTCAGGATGGTGTCCCACATGCAGTCACTGGCTTCTAGGGAATTTGGAAAAATTCACTATACCAGCTAAAGTTGCTTGATGCGCTCTTAGCTTTGCCTGCAGACACTTTCAATTTTGTGACCTTGCTGGGTCACAGGATCATCACAATAGATGATGTGGCAACTGGATTACCCTGTGAATGGTCATTGCCTGTCATTATAAGATATGCATATGTACATTGATCTGTGGCATTTTATATTTCTTATTCACTACCTTAACTATTTTCTTTCCATTCTCCTCCACACAAATGCATTTAATGGTCCCATATCATTAATTTGTTACTCTTTTGCAGACCTTCTTTGCCTTAGTACCCTTGTGGTACACTCATATACTATAATATACTCAGCTCCTGGTGGCCACCATGGTTGGCACAGCCCCCATGGTCCCATGATGACCTCGCAGGCATGAATACACAGCCTCTTCCCATGTACTTTCCATTACAGATGTCAGAATGAGTGCACAGAATGGAATAATGTTGCCAGTGAGGCAACATAATGAACCCCCAAACCCCCAGCACTCCAGACTGGCCACCACCCATTTGACAGGAGTGTGTGTGCACATACAATTACCCTCAATCTGACAATGCCATCATGTATGTCCCCTCCTTCCTTCCCTTCCTTCATTCAACCCCTTTTTGACCTCATTTGATCTTGTCCCCACATCCAGCACCAGCAGACACCCTCAGGATCACTGCTACCACCATCAGTGCCACACCACACCTAAACTTGATGAACTTTGAAGCAATCCACTGTCAAGTCCAGGTCCTCTGGGTTAAGTCTGGCGGAGATCCAAGACAGAGAAGGGGATAGGGTCAGAGGTTCAATGTCAAGGTTGACAGAGGTTTGGAGACGGAGACGGAGGAAGAGGGGGTGAGGACATTGGTGCAGGACGTATGTGTCACACCCTTATCAAGTCCTGTTGTCCTCATATTTCAGAGGAGATAGAGATAGAGAATAGAGGATGGAGATTGAGAGAGATCAGACTCGAGAGGGAGGAAACTTGGTTGATATTTGTAATGGAGAAAATTACAGAAGATACAAGAGTTTATATACTAGTGGTCTGGTGTATGTAACTCCGGACTGGAAGAATGGAGGGAGTACACTATGTGAAGGCGATGTGCATTGGATGAGTAATACTATGAGTAATACGGAACACGGAACACGGAGTAATGCAAATGCCAGAAAGGTGATACAAACTATAATGTAAGTTAACGAGAATGAGACTGGAATAAAAGGAGATAATAAAGGGAAGCGAAGTCCAGAGTGTAACTCCGTGGAAGTCCGGTGCATCTGGCGCAAGGTCTATCTGTTACGCTTGGTCTGGGTAGGAACGAGCGTAGCCTTTGATGAATGGAGAGCAAAGAGAGCATTGAGTTAAAGTACGACAAGGACTTATAGATCAAGGAGTCAAAGGTTCAAGGTACTCGTGGAACGTTCACACAAGGGTCAAAGGTACTAGGCTGAGACCAGTAGTTCAAAGGTTCTGTAGCATTGGATGAGTCCAATGAGAAAGCAAGGCAAGAGCGAAATAGATTGTACACGGTACAAGAAGACAAAGGAGCTCAAGCGTGAGGAAACGCTTGAGTCATATCTACAGCTTATATATGTTGGATATGTAAGCAGTTTAGAGTAGGCATAGAAGGATGTGGAACATGATGGAAGGAGATGATGGCTAAGTAAATGGAATGCCAGCAGAATAGGTATGGAAAGGAATGAGTCATCGTAGAAGAAGGAGAGTCTGAGGAGATCATAGACGAGACACAATTTAATGAAGAGAAAAAGAATGAATCGTAACACTATCCAGAGTTGGCCAGAGTTAGACTTGGCAAAATTTAGGGATATGACACCCACTGAGTGAACACAAAGACGAAGCCATTGATATTGATGTTGCAAGGACCATCAGGAACAGTGATGGTGATAATGTTTGAGATGAGTGTGGTTGATGGCTGCAAGCAGACCATTATGAGGGAGATGGTTGAACTACCATATGAGGCAAACAACCTGTGAGCAGGTCCCCTGCATGCCAAGAGGGGGCAACTGACTGACTGACTGACAATCACTCTCATCCCTGAAGTGAAGGCAGGCATCACAATGAGCTCATTACAATGGCCCAGTGACAGCCAAAGAAGTAGCCTTACTATGACAGAAAGCACTATTTCACCACAAAGATGAACATGGATCAGATGTGCAGCATCCTCCTCAACCATGCATTCAGCTTCATGAAGGAGACAGAGGTTGTGCAACACCTCTTGCTCACTCTCTGTGCACCTGGATTGTCTGGCAGACCCCATCAAAATGATGGGATGTGGGTTCCAGACACTATATGGCATGACTCAGATAGTATGTGCTCTTGCCCCCTCATTGTTGATTGAATTCTAGTTAACTTTGACCGAATGGAAATAGAATCTCTCTCACTCACACCCACACCATGGCTAGCTGCCAGAGGAGAAGAAGAAGAGGGAGAAGAAGCAAGAGGGAGCCCAAACATTCTGGTGGATGAACATGCAGAGGACATACAGATGATTATGCCTGATTGATTGCTGACTCACTTGACACCGCCACTAACATTAGCCTGCTTTGCATTTTTAGCTGGCCATGGACCAGCACAAGGGTGAGACCACCCAGGTGGACATCTATGTAACATTTGTCACCTCTGGAATGGAGGTCTAGTGAAATGTGTTCTTGCTCTGGGTCCCACATGTCAGACAGACCAACATGGACTTGCTTGCTACCAAGAAAGAGTGGGAGATTGGCATGCAGCAGCTGATTGAGCAGCTGCAATCAAGCATACCCTTGCTACAGGTGGTACAGCTCCTGAACAAGCACAATCTCCAGTGTTTGCTTAGGACATATACCAGATTTGCCATGCATGGATTGCCACTGTTTGTGGACGCAGCACTGTTTTGGATTGAGGACAGGGATGAAATGTTGCTGACAGGTTTGGGGCATTCATGTAGGATGGTTGTGCTTGGATTGACTGGTTTTGGGCTCAATTAGACAGGCACTTGAACATCTGTAACAGCCGTTGCTAGTGAGTCAGCCATAACATCCTTGCTTTTCCCATTATATGCATGAGCCACAAGCAGCCATGCGAGTGGATTCCACCCTCCACCACTAAGGTGGTGCACAAAAGGAGTGTGACATGGGTGGATGAGCTATACATGTAGGTGTGGGACATTGTTTAATGTTGGTGTTCAACCCTGACATTGTTGGTCACATCCCAGCTTTAGAAATGCTGTGGAGTATTGTATAATTACTCCCTTTGGATCCTTAGATTCTGCTGCAGTATCATCATTGGTTTCAAATGTTGTGAGACATTTTTTACACAAGATCTGGCCCCCAAAGCTCAGTGTATGATATCTCAAATGGACAGTAAGAAGGTATATCAGTTTCTCAAGCAGTAACTACTTCACTCATTGAAATGTCTTTGCTGAAGGTCTCCATGATGCAGAAAGGGGATATAACACTCTGTATGGCCAAGTGCATGCCATGACTGTACTTGTAATGCACAGCGTAGTGTTAATGTAGCGTGCTGCGATACTGGGCGAAGAACGTGCGAGGTATAGACGAGGAGTTCAACTCAAGGACTGTGCCAAGCTTCGAGATGATGTGAAGCCTAAGCGGGTCTCTTCTATCCACAGGTACCTGAGAGGCTCTCTGGGACTCGAAGGTATGAGACTACAAATAACGCTGATATTGCGTAGAACTAGCTGGGGATTACAGTAGTGAAACGACGAGTATTTATACGGTAGGCCCCTAATCTAGATAAAGGGTATAAATGGATGCGCAGCTACATGGCGATGAGTGCGCAGCACAAATCAATGAAATATAAAGAGGCTATGCCACAGCCATGAAGTCTGAACAAGGGGCTGTGGCGGAGACGGAACGGAAGTCTATATAAGGTATGGGCGGGGCGCCGTGTGAGATGGAAAGAGATAGAGATCAAGAGACGTATCTGGTAGTACATGTGGAGGACGACTCCACTACAAATACAGCCACGTACGGCAAGAGAACGAGTCTGAGGACGAGTGAACGAGAAAGCGTAATGAAAATTGAGTACCCCCTTCGTAGACCATAACAGTACTGAATTGCTAGCATGGGCCACTCAAAGTCCCATCCAAACATCTTTCAGATAGAGTTAGTGTGATCACAAAAACTCAAAACTATTGACTCACAAGGGAGATAACCACTAGATAAGAATTTTGTTGAAATGGGATGGTGAATAACAATAGAGAATAGCAAATAAACTACATATCCTTATTTTGAAGGATATCGAGGAAGATCAATGGTTTGTGGATTAAAGGGCATAATACAACTATCCACTCCCAAGTTGGACATTCTTGATACTTTTTTACTTTGCATTTTAACTTCTAAAAAAGGAATCATTAAGCAAAGGAACTCAGCACTGTGTGCTGTGACATTGTTGCCAAGCCACTTGTCAAGATTCAAGTACTCTCCACAAGAAGCCAGCACAGTGGCATCAAGAGCAAAGTTGAAGGTTCATGAGTCCAACATATTCTCTAGGACCTACCACAAGTTAAATGGTGTTTTGGATGTGAACAGGTTGTGACAACTCATCTTGAGATCTTGTGCAACATCCAAAATCCAAGTGATGTTGAAGGGACTCTCATTGTAAGGATAATGAAAAGCTCTGAGAGGATATGCAGGATCGATTTGCCACAACTGCATGAACACAAGCTGGTGATTTAGGTAACCGACGAGAAACATAGCCAACAACTTGCAAGAATACTCAAGATGAATGTTGCCCCAATTCTAATCCTGTTGTACACATCTAGAAATACTTAAACAAATGAAAAGAGACGACATACCGGGACCTAAAGTAGACTCATATGAACCAACTCTGTGCCTATTTTCAACACCTTTTCCAGCATGTCATGTGCACAATTGCAGGTGTTAGCACTGTCCAAATCTGCAAGTCGCACCAGAACTTGAAAAGATCAAGAGAAGTTCCATGTGTGACCCTGAATGTCAGCAGTCAGTGCCTTGATTGTAGAACAGCTAAAGTCCAATCCAACAAAGGAAGGCATCATTTATCCTTGTTGACCTAGTCCTTTCCAACAATAGAGCATTACTTTCTACTATTATTACCCTGATCTTTGCCAACAACAGGGACATTACTTCCTATCACTGTTTTATCTTTGTCTGTGAAGGGAATGATCACTTCCCCTTGTCAGGCTGGCCTTTGTCAATGACAGAGATATTACTTCCTGCTGTTGTTCTGGTGTTTGTTGACAAAGGAAGCATTACTTCCCATTGTCCTGTCATTGCCAATAAAGGGGGTATCACTTCCCTTCACTGTCCTATTATGTCCCCTTGTCATTCTAGTCTTTACCAATGATAGAGGGATTACTTCCCATTACTGTCCTGGGTCTTGCAAGTAAAGGCCACTACCCTTCACTACCATGTGCTGTGCCCAATGATGGGGCCAATTGCTTGAGTACTACCCAGAACAGCCAGTTACATCATCATCCAGGTATACACTCCTCTCTATATTTGAAACCACAATAGATGTGGGACTTTTTATCTATCACAAGGGCAAAGAGCTCATCCTAGTGATTATCTACATAGATGAGGCCATCTTCTGCAGACCCAACAAAGCCTTTGTAGATATGGTTAAGGCCACTTTCATAAAGAAGTGACTTAGGAGAAACACATAAATTCCTAAAAATAAACATACACTGGGATGGTCAAACAAGTAAAATAGACCAACATAAGTACCTTAACAAGGTCATAGAGTAATGCAGGATGACCAACATAAAAATCACTCATACTCCACTATCTCAGGGCTATTATTTAGAGAAGAATAAATGCCCTGTCAATCTGGAACTACAGACACATTTCCAAACATTGATTGGATCATTGCTGTATTTGATAACTGGCACGGGGCCAGAGATTTCATATGTGGTTATCCAATACCTTCTAGGTACCTGAGACTACTCACTCATATCAAGGTGAGAGTGGTAAAGGCATTATAGCCTGCATCAACTTCAATTGGAAATAAGATAAAGTCACCTTTTACTTATGGGCAAGCTTTTAACTGAAACTAGCAGATGGTATGTTTTTTGTGGAATCCTCACTTACAAAAAAAACCATGGCTCTGTTCTTTACTGAGGCTGAATACATGCCTTGAGTGATTGCACATGCCAGGCCATTTGGATACATCAAATGATGGGCAAACTCAGTTACAACCTTGGTTCAATTCAGGGTCACTATTCATAGCACAAAACCCGATTACTAAAAAACAATCCAAGCATATCCAGATCTAATACCACTTTTTCTTCTACCACATCAGGATAGAACCCTGTATAATGTTGCTTTCTACTGAATGGCACATTGTAGGTGTCAGGAATATCTAAGACTGTTGGGAGGGGAAAGATGGAGGACAGCTTGATCTTTGACCACTGTACATCTGTGCTTTTGAGTGCAGACCATCCATCTTTAGGGACCACTCTGACGTCCTCGCTTTCCTCTCCACCATCACTCTCATCGGATCTGGGACTCCAGAACCCGAGAATGTTCTTCCCGCTCGACCCCATCCCACAACTCCCACTCCCTCTGGCAGTTCTCGTAATGTCCAACGGCGTCGTGGAAAGGTTTCATTCGGATTACCCAGCTCTGCAGCACGAGCTGTGGGCAAACGTACTTCAGGAAATTGAGGAAAACAGAGACAGGCAACTCCGTTCCCCTCCTCCGGTTGCTATGACAAGGACTTCTTTGCGACACCCTCGCCAACGGCGGGATCCTTGTCAAACCCCATCGACGTAGACCGCTTCCCTTCTCCTCTCCTCCCTCCAACTCCCGCTCGCCCCTTTCTTGCTCGTTGCTTCACCTGCAACCAACGGGGACACGTTCATGCTAACTGCGCCTACTACGAATGTCCCCTCTGTCGCACCACCGCCCCAGGCCATATACAAGCCTGGTGCCCTCGCCGCCGCTGTCTTCTCTGTGGGGAACTTGGCCATTCCGACGAGATCTGCCCTACTCACTGGAATCCCCTTGACGACTTCGGTCCTACCGACTATGAAGTCAACGAAGGGGACGAGGTGGATTAAAGTCTCACAGGTGCTTCGACCGTACGAAGGGGGTACTCAATTGTTACTACACTTTCTCGTTCACTTGTCCACAGACTCATTCTCTTGCCATACGTGGCTGTATTCGTAGTGGAGTCGTCCTCCACATGTACTACCAGATACGTCTCTTGATCTCCATCTCTATATCTAGACTTCCATTCCGTCTTTGCCACAGCCCCTTATTCAGACTTCATGGCTGTGGCATAGCCTCTTTTATATTTCATTAATTCGTGCTGCACACTCATCACCATGTAGCTGCGCATACTACGTATACATAGCCTTTTAGACTGCGGATGCTGTGCATCCATTTATACCCTTCATCTAGATTAGGGGCCTACCGTATAAATACTCGTCATTTCACTTCTGTAATTCTCCAGCTAGTTCTACGCAATATCAGTGTTATTTCTAGTCCACCACCTTCGAGTCCCAGAGAGCCTCTCAGGTACCTGTGGATAGAAGAGACCCGCTTAGGCTTCGCATCATCTTGAAGCTCGGCACAGTCCTTGAGTTGAACTCCTCGTCTATTCCTCACATGTTCTTCGCCCCGTATCGCAGCACGCTACGTTAACACTATGCTGTGCGTTACAAGAGCTCAAGGTTTGTTCTTTCTCTCCTCTTTCCAAGCATACAGATTATTTTTTCCCTTTAGTCCAGCAGCACCCACAGCCAGAACTACACCCTCCTGCCCCTCAGGCTCGCCCGTTATAACCACAACTTCACACACCACCTCAGCCTCCTCAGGCTGTCTCTTAGGTTCAACTAGTGTTACAACCACAACCTCGCGCACCACCTCAACCTCCTGTCCTTCAGGCTCGACCAGCATTACAACCACAACCCCACGCACCGCCCCAACTGCCAGCGGCTCAGCAGCAACAACGTCCTGCAGTTCAGAACCCTCTACCTCCTGCGCGCTGCCCTTATGCAGAACCATCATTCCGTCATGATCTTTGCCTAATGAATGTGGTTTGTTCTCGATGTCAAGCTTTACACTGGATGGCTGAATGTCTTGCATCTTCTTCTGACCGCAATCCATTGTTTGGCATGTGTTGCAACCATGACCAAGTTCGGATTCCTGCCCCTCGCGAGCCCCCACAAACTCTCAAGACACTTTTAGATGGTGCAACGCCCGAGGCCGTTGCATTTCGGAACAACATCCGACAGTACAATGCTGCCTTGGCATTCAGCTCATTAGGGGTTCAAGTTGATCATCAGATCAATAATGGCCGTGGTCCATACATGTTTCGTATTCATGGAGAACTCTGTCACCGCATGGGGCAGCTTATTCCGCCCACAGGTGCTCAGCCTGTTTATGCACAGCTGTATATATATGACCCAGATTTGGCTCATACCACACATACAAGTCACAATGACAACCTCTGCCCCTGCGTCATGCGAAATTTGCAGGACATGCTGATGGTGAACCATCAATACACACAACTATTCCGTCATGCCTATCAGTTGCTCCAGCAATATCCTGAGGACTCCCCAATTACCATCTGTCTGCTTGCTGACCCAACTTGCGATCATCAACGCTACAACCTTCCCACCATCAGTGAAATCGCTGCAATTATCCCAGATGGAACTCGGGCAACGGAATCACGTGATATCGTACTACATCGTCGAAGTGGTGGACTACAGCGTATCAGTGAAGGTCACCGATTGTATGCCACCCTTCACTATGTCCTCTTTTTCCCTTATGGTGAAGATGGATGGCACTGGGATTTTCGCCTTCATCAACCCAACAAACCCGATTCTGAAGTAAGAAAGCTATCTCAAATTCGCTATGTCGCATATCAGCTCTTCCTTCGCCATCATCAATACTCAACGCTCTTCCGTGGACGAGCATTGTTCCAACAGTATTTGGTGGATATGATTGCTTCTACTGAGCAGAGCTGCCTCACATATCTTCATCACAACCAATCAAAGCTGCACGCATCCCTTTACAGTGGTCTTAAAGATGCTATGGGAGCCAACAACGAATTTGATCTCAATGAGATTGGACAACGCATTGTCCTACCTTTGTCGTGTACAGGCAGCCCGTGGTACATGTATCAATGTTACCAGGATGGCTTGGCACTTGCTCGATACTTCAAGAAAATTGATATTTTCATGACTGTCACATGCAATCCTCAGTGGCCCGAGATTGAATGTGAGCTCCTTCCTGGACAGACCGCCTCTGACCAGCCAGACTTAGTTGCAAGAGTTTTTCACATGAAGAAATCTGCAATTATCGACTGCATCTACAAACAGGGGATATTTGGGAACGTCGTGGCATACATCTATACCATAGAGTTCCAGAAACGCGGACTGCCACATATGCATATGCTCATTTTTCTCGAGCAGCCATACAAATTACTCTCCCCCGCTGACGTTGACTCTGTTATTTGGGCACGCTGGCCTGATCCAGAGACACAGCCTCTCCTCTTCAAAACAATCAAATCCAGCATGGTTCACAGTTCTTGTGGTGTGCTTAACCCAAATGCACCATGCATGGTCAACGGAAAATGTAGTAAAGGGTACCCTAAGGCTTTTCAAGACCACACGAACATGGATCATGAAGGTTATCCCCTATATTATCGACCTGAGGACGGCCGTGTTTTTCCCGTTGGACGACATGAACTTGATAACCGATGGGTTGTACCATATAATCCTTTTCTCTCCGCGACATTTCAACTGCCACATCAATGTTGAGTGCAGTGTCGCCTTTGGTTCTGTCAAATATGTAAACAAGTATATAACCAAGGGCCATGACCATACCCAGCAGCAGTCACTGATTCACGCTGTGACGAAATCAAGCACTACATAGATGGGCGCTACATCTCCGCTCCAGAGGCGGTATGGCGCATTCTGCAGTTCCACATTCATGAGCAACATCCACCCATTACATGGCTGCAGGTTCACTTGCCTGGACAACATATGGTCATGTTTGATCCTAATGAGGACCCTGAAGCCATTCATCACCGTGCCGAAAATGAGCAAACAACGTTAGCCACATTTTTCAAAGCAAACACTGATTTGGGACCTCTTGGGACTGCTGCACGTCAGTATACATATCAAGAATTTCCACAGCACTTCACATGGAAGGCGGATCGCAAAGTGTGGACTCTCTGACAGAGGGGATTTGCGCTCGGTCGTATGTACTACATTGGTCCCATAAGTGGAGAGCGGTTTTATCTTCGGATTCTTCTTACAGTGGTCAAGGGAGCAACCTCATTTGTAGACCTCGAACTTTCCGTGGGGTAGTACATGCTACATTTTGAGAAGCTGCTATCGCACGAGGCCTATGGAATCATGATGGAGAATGGGAACTCTGTCTATAAGAAGCTTCAGCAATGCAAACAGGACACCAATTGCGGCTGCTATTCACGACAATTCTACTATTCTGTCAGCCCTCAGATCCACCAAGGCTTTGAAATGAATTTCGACATTACATCTGTGATGATCTATGCCACCAGCTCCAAGTTATGGGCTATGAAGATCCATCTCCTGAAGATGTCTTTGACTATGGGCTAAACATTCTTCGAAACATGCTAGCATCTTCTGGTCGCACACTCTCTGATTTCTCCTTGCCAGAGCCCCACCAGGATTGGAACAATCAGCATACTAATCGGTACATTGCCAAACAGATGTCATACCAGTGAGATCTCGAATGAGCAGCTGCAGATGAAAACATACTGCATTTCAATCCCCAGCAAATGGATGCCTTTAATCGTATCGTCAATTCAGTTGCCAATGATCAAGGAAAAACTTTCTACCTCTGTGGGCCTGGAGGAACAGGGAAAACATTTGTGTATCGGACGATCTGTCATCATGTTCGGGCCAATGGATGGATTGTCCTTTGCATTGCCTCATCTGGGCTTGCCGCTCTCCTCATGCCTGGAGGACGGACTGCTCATTCAATGTTCAAGATTCCCATTGAGAATCTCAACGAAAGCTCATTCTGTGGTATTCCGAAGGAAAGCCTTCTTGCTGAACTGATCCAAAAGACTCGGCTCATCATCTGGGATGAGATCACACAGCAGCATAAGCTCGGTCCCGAAGCACTGGACAGAACCTGCCATGATATTTGAAATAGTGGTCTACCTTTTGGTGGAATTACAGCATCAGCAAACCTACATTTTTTCTGAGTTATCAAAATAAATGACTTGTCTGAGTTGGCTGACATGACTGACAGCATGCTATCAGTGCTATCATCCATAAGTAATTCATCACTATCAGCATTCTCAGAGCTATCAGCATATCAGCTTGTCAGTTAACCAGTGATATCAGTCCAGTCAGTCCAGTCAGTCAGTCAATTGATCATCTTGTCAGTCTTGTCAGTCTTGTCATCCCATCAGTCAGTCAGTCAACCAGTCAGTCAGTCATGTCAATTTATCAGTGTCAGGTTGTCAGTCAATCAGCCAAGTCAGCCCATCAGCTCATCAGCTCATCAGTTAGTCATCTCTGTCAGTCACATCAGTTGGTCAGTTGGTCAGTCAGTCAGGTGTGTCAGGTTTGTCAATTTGTCAGCTAGGTAGTTGGTCAGTCAACCAGTTCATTCAATATATCAGCCTATCAGCTTGTTAGTAAATCAGTTCAGTCAGTTCAGTCAATCTATCATTGATTAGTCTATTCAGGCCTGTCAGTCTTGTCATTTATCTAACTCACCCAGAAAAAATGTAGGTTTCCTGATGAGTGGTTGTTGGCGGAGACTTCCAGCAAATTTTACCCATGGTGCGGCGAGGAAGTAGAGAAAGCATTGTGGATGCCACAATTCAACGCTCATCCCTCTGGCGACAAATGGAGATCTTAAAGCTTACACAGAACATGCGCCTTGATGAAGAAAGTCGTCACTTCGCAGTGTGGTTGCTGAGTGTAGGTCATGGACAACACTTGGATGCTGATGGATGCATTTGCATCCCAGACCACATGCGCGTCAAAGATCTCAATGGACTCATTGCTCAAATATATGGGGACATGATTAATCAATGGAATATCCCACCATCCAAATATTTCTCCAAGCATATGATTCTTGCTGCCCGCAATTGTGATGTTGATGAAATCAATTCGGAGGTCCTCAAAAAGATGCCTGGAAACGAGCAAACATTCTTTAGTGCAGATGAAGTAGTGCAGGAAGAAGGTGTCGACGGACAAGACATCAATCAACAACGTCACACATATTCAGTTGAATTTCTCCGCTCACTCAATGTTTCTGGTCTTCCACCTGGAGAGCTCATGCTCAAAGTTGGGTGTCCTTTGATCCTACTGCATAACCTTTCCCCGCAGCAAGGACTGTGCAATGGCACATGCTTGGTGGTATATTGCATTGCACAGCACATCCTCGAAGCTCGCATTCTTGGTGGAGAACACAACGGTGAGATTGCACTGATCCCCCAAATATCACTCATTCCATCCACGCAAAGCACAGACTTCACATTTACACTAAAGCGCCGCCAGTTCCCTGTCCAACTTGCCTTTGCGCTAACGATCAACAAGGCCCAAGGCCAATCAGTCAAGCATATTGGGCTTGATCTTTGTACTCCTGTCTTCAGCCACAGACAGCTATATGTTGCACTTTCTCGTGTCACATCTCACCATCACATTTATGCTTTGCTCCCACCTAACGAAACAATGTCGCTGAATATAGTTTATCCCAAAGTTTTAATTTGGTGAGTCTATCTTCTGTGGTCCATCCATTCGTAAACAAGAAGTCATTTCCTTGACTGGTAGACTCTAAGTTGCAGTGAGCCGAGTTGCTGTTCAATAGTAAAACTTTGATTGTATTCCTTCACATTCGGTGAGCTTTTTCACAATTCCTTTTTTATTTATTTAATAATATTATCTAAACAAATCCTGCAGCAGTATATAATGGACCACGTTGATGCAACGTTGACCCCATCTCCCCTCTCTCCTCTTTTCACTCCTTATTCCACCTCTTCACAAATTAGCCCTGATGTCGAGCTCCTCAGCTTCCATCACAGCTCTCGCTGTCTTTGAGCATGGCCGTCATGCCAAAGGAAAGAGCTATGTCTTCGATGCTCAAATATTCCTTGGAAAGGAGAATCCCCTCCTTGCTGTGCTGCGCTATTTCAACCAGGAAAACTACGAGTTCAGTAATATTGGCTTTTACTTTATCATTGCTCGCGTAAGTCTATAATTCATCCAAGACAGTGACATCCGTCAATGATTCACTTTTTTCTAGGTTGCCGCAATGGAAAACAGTGCAAATATTACACAGCGTTCGGATGATCCTGCAGACAATGGATACTATGACCTTGTGGGTGATGTGGTCAAAGTATGTCATTCAAAGTTGCTGTTTCATCCAATCCCTTACTGTTGTATAGCTCATCCCAATCAGGATTCCAGACATTTCCATGTGTCGCCAATGTTTGGCTTTGCCAGCTGCAGGGGATAATGTGGATGACAGCATCAAGATTGATATACGTGAGATCATTGATCTGGCCCAGTTGCCATACACCGAGATATGCAGTACCATGGATTCGGTGTATGATATTGCGTGCACATTCACCATTAACGCCAATCAGTATGTCTTGATGCTCAAAAACTCAAGTTTGATGACTGGCTCTAGATTCAAATCAGTCCTGCCTGTCAACTGTTCCATTCCGGATACTCCACGCTGGTGGTCAAAGAATGGAAAGAGGATTACTCCTTGCAAAGAGATGTACGTTTCAGTCATGGAATTTATGACTGGCTGAGAGCACCCTAACTTGGAGACTGCACAAGCTCCGAGTCAACTTGGAGGTCAACGCTTCCAGGTTGTGGTTGGCTCTCTAGCCTTTTTGGGATGTCCAGTTGTCACGTCGACAGCTGCAGCAGCTGCACAGGCCACGTCTACAGGTATGTAGTAGCATGTTGAAGCTATCCATGTTTAGTTCTCACTATGATATCAGGCACATCCAATGCGTCCCCAGTGCGAGCACATTTGAAATTCGATTTCTCTACACCACCAAGACCACTGAAAAGGATTAGGACAACTGATGCCAGTGGTGCTTAGAGTTTCATTTTTAAACCTACTCAACACACTTTGTGCCATAGAAACCTTGACTCTCGAGTCTTTTATTATTTTCATTTAGTTTTTTCTTCGAATCCAGGATGCTTAGAGTTTTATTTTCAAACCTACTAGACCTAGGGAAACCTTTACTATTTTCATTCATTTTTGCTTCAAATCCAGGATGCTTAGATTTTCATTTTCAAACCTACTAGAGTTCAATGTCTCAGTCTCTGACCTATGGAAATTCATAGTCCATTAATCCGAAATGTAATGTTGTTCACTCTATGAGTGGTGAAAGGTCTTTCTTCCAATTTCTGAAAAGCATCATATGTCAGGAACTCGGAAGTTGTATCATTGCAGCCACCAGGTTTCGTTGCTCACACAAGTCAGAATACACAAGTCGGGTTCTCAGATCTATTTGATTTCAAGTGGCGAAAGCCACAGGTAGTGGCTAGTATATAGCTTAATTAATCACTCAAGTTGACGAGTTGGCAGGTATGAGTTCCTTGTTTGAGAGATTCTCTGCCTGCATGCGTTGTCCACATGGCAACTTCCTTGACTCCTGATCAGGAAGTTGCTTGTCTACCATCACTCTCCATGATCTGAGAGCTAACACAGCAGACTTTTGGTGTTCGGCCATGTCTCTGGCAGCTGAAGGTTGCACGTGCTTTGCTGAAGGGACATGATGTTGTTTGTACAGCTGGGACAGGAATGGGTAAAACTCTCAGTTTCTGGATACCCCTGCTTTTTTGTACAGGTGGAATTCAGATAGTTATTACTCCCCTGAACTTGCTTGGCAAGCAGAATGCTCAGGCACTTGCCAACGCTGTTATAGTCTATGAAGGGGGTACCACTTTTTCATCATGCTTTTTTGTACACTCATCCTCAGACTCATTCTCTCGCTGTACGCGGCTGTATTCGTAGTGGAGTCATCCTTCACATACTTACCAGATATGTTCTCTCGATTCACTTCTCTTTCTGTCTCACATGGCGCCCCACCTATACCATATATAGACTTCTGTTCCATCCCCACCACAGCCCTTTATTCAGACTTCATGGCTGTGGCATAGCCTCTTTTCTATTTCATTGATTCATGCTGCACACTCACCAAGGATGCATTATCTACAATATACCAGCTCTTGCATATGCACCTTGACAGCTCTGAGTTGGTCCAACGGTCAAGCAATCATCCAAATATCAAGATCGGAGTCTAAAAGATCAAGTACCCACTCAATAGTTATGCCAATCTTGCATTTCTGATTCCAGACGAATGGAAGAATGGAGATCTGAATCCATCTCCCTCCAAGTTTCTGGTTTTCTTCAATGACATCCAACAGGCGATACAAGCGGCCAAGTTTCTTTGCAGTCAGCTCCCCAGTCAGCTAAGGGACAAGGTTAAATGGTTTAATGCTGATATGACCACAACTTACAAAGAGAAGGAGCTCGAGAACCTGTGAAGTGGAGAAACGTGGGGTTACTGTACCATAGAGTCCTTTGGTATGGTGAGCTTGGCAGGAAAATGTGGACTTGGTCATAATTTACTAAAAAATCTTTCTACTAGGGGATGGATATCTCCGACATTGAGCTTGTCATCCAGTGGCATGCAACCTGCAAACTGTCTACTTTGTGGCAGAGGTTCAGATGAGCAGCGCATAGCAAAGAACTTAGCGGCACGGTGATCTTGTTTGCAGAAAAGATCCATTTCAATGATGAACAAGCAGCCAAAACAGCACAAAAAGAGATGTGTAAATGAAAGGCAATGACATCAGTTGCCTCATCAAGGGTAGCAAAGCAGTTGAAACTCACAGGTGCTGGTGATCCAGAAGAAGTGCAGGCGATGGCGCAAATGCAGATGAAGACTCTGAACAGGATGGGACGGACCAGGAGGACATCATTGAGCCTAGATCAAGCAGTAGCAAGTGGATTGGTGCCATGGATGAAGCATTGAGATCCAAGAAACAAACGGAACAAGTGGAGAAGCAATGGAGAAAAGACCTGGATGTGGGAATGGACTATCTAATCAATGCCACAACATGTACTGGGTTAGGGTGTAGATGGAAAGTGTTTGATGTTTATTTCGACAGCGCAGCATCAGGTGAGAGTGTTTATGACTATGCTGTGCCACATATTGAAACTTCCTTTCTTCTGGTTCCGACCACATCAAGTGTGATATGAGCAACCCTGATGGTTGCTCCCACTGCTGGGTTCCCCCACCTACTATATGCTGTGATCTCCACAACCTCTCTGAGTTTCTTTGTTCTACCTACGACCTTCCCAAACTCCCTTCATTGCCCCAACGCTCTCGCATCCCCAAGTACTCCAAAGATCCTTCTGACATGGCCCTTCACAATGCTCTTGACGCTTGGCATGAAACCAAGATGGCCACTATGTATGGATGGTCCAACCTGCATGACCATGGCCCATGCTTGGTCATGACCAACACTACCCTTGAGCGACATATTGATTGCCCACATCATCACAAAATCAACACTATCCAAGACTTGAAGCATGAAACAACATGGTCTGACTCAGATGCTGAACAATATGGGTTGGAAGTATTGAAATTAATCAAGAAACACGGCCCTCCACTTCTGTCCCTATTCTCTTTTGCTCTGTGTCAGCCATTATCGTTAGGTGACATCAACACGTCGACTTCCTCCTCCACTTGTCCAACCAGATCGGGGACTTCACAGACGATCAGCAATGCCCCAAAGCGCAAGAACAAGTGCAGCATGTGTGGCCGCAAGGGCCATAATGGTAAGCAATCGCTACCCTTAGCATATATGTGAGCTTTCTCTAACGTGCTCCCCCAGCACATAATACTATCTGTCCGAATCACCCATCCTGTCTCACACAAGACATTTCGAAGGAGAATGTTTCTATGGTGAGTCACCTCCGTGTTTGATCGCTTTCTCATCACCAACATGATTCAAATAGGCTACGCATCACAATAATAATCAACCTAATAGCTCCCTCAAGATATCTTCAATCTCTGGCCTCACGCTTTCTAGTTCATCCTCCGGTTCCATACCACTGTTAGATTCATTAGACTCTTTAACTTTTTCCATCATTGTCCATCCTTTGTCAATCAGATCTGGGGTTTCATGCTATATTTTCCTTCCTGAGGTAACTACATGCAGTGAGTTTGCTGACAATACATTTGCTAGATTTGTGAAAGTCTTCATCATGTTGGGATCTGAATGGTTTGTTGTGAAATGTGTATGTAGCAAATGTTTTAGATCATAGCCTGGATATTGCGGTATGCTTGAACAAGCAGTGACTTGAGGAGGATCCATTCTACCGTACGGTTCAGCTCTTTGCCCCCATTCCTAACCTGCCAGTTGTGATTTCGGCTTATTAGCTATTGTAGCTCCCAGCAGATGGTACAAAAAGAGGTTCTTCCATTCTTTCCAAGTCACTCACTTTGGTGTACAGATTATTCAACTCAACACACCAGTCGACTCCTCTTCATTTTTTATCCTTGTCCATGGGATTGACAAGTATGTGGTATCACACTGCATGTCTGGAACAACATAAAAGTGAGTAAGGTTCAGCATGGCTTGGCATTCTTGCTTGGACTCACCTAAGGCTAGTTGGGTATACAAAATGTATGTTGAGTAGAAAGTTTGTCATGTGTGTGGTGTACTTATGCTTCCTGCTGGCCTTCAGGATCGGAATCCAGGACACAATACAGGTCTCCAGCTGCCCGACATCTCCGATATTCATTGCATATGAAAGTTCTTCATAGAGAAGAAAATATCTATTCAGAAGCAATGCATTTTCAAACTGCATGTCACACTCATTGGGTGATTTCTGTCACATACCATAGAGTTAATGGGATGCGACATAGTCAAGTGCAATTTCATCTGCTAGTGTTGGCAGGTCATCCAGGCCAGGTTTTGACATTGCCATGGCTTCAAGAGAGGTCCACTGACTATTCTTTCTTTGAACATATGTGCACCAGCAATCCAGCTGTCGCATGACTCCTGCATGGCCAATTAGCTGGTGCATTCTGCGAAAACCTGGTTTTGAGATGTGTATTACAGTTTCCTTGGGTCGCAGATGTGATACATCACGCATCAAGCTTGTTTCGTCCTCCCTGGCGGTGATGGCTATATAAAATACCACTAGATCACATCCGTGCATGCCATCTTCACATGAAATAGTCCTGGGACAAATATGACGTGTTGGAAGCAGTCCCAAGCTGCAGCTTCAATAGACCTTTGTATTTGGGCACTGAGAAGATGTTCACCTGTTCCTAGGTCACCATGTACCAGCACAACATATTCCGATTAGAAGACCCTGAAACCTGAAACAAAGGGTTTGTGGGGTCGCAAACTCCCCCTTGTGCAAGGAGCTCAACAATGGCTTGGATATTTCCACTGACAGTGGAGTTGTTAATGTCCATTGCTCTTGCGGGCGTCAGGGAGGTCTTAATCATGGGTATCTGTTCAATTACTTGAGGGTCTCGAAGGGCTGATTTGAACTGATGGAAGTATGCAGGCCCATGAGTGCAGAGATCAGTCAAAAAGACCCATGAGTTGAAGTGGTCACAATGGAAGAGATTTGGAGTGGATGATGGAGTGGATAGTGGTGGCTCTGGATGCAGTTTCAATAGATCTTTCCAGGTCCATCTGGGAGGTAGATCACATTTTTCAGCATGTTGATTAATGGCTGACTTTTTCCATAGCTCTAATGAGCACTTTAGGTCATTGATGATGACTCCATGGGCCAATGGGAATAGCAAACCAGACGTAAGGTGCTTTAAGGAGGTGGTTGACTTCTTGAGGACTAAACTTGGACTTTTAAATCGACGTCGAAATTGTCATATGTGTATGATGTGAGAAGGGATTGGCTGAGGGACTGAAGGTTGTTTTTGGATTCAACCGACAGTGAGCGTGTTGCTGCCATGATTGACTTGTTCGAGATTGATATCCTGATGCATGATAGTGTCTCAATCACTTTCTAAGGTACATGCATCGAGTGGAAAAAAAACCAAGAATGCTTGGCAGTGCATTTGCTTTCTGGTTGGTGCTATTCATCATGATCCCAAATATTACAATTCTCCACTGATCTCATTACTATCGGTTGTTGTGTAGTCATCAAATCACTCACAATCAGCAGTATGGCAGTACATTGCTTCCTCTGTTTGTCAATCACCATGAGCAGTGGACCTTCATCTGCAGTAAGTCCATTGATGAATCCTTCAAGGTCGATCTCCTTCACTTTATTCCAGTAGGTGTTATCATCTGTGACTCCCATGACCATATCTGCATTATCTGAGTCATCCACAGTGTCCAAGTGCATGGTGTGTTCATCTTCCATATCCTTGCATCCTCCTAATAGTTTGCCCCAGCAGATCCCAGAGTTTTGGTGCCTGCACTTCTAAATCCCATGCCATATCCTCCAAACTAAACTCCTTGAACTGCTTTAGTGTCGAGTAATGGACACTGAAGTGCCATCCGGATTCCTCTGTTGCAACATGTTTCACTTCAGCAACATACTCCTGGGTAAAAGTACTGTGGACTTTCTTGTCTAGCTGACCATTACTCGACGGGTGATTGAGGAGGGCTCTAATGACACAGGCACCTCGCAAGCCCAAGTCATTGAATATGTGGTGGCCATAATAGGTTTCAGAAGCAAGTAAATCAAGCAAAAAATCAGTGAGTGTAAGATTGTGAATTTCAAGAGTATTCACAATCACTTAAATGGCTTGGCTGCCCATTATGATGGGGTTTTGCTGCATTTATTTTGCTCTTGTCCACAAGACATAGGGCTATCCAGCACCACAAATGGAGAATAATTAAGCTATATATTTCTAACTCTAACTTCGGTGTAGTGTAGTTTTTTCATGATCCGCTGTCCCAATTGCTGTGGCTGGCAGTGTTTACAAATGTTTTACACCAGCCATCTCTGAGAGTGTGAGGTTGTTAAAGTTTGGGGGGTTTGTACTAGTGTACAGCCATCCGGATATCTCCATCACTAGCCTACTAGGATGTTACCTCACACTCGAAGAGACAGTGGGTAGGAGTCAGAATATGAAATGAAAGCTGAATGAGGTGTGAATCCACCAAAACTAATAAAAATACCATGCTGACAACCTATCCAAATCTTGCAGACTTACTTCCCAGTGACTCATGTCCATCTATTATCATTTAAAGATAGACCACTAGGATCTTAAGGGTAAAGAGTAAAGTTGAGAGCTACTAATGGATTTCAATATACATCTCTAGGGTATTTAGATTCTGGTGAAAAAAAATATCCAACCCCATTGTTAGTGTTAATCTTGCCACACTGGATAAGCTTTGGTGCTCAAGGGGACAATGAGACTGTGCATGCATAGTGGGAAGGAATAAAGTGAGTAAGGCTTGCTGAGTCACACTGGAATGAAAACAGTGATATTGGGCATGTTATGTAAGCTACCCCTCCTCCCCTTGCTGAGTTTGATGATGATGACAATAACACAGTGTCTCCACCACTACCAGCTTGATGATAACAATAATGCAGCAACAACATTGTCACCACAATGATGACAATGATGCAGCCATCATGGTGTACCCACCACCACCACCAGCTCAATGACAATGACAATGATGTAGCCACCATGATGTACCCACCACCACCATCAGTCCTCAATGAGGATGAAGATGTGGTATCCTTATCACCACCACCACCAACTCAATGACAATGATGATGACATTGATGAGGGCAAGAACACAGCCACCATGGTGTCCCCACCAACACTACCAGCTCAACAACAACAATGTGGCTGCAGTATGATGCAACCACCATGGCATATCCACCACCATCACCAGTTGTCAACAATGATGAGAACAACAACATGGCATTCTCACTACCACTATCAGCTTGATGATGACAGCAATGTGGCCATGGGGTCCCCCTCTTGCTCCCTCCCTCTCATGCATTTGTGTTTATGTTTGTATACAAGCAGTCACCCTCACCCCTTCAGTTAACATCCACCTGTAGGTAAAACCTGTGGATTTTATGTATATATGGATTCAAACTCATGGGCCCATGATCAAACCCATATCCACAAGATGAGTATAGGTTTTCAGTAGGTATGGATATGGATATGAGCACTAACATCCATGGGTTTACCCATGCCATTTCCTAGCCAACAACTGGGGCTGACGTGCCAGCTGGAGGTCTGGCATGACTTGAAGGAGTTTGGGTGAAACAAGACAGTGAGCATGAGTGCCTGGCTAGCCAGGATATGCACAATCAACACATCCACAAGTACATTGACAACATTCAGCCTGACCATAGCAGCCTTTAGGTAGTGGCTAAGCTTGGGATGTATCAGATGGGGTACTATCATGGGATAGGTAATGCAAACTAATTTGCATTTCTGTCCTGTAGCTCAGCACAATCATTAAACAGTGTGAAAATTATATCAGATTCTAGTTAAGGGTCTATACTACCATATCAAATATTTTCATGATTTTTTTTGGATGGCAGCATTGTTGCACAAGTCTGATCCAGACGATGTGTCAATCTCCAGTCAACCTTGAAGTATGTCACAGATCTGTCACACTGTGCCAAAACCATGCCGACTTGGCCCAATCGTCAGCTGAGACAGCATAAATTTTTGCTCAAGACCTACTCAAGACAAATCAGAGTAAGGTAGTACAGTACAATTAAATGAATGTAGGATGGTAGCTACTGGGACCTGGCTGTGGATGAATGAAAGAGGGTGGTTGTTGCATGAACGAAAGAATAGTACCCTCATTGAAGTTGAGGGATGCCTCAGGCTGAACATGGCTTGAGGATCCCATCATGGTGGCAGGAGCTTGAAGACTGGGCAGAGTGCATGAATAGTGGGTGTTGCAAGAGTCAGGCCCAAAGTGGTACATACCCCAGGCACTGGGCATGTGAAGTGGCTGTGATTGCTCTGACTCCTCTACAGGAAATGTGTACTCGAAAATGTGCTCAAACTTGGAGTCTTCAGCAATCGGAGGGTGTTGGTGATGACACCAAAACAATGGTGTTCTGAAGGGGCACCAGCAGGAATAGTGTTACTCTCATCTGCTAGGTCACCAACTCCATGCTGCGGGTATTTTCCAAGCGTGTGTTTGCTGGATCTTCAAAAAAGGCTGTGATATGAGTAATCAGTTCTTCATGGGTTCCATCTTCCACAAGGTCCAGAGTCCAGGCAACGTTCCGAAGTACTGTTGCCTTGTGGTTCTTCAAAAGAGCACCGGTAAAGGACATTGTGTCCTTGCCTTCACATGATCGTTGGTCGTGTATAGAAGCTGGCAATGCACACCATGATACGACCATTGTAATCCAAGTTTCCAACAGCTGAGCACGACTGATGCATATTTCTTCTTGCAGAGTCCCTCGACAGCTTCTTGTATCTTTGCTTCTTTTGTGGCTACTTTGAGACCTTCTTGTCAATACAAAGATGACCTTGCCATGGCAGGATAGTTGTCAATATAGTCTGATTACTGTAGGATGTGTGTGTAGATATCAACAGGTAGCCTAGTGAGCACAATGTGTTGCACTTTGGATTAGTCAGAGTTTGAAAGTATCACACTGCTATCATGCCTTCTATGGGGTCGCTTTGTGGATGCAATCATCACTGCATTATCATACAAGACTGCTTGTGGATGAGACAATTGGATAGCCTAGATACCAGACAATATGTCCATGTAATTTTTATGTTAGTTGGTCATTGCATTAACACAGCAAAATTCATGAGATTTAATCAGGGTCCTTTTTGAGACTGAATTTCCAACATTATGATTTTCTCTTGTCTGCTAGGCTCATTCTCCTGACATGAGCTTTTACAGCCTTAATTCTCTGATGTCTACCTACAAGCTCTATTTTTTTTCAGCTCCATCCAGTCATGTGTTGTGATATCAAGTGGGATTTTCACACAATAGGTGTGTCTTGCATTACCTATCCCATGATAGTATGAGACATCTACTGCATCTATCATCCATCAGATCAGTCTAGTGTAAAACAATGCAGTTCAGTTCAAGCAGATACCACCTGACAGCTGGAGGATCCAAGTAGCCAGCTCCAATAACAATGCAAAGAGCATCCAGATGGCCCTTAGTCTAAGATAGATGATGGATGGAAAAATGAGATGGGGTTGAATAAAGGAGAAAGACTGGTCAGAGGTGATGGTAAGATGACACAAGTGGGGGAGTGTATGGGAAAGTAGCTGTAGGTGGCCATCCACATTGATTGAGTAGAGGGTGTGTATGTAGAAGTTGATCACTACAGTATGTTGAAGGCAATCCAACTATACCTGTAGGGGTGCCCAAGAAAATAATTCAAAATAATTAAATTAATTTGCATGCAGCATGAGTAGAAAAAAAAAGTGGTGAGCTTGGGGCAAGTAAGTGAAAACCATAGAAAGTATTTACCATAAAGGGTAAGTCCATTTCAACATCTGATAAGTACTTACGCCCCTACAGGTATAGTCGGACTGCCATGTTGAAAGGACACATAGAACAACAATGTGGCATCCCCACCACCACCACCACCACCAAGTTGTTATTGTTGATGAGAACAACAACACAGCATCCCTACCACCACCAGCCCAACAATGATGATGATGATGATGATGCAGCCACCATGGCATACCCACCACCACCACCAGTCGTCATCAACGACTACGACAACACAGCATCCCCACCACCACCAACTCAACGACAACAATGCAGCATCCTTACCACCACTACCAGCTCAACAACAATAACAATGCTCCCACCACCACCACCAGCTTGATGACAATGACAACGTGGCCATGGCATCATCACCATGATGATGACGATGATGCAGCCACCATGGTGTTCCCCTCTCCCTCTCTCTCTCTCACTGACTGTTCGCCTACAAATGTAAACACAAACACTTGTATGTGTTTGTGTTTGTGTTTGTATATGAGTGGTCACCTTCACCCCTTCAGTTTTTCTTTTACTTTATATTCCTCACTTTGATATCTATGTATCTACCATATACTAGACAAGGGGGAGTGTTGAAAGGACACATACATACAGTCACATGACCATATATTAAGTAAGCATCACAAAGTGTATATAAGACTCTGCTGAGTCTAAATAATATATATCTCTCTTGATCCACTACTGCTATTATCTCTGAGAAACCCTTTAGTCCAAAAGTAAGTAACTCTAGAGTATATTCCTAGGGATCCTCTGTGGCAATGCTGGACCCCACTATTGCAACATGCTATACTTGCAAAAAGTCTTTCCAGTGGTAGAGGTCTTGGTTGAGGTTGAGCATGAGTTCTTGGAGTGTGGTGAGACCAGAGCAGCGACTGTGTTGGGGCCAAAGTGTGGGAGAAGGTGCTTGTAGGTGGAATACAATTTGGACTTGGATGAGGACATGTACAGAGTGTGGTCTTGAACATGGCAAGTGCATCCCACCTACCATGACTCTTGAACTACACCAGCCACAGACAATTGAGCATTCAGAGCTGGGCATACTTGGCAAGAAGATCGACAATTTGAGAGGGCTGTAGCATATTTGGGAACTTGACAAGAGATTTCAGGGGTGAGGGTTAGACCCAGTGCTCTATGCTTGTGCCTGATGATTGCAACAAGCAAGTGAATAAGATCTTCAACATATGCATGCTGCAAATCTAAGCTGAAGGCATGTGTTGTTTTTGTGAAGCAGAGCATGCAATGGTCAGGCTTTCCATAGAAACATAAAGGCACCTTACTTATATAACACTACATTCTGTTGGGAGAATACCTGTCATGAAAACAAGACATATATGAACAAACCCCAAAGGACTTTGAGAACTCAATACAATGTAGGTCAGCTTCCATGCTCCATTCGCTGACTACACATGTGCAAGAAATTCAGTTGGAAGGGTGGATATCCACTGTAACTGGCTAAGGACCTGTAATAATGCATAGAACCAAGAAAAGAGAGATACCATGGATCAAGCAAATGGCTATAGAATGTAGAATTATTTTCTCTGCTGCAGTGAAGACTAAACAAACATTGGTGGTATCCATTACTTGTGTTAGACTGGATGCCAGTGTAAAAGGGGGGTGATTACAAGTGCTGAAGCTTGAAACATACTAAGGATAAATGGAAAGATGAGCATGATTTGTCTGCATGAAGTTCCAGAGAATATACTTGGCAGCTTTGTTGATATCAACACCCATGTAGATTGGGAAATATTGCTCCAATGGAACCTGACAAAGCTTGAAGAACACAAGACTAAACTAGATGAAAAATGAATGCATCTTTGGGAGCTTCATCTTGAAAATGTTGATCTTATTAAGGAACAAAATAATAGATGTCTTCAAAATCCACTTGGAATTGATAATGGATTTAAAGAGCATCAGAGAATCAACTATCCAGTTCTGGAGGGTGTGGTTAAAGCACAACAATGAATAACACATAATGGGCTCACTTGGCTTTTCTTTTCCAGCAGCACTTTGATCATACTTGCTGAGGGGTGCAAAAAAATTATGCTTGTAAGGTTCTCAAAGCAATGTAACCACTTCTTGCATTGTGATTGCTGGCCACCAACATTGAGTATATATATCCTGAATGACAGCATTGTGATGAGACAGGACATGGCAAATTACAGGACATACTGTTGTTGTCCTATTATGAATTGTGTTTCAGTAACTCCTCTTGTCTTTGCATGCACTTGTAGAACATCATCTGTGGTAGGAATGTAGTTTGGTGCACCTATGTGGAGGGCATCAGCAAGGAAACTAAAGCAAGATAGTGAAAATGGGTAATGATGAATGGGAGAGACAATACAGTAAGTTACTAGGAGCATTGTCCATGATGTAGAATTCACTACAGTGATCTATCAGCTTTGGGATTATTGGGGCTTGAGCAATTTCAGGCGAGAATTCAAACATCCGAGTCAGTGAGGGGTCAATCTGGTAGTGAAAAATGCAGTCCTCATTAGCCTGAGGTGGCGAAGATGAGGCTTACACTGTAAATTTGGTGTAGATGATTGGACATACACAGTTGTTTGGGTCAATGCACTTGAGACCGATCTTGTGCATTATCAAGAATGTTTCAGTAGATGGTTGAATGGTATGTCATGAGTTTTTCATTGCTGAAATCATTCTGGTGGATGATTTTCATCTGTTTGACCATGGTCAACTTTCCAGACTCCCCAGAGTCTGGAACAATTTGAGATCAGACATTGCCAAAAAAGTGCTGGGAGGGATAGACAAACCTAGAAGTAATATTTTACACTCACTTTGCTGCCTCCTCCAGTCTTTCTCAAGTTGACATTTGATGGCATCTGATCTCACCTTTGCAACCACATTGTGCTGAGACATATAATTCCCCATAGGAAATCTGGGAGTGAATGACTAGCAGAGGGGATCTAAATAAATGGTTGACTGACTGGTGATAGAATAAAACAAGGGAGAAAAGACAGGGCTGCATTGATGGGCTTGTGGGTATGTGACAGGACCAGATTAAATCGCAATGCTACATACTACACAATTTGGTCCTTTTTCCAGAATGTACATGTGAACATCTGCTTGCTACCACCATCAATTTCAACAAGTGGGAAATACCTTGTCCAATGGTCAGCAGATACCCCTCCAATGGTCAGCACACGATAATTAGTGTCTACTATGTGGACATAAGCGACTACTATGTAGCACAGTAAAGGTAGATAACAGAAAAGATGTGGTTCGCTGCTATGCTGGTGTAGATGTGCCCACCCTTAGACTGCTCCAATGCCACCAATTGCAGAGTTGATGCAATTCCTTGCATCATCCATTACGTTCATGATTTGTCTGAAAAATGTAGCCATATTCTTTGACAGCTGTTGAATGGGCCAGATTAACAAGTCCCTGGGATATCCTCAACTCATTCCTATTCCTAATGAGCTATGGATGTCAAGTCCTGAGAACATCATGATGGTGAAACCAGTTGAGAAACATTGCAAGTCTTCTCACCATTTATGTATTTTCTTGCTGGTTCTTATGTCAACTAGCCATTACAATCAACACTAGAATCACACTCCCACAATGCGAGTTGCATGAGACAAAGGATGTCACTATGTTCACAGCAGAAGTTGACATCACCACAGGCTCCTACCCATCCACTGCTGGAGTGAACGAGGCTACTGAGTGGCTATGTAGAGATTGAAACCCAGAACAACCTTAATCCTCAAACACTCCAGCAGTGGCTGGAATAAAACATTTGTAAATATTGTCAGCCACACTGGTCTGAACGAGCCTGCAACAGTGGGGTTCAAATCTTTTGAGAAATACACAACACTTAATCTAGGTCTTAGGAATATATTTGCGTCCTTACGTATCATCAGTGTATGGTACACGAAATGTTGAGAAGTTGTTGACAAAACATATGGCCCCATCTCCTGAAGCATTGGACATCTCAGTCATTCGTGAGAGAGCCAAGGCTGTCTTCAACAAAACACCATGTCTATGGCAACTTGAGGTTGCCCAGGCATTCTTAATGGAAGACTGTGACATTGTATGCATCACAGGCACCAGCATGGGGAAGACATTATCGTTCTGGCTACCGCTCTTGTGCCGCCCAACAGGAATTCAAATTGTTGTCACGCCGCTCAACCTGCTCGGTCAACAGAATGCCAAGACCCTTCAGAAAGTTGGTATTGAAAGTATTTTGATTAGTGCTGATACTGCGACACACAAGAATTTCCAGGTAAGTTTCAAGTAGACTATCAAATGGGATGCTTACTTACCATTCAAGCTACCAGGCTATTGAAAACCTGAAGTATAGTGCTGTTATTGTCAGCCCAGAACAATTGATAAAGGCTGGAGGGTTCGGGAAGCTGCTGTCAAAGTCCGAGTTCACCACACATATAGTTGGCTTTATATTTGATGAGGCACACTACATCCGGACCTGGAAAGATTTCCAGCTGGAATATAAGGAGCTTCAGCGCTTGCATTATATCTTGCCTTGCATACCCTATATGATCACATCAGCAACCCTTACACCAGAGGCCCTCACCAAACTCAAGAAATCACTTCATATACGCAGCGATAAGCTCGTAACAATCCATACCACAACCGACTGCTCGAACATTTACCTCTCTGTCAGAAAAATTGATTATACCCTCTCGACATACACCAATCTTGGATTCCTTATCCCGGAAGGTTGGAAAGAAGGGGATCTAATTCCTCCAAAATTCCTATTATTTTTTGACAACATCCAAGACTCCATCAGCACTGCAAAGTTCCTGCGAAACCACCTACCTTGCAAAGTACAACACAAGATCAAGTGGTTTAATTCCAACATGACGTCAGAGTTTAAGGAGACAGAGGTTTTGGCATTAACCAACAGAGATACTTGGGGCCTGTGCACTACAGAGTCGTTTGGAATGGTACGTTAATGTGAAGAGAACAAACACAACACTCACCAAATGCCCAGGGCATGGACATATCAGATATCTGTTTGGTTATATAGTGGCATGTATCATGTACACTATCCACACTTTGGCAGCGTTGGGGTCATGCCGTGAGAGATCACACGTTGCAAGAAACTGCGATCTTGTTTGCAGAGAAAGAATATTTTGATGATGTCCGTGAAGTAAAGCATCAGTGTCAAGAAGCTCAGAAATGCAAAGCAAAGACATCACAGACCATGAAAACGCCAGCACCAAGGAAACACCAAGCAGTCGTTACAACAGATTCTACAGTAATAATGGCAGCGATGCCTGTTCTGGAAGTGCCGCAACTCAGAGCCAATGGCGCTATGGAGGAATGTGATGATGAGGGTGAGAGCAGTGAGGAAGAAATCAATTCTTCACTACATATAACGACTGGTGCACCGGGGGGGGGAAGCAGGGGAGAAAGAGTTATGGGATTTGATGAAACCAAGTAAGCCAGAGGAGAAGAGACAAGGTCGCCGAGACCTTGATCCTGTGATGGATTGTTTGATCAATGCCCACCTTCGTCCTGCATTCTATTGCCGTTGTAAGGTCTTCAACATACATTTTGATGACACTTCATCAGGTGAGTTCATAATTACATATTTGCTATTGGTTTGTCTCACAAGATGGGCTTCTCTCTTCCACAGGTGTTGATCACCGCGCGTGTGACCCATCAAACAGCAATGGTTGTCAATGCTGTGCGCCAGTGCCACCTTCACTCTGTTGTGATATCCACCATCCTGACTATCCCACCATCAACATTCAAGTTGTCCCCACTGCACCACATCCAAAGGTCCCAGCGCATTCCCGCATAACAAGATTCACCATGGGTCCAAAGGAATTTGAGTTGTCCGAAGCACTGGAGGATTGGCGTGAGCAGAAGATGCGGGACACCCATGGTGAAGCACACCTGATAGACCTTGGACTGGCCATCATTATGCTGGATGGCATACTCGACCGGATTGTCGAGTGTGCCAGTGCTTCCAAGATCAAAACACTGGACGACCTCTCTCATGAAACATGTTGGGCCTGCAGCAAGACTATTCTATTTGGCACGGAAGTTATTGCTATCGTCCATCGAATCTTGCCGCTTCCCGCTGCAACATCTGCTCTTGTCGCAACTCCGCGTCCACTTAAGCCAGCTTCATCTAGTCCTGCAACACTGACAGCACCTCAAGCTCATGTGCTCCCATTCAGTGATACTGTGCTTCTGTCATTGTCCTCCTCAGCAGCAGTCACCAAAAAGAACAAATGTAGTGCCTGTGGTATGGAAGGTCACAACAGTATGTGTCACTGAGTTTATGGACTCGTCCACTGTGTATTGATTGTCATCAGAGTGCAACTGTGTCTGCGTCATGCATCCTCTTCATAATACAGCAGCCCCACCTCACGGAAAGGAGAACTTGCACTTGGATAACAAGCAATAGACATTACATGACTAGATATCAAGCTTGAGAGCTACATCCTCAAGCACCACTGCTACATCTCCATTTAGTTTCTCACCAGCATCCTCGACACCCTCCCATTCACCTTTATCAAATAGCTCTATCCCCTTACTGATTAGCTCTGTAATTTGATGTTTACTTTTCCGGCCCTTTTGTATGATGTGTGGTGAATGCTCTGCCAGGTGTTCACAAACTTCATGGAATGTTTTTGTCATGTCTACCTCTGCATGGCGAGCTGTCAGATGGGTATGCAAGAAATTCCGTGCGATCGTTGTGTGGAGATTTCGGTACACCTGCACAAGTGGTGACTCGATGATAAGGTGTTCAACCGTATGGTTTGAGCCCTTTCCTCCATTAATAACCTGTTATCATGATTGATCAGTGTAATATACATGTGATTGCAGCTACCTTTGTAAATAGATTGTTGAGTTCAACACACCAATCCACACCACAGAACTTGCCCTTCTGTCCAGTGGGGTTGACGAGCATGTGGTAACAGATTGCTCGACTGGCAATATTCAGATTAGCGTGCACCAAAAAATATATATGACAAAATTACTGTAATCCATCCGGAAAATTAAAATGAACATTGCACAAGAACTCTGTCATCTGGAGAGCATATTTGTGCTTGTCTATTGCCTTGAAAATGGCAACCCATGCAACAATACAAGACTTGAGTTGGCTAATATCACCTTGATTCATTGAATACGAGATCTCCTCATACAGTAGTGCATACTTATTGAGTAGCAGTCCATTTTCATACTGCTGGTCTCGATGAGATATGGGCTGTTTGCACATCTGACACAGTTGGTCTTTTGCATCCACATACATACTTCCAGGCCATTTCATCTGCAATTTTCTGGAGTTCTTCAAATGATGGCTGTGATAAAGCAAACAATTCAAGAGTGTTGTGTAATGGGTTCCAGTCACTCGCCTCAACCCGCCAGCAATCAAGGCGACGACAAATTCCGTCATAATTGATCAATTGGTGCATCCTCTGAAAGCCTGGCTTTGATCCATAGATTCCTGTTTCACAGGGCAATAAATCCCTACATTGTGCATAAGGCTAGTTTCATCATCACGAGCAGTTGTTGGCTGGAGAAAAGTACGCCAAATTGCATCTGCACAAGCCATCTTCAGGTGAAATAGACCTGGAATGAACAAAATGTGCTGTAAATGGTTCCACGGCGAGTCCTCAATTGCACATCATTGTAGCACTGCCTGGATCCATTCACCTGTGCCTAGATCTCCATGAAATAGAACCATGTATTCTGAGATGTCTGGCATCTCAGGATCTTCACACTTGTCAGGATTTTCAATCCCCCCTTGCTGTAGCAACTCCACAATGGACTGGATATTACCAGAGACGGTTGAGTTGGTGAGGTCCATTGCACGCGCAGCAAAAAGTGGTGTTTTGACAACAGGAATCATCTTGATTTCATCCGGATCACATAGACGGCTTTTGAATTGTGAGAAGTATGTTGGACCAAAGTGAATGAGGTCATATAAGAATTTCCAAGAATTAAAGCACTCTCTCTGTGTGTAACCAGCTTCACTCAGCCGGTCAGAGCCGAAGCAAAGTGATAAAAGTTGTTCCCAACTGTTCTTTGATGTTGGCATACTCAAATTTTGCAGTGGATTGAGTGGAGATGACTCCCAGAGTTTTGAGGAGCAACGTAAGTCCTCTTGTGAGATACCATGCATCAATGGAAAGACAAGGACAGAGGTGAGGTGTTTGAGAGTGTCGCCAGATTTTTCTACCGTATGAGTTGTTGATTTTAGATCTACGTCGAAGTTGTCATAGGCATAAGATGCCAGTAACGTGTGTCCCAGTCCTCTAATACCATGCAGAGACTCAACTGAGAGTGAACGGATAGCAATGTTTATTGCATTGGTAGAGACAGAGACCCCCATCTGCGCAAGCGTCTCAATGACTTTCTGTGGAGCATGCGCCGACTGCAAGAAGATTACTGTGAGGCACTGTAAGGCATTTGATTACCTGTTTGTACCATGCATAAATATGCTCATAATGACAATCTTTTTCTGCATCGGTGACCATTATCCATGCCACACTGACCAATACAAGGTTATGAACAGGCTACAAACCAGTGCTCTCAGTGCTTGGGACATCGCCACTCGTTTTGCCACTCTCTGCGTGCCAGCGTCTGGTCCATCCCAACCAATAACAGGACCATCGAGATCTGTTTCACCCAACTCCTGCCAATATGCATCTTCGTCATTGCCATCTGCAGTGTCCATGATCTGGTCTCCGCTTTTGTCAATACAGCATCTCTGTACATGTTGCACATCGAGTAGCATGCCGAGAAGTTTCCAGAGGTTCGGTGCGTGCTCTTCCATTTGTTTGACCATTTCTTCAATAGAGAACACCTCGAGCTGAGTGACGGAGGTGTGTGATACATTGAAATGTGAACCACTGTCCTCTAATGATGCTTTGCAGACTTTGTGTGTGTAGGTGGTCATTGTAGCGTCATATGCTGCCTGTAGGTCCAATGGATCGTCACAGCTGCCTTTGTACCTGAGGAGATGGATGAGTTTCTTGCCGGCTGCTTTACCACATGATTGCCGTAGCTGTAGCACGATTGGATGTTCTCTATATTGCTCCAGGGTGAGTACTGCAGAAAGAAAGTTGAAGAGTGAAAGATTTGTATGTTCAAGTGCTTCTAGGACTCTGTCTATGCAGTCAGAGAGCTCCATGCTGATTATGACGCGAATATATTCCTAAGACCTAGATTAAGTGTTGTGTATTTCTCAAAAGATTTGAACCCCACTGTTGCGGGCTCGTTCAGACCGGTGTGGCTGACAATGTTTACAAATGTTTTATTCCAGCTTGCTTGTTTGCGCAGCATCCTTCTCCTAGAGCAAGTCCACCAGAGTGTAGTGCACTCTGATATGCCACATGACTCCCCCCCCTTTTGGTTGACAATGGAGCATCTGGGGGTGATACAAGCTGACCAAGCTGGATTTGGTGATCACCATAGCTGCAAAGGTACACATCACTTGTGAGTAAGACTGACTAGGGCTGCCTTTCCACTTGCAGGTCATCCAATTGGCAAATGTGAGTCTGTGCATGCACTCTATGAAAGCGGTGTGTACTCATCATGATCTTGCTGCAACTGCAATCGACCTTTACCTTTCCCACACACAAGTTCATGGCACCCAACTTTGAGATGAGTTCAACATCTCCATATTCAATGATGTGCCAGCACAACTCAAATGGTGTCCTCACCAATCCTCAAGGTCAAGCCATCTGCTCAGATTGGCAAAGGTCCTTTAGATGCCACACCAAACACTCTGTCACCCTCCATGAGTGTTTAGGCTATAGGGACAGAATCCCTCAGTTGAGGAGTTTGCACCCACATTCAACATAGTCATAAATAAAGAAGTTGCCAAGGGTCACTATATACATAGGTCCATTTGACCACACAACCCTTGAATCACTCCTTGGGCCTTTCCAAACAGCCCCATTGTTCCCCATCCTGAAACCAGACAAACCCAGAAATTTTTGTCTCATATAAAATCTCTTGTTTTCTCACAAACATATTTCCCCAACTGTCTCATTTGTTAACTCCCAAGTTGACCCTGACCACTTTCCCATACAATATAGCATGTTTCAGATCACATCCTTACTAATGGCCCATCTCCCCCAGGGCTCCCAAGCAGCTATCCATGATGTCACTGAGGCCTACCATACTGTTCCTTCCCACCCCTCTCAATGGCCCTCTCTTATCATTCATTGAGCAGACAATAAGTTTACTGTCAATGCTTCATTCTGTTTTGGTTTTGTCCCCTTAGGCAGTGTTTATGGAAAGAGCAGTGAAGCTGGGGCCAATATCATGAGAGCTGCTGGAATTGGTGCCATTGCATGATGTGTGGATGACCATATACATATTCTTCCATATGCAATGCTGTTACTTACCTGAATACCATGTCAGATCAATGATTGCTGAGCACATTGTCAAGGAAGGGGGTCACTGCTCCAAGAGGGGTGTTTATGGATAGCTAGTGGAAAACTGCCCAATGATGACATGTTGTTTCCCATCCAAGACTTATCATTCTCCTCTTCATGCCCTGCTAAAGATCTCAACTTTTGTTACCATTTAGATGACATAGATATGATTACCAACCAACTGGGTATCCCTTTGGAACTCTCAAAAGACATCCCATTCACCCCAAACCAATCTTTATTGAGTTAGAATGGGATCTGGTGGAGTACACAGTAACACTAACCGAATCCAAACGAGTCAAGTACATTAATATGCTCCATGATTGAAAATCACAACACACCCACATTCTAGTGGAGGTGCAGAAGCTGCATGGTAAATTACTCCATACTTCACTAATATTTCCAGCTGGGCAGGCTTACCTCACCAACCTCAAGGCCATGCTTCCAGTCTTCAGCAACACTCCCTTTATGCCCCATCATGTGGAACCCAAGAGGATATAAAGTAGTGGAAGGATACACTCAGAGTTCACCCACTCCCCTCCATTCCCATCTCTCCCACAGGTCCAGCCCCCAACTTCCAGGCCTTTTCAGATGCCAGCTCAAGATTTGGCATTGATATCATTATTAGTGACAGATGGTGTACATGGCGCCTAAAGCCAGGATGGGATATAGAGGGTCATGACATTGGGCTGAAAGTCTTGGATTCAAGTTCCTCATCCAGGCAATCTGCTCCTTCTGCCTCCCCAGCTCACTTTTTGAGGTTTTTGGAAACAACATCAGCATGGTCAAAGGATGGTTAAATGGCCACAGTTGAAACCACAAGGTCAACCTTATGTTCCAACAAATTCACAGCATCCTGCAGGATTCTGAATGCCAGGCTCTCACATGATACATCACCAGTACCACCAATCCAGCTAACAGTCCATTGCATGGAATATATCCCCCCCACATATTGCATTCTCCCCCAAATCTCCATCCACCCTGACCTCATCTCTTTTGTTGAAGACTGCCATCACCACATTGAACCCTCTACCTTGTCATTCACACTCCCTACTCACCATTATGGAGAGAGATAGAGGCCATAGCAGTGCTGTCCAATCAACCTCCCCTCCTCCAAGCCCTCCTTGGTTTCTGTGACTTCCTCCTTCCCCTCAAATATACACCAGTCATTCCAAACAACTTGCAATATCACCCTCTACTTGCCCCATTGGCCCTCTGACCTGCATACAAGGCCAGAGATCACCTTATTCTCTGGATACCAGTTAGATCACATGTAGCAGACACCTCCAACCTTCTAACCCCATCTAACATCCACCATGTTTATAAGGTAATTGCCCACACCTGGGTGGATAGCACCAAGGAGACATATGACTTGAACAGCAAGAAGATCCCCATGTTGGAGTGTGCATCTGTCAACTCCACCATCATCTCCTCATTCATCACCACCCTCATAGATTCATACTTGGGCAGTGCCATCACCAACTACCTTAGTGGAATCAGGGCTTGGCATATTATTCACAGGATTAAATGGTCACTGAATAGCCAAGAGATTGATGGGCTACTCAAAGTAGGGACTGCCCTTGCACCTCCCCACTCCAAATGTTCACCTCATGAGCCATACACTATTAATATCATATCTATCATCCACAACACTTTAGACCTTACTTCACCTCTCCATGTCACTGTTTTTGCCTGCCTCACAACAGCCTTCTACTATGCTACTGCCCAAACTGGTGAATTCACCATCAAAAACCTCAACTCCTTTAATCCAAACATCCATATCAAACTGTTGGATGTTATGGTTGAGCAGGATTGGCTTAGAAATGCCATCACCAACTTTTATCTTCCCAGAACAAAGACAGCTCCCAATGGAGAAAGCATCAACTGGGCTAAACAATAAGGTCCATCTGACCTGCACAATGCTCTTCAAACCCATTTCACAATCAACAACCCACCATCTGATGGCCTGTTGTTTGCCTATTGGAGTAGTACAGCTCATAAACCTCTCATCAAAACAAAATTCCTAAATACTCCCTCCACCACCCAGAAATGAGCAGGCCAAAAGCCTCTCCACAGACATAGTATTCATATTGGCTCTACCCTCAAATACCTCCTCCACAATTATGGTCAAGGTCAAGGGCAGATGCAGGAGTGATTCCTTTCTTGTCTACCTCAGAAAGCATGCCCAAATCCTTGCTCCCTATATGCAGGCACATTCAGCCATTCACAAATCCTTTCTGAAACTCACACTACCACCAGTCAGATGATGGGTAAGTCATTTACCTCCTACTCCTTGGGCATGTGATATCACTCCATGCATTGACAGACAACTACCTTCCAGGTAGCAGCTCACCACAGCCCAGGACCTTTTAGCGCTGGACAGTGCTGTGCACTGCTGCCCATTTCTCCCATGCATCATCAGATGATTCTTTGTCATTTGTTCTTGATTTATATCTACTCACTACTAGATAATACAAATCATACCCTTGTCCCCTTCCACCTCTTCTCATTAAAGCAATGAGCAAAGACTGACTAGTGGGATGATAAAACTGACAAGACTGACCAGATATTCAACTGATATTACTGGTGAACCATTATGAGAAGTTAGGGATGAACTTCTTGTAAAAGTTGCAGAATCCAATGAATGAATGGATGATGCAGATGGAAGTTGGAGATTTCAATCACCTAGAGCTTGGTAGAGTCCATCTTGATGATATCCTCATGAACAACTGCCAGTTCTCTCTCAACTACTCCAATACTTGTGTTGTTATTTCATGGTGTTTCTTGAGATCCTTGGAGTAGATCAACATATCATTGATATAGATAATTAACCATCCTTCCACTATCATATCCTTGAAAATAAAGTTCATGAATGACTGGAAAGTCACCAGACTGTTGCAAAGGCTAACAAGCATGATGAAAGGCTTGAAGAGGCTAAAGGGCATGATGAGTGCCACCACCTTCATGAAGTATTATATTGGGAACCTTTGAGCTTGTCTGTCAAATCTCTGATGAGTGGGAGAGAGTACATATTTTTGATGGTGTGCTTGTTAAGGTAACAGTATCTTGGTAGGGGTAAAGATTCCCATCTTTCTTAGAGATGAAGAGAAATGGAGATGGATCAAGTGTTCATCAATAAAATCTTTATATGCCTCTTGCTCCTTAGGGTTGAGCAGGTAGACCTTAACAACCTTGGGTTGGAAAGAGTTGTCTAGATCTATACCATGATCAAACAACCAATAGAGTAAAAGGGGACTGTCATCCTTTTTCTGAAAGCCATCCTCGAAGTCTTGGAAGTTCCGCAGGAGTTCCACTTTGGTGTCTTTGGCAAGAGAAGTTGATATTGTAGTTTTTCTAATGAACAGTTCAGTTGGCTCGTCCTCTTCATCCTCTTCACAATCTATAAGTGCCAGTATCTCCTCCTGCTGTGTGATCAGTTCCATGTCAGATACTCCTGGGTGGTCAGTTTCATCTTGGAAATATGAATAATTCCTGCACCTCAATCAATGGTTGGATTTGTTTGGTGAAGCCAAGGAGGTCCAAGGATGATGTTGTCCTTGCCACCATCAATGACAAGGAAGTCTTAGAGTTCAGTGAACTCTTTGAGCTAAATTTCCACTAATGCCTTTCTTCATACAAGGCTATTTTTGTTGGCTGATCTATTAATGATGCTTGCCCACAGGAGAGTCTTAAGTCATGTGGTGCACCACCACCATAGTTTAGTCAATAAAACATTCAGTTGCCCTGGAGTCAATGATGGCTTTTGTGTCAATGCTTTTGAACACAGTGTGGTCAGGAGGGTAGAGTGTGATGGGAATAGATATATGAGGGTCCGAATGCACAAATATTCTGAGTGCAACTTTAAATCATGCGCAAAACTTTTCGTACACCATGCCAATGCCCTGGACTCCTGGCCGTCCCTGCCAGTGGCACTACACTTCCAGATGTGGAAGTAACATCCCACGACATGCAGAGACATGTACAGAATACTATAAGGAGGTGCAGACACGACGGTCGAGTCAGCCAGCACCATGGATACAGGAATAGGGAATGGCATGGGTAAACAGGTGGGTGTCAGCACCCATACCCATACTTGTACCCACTGAAAACCCATACCCGTCATGGGTATGGGTACAAGGGTTAGTTCCAATTGATGGTGACTGCTCACATACAAACACAAATGCAAACACATCCAAGTGTTCACATTTGCATTTGTAGGCAAACAGTCAGTGAGGGGAAAGGAGGGTGAGGGTGCAAGGTGGGTGAGGATGAGGGTGAGGGCAGTGAGGGGCTTGTCGCTGCACATCCTCATTGCAGGGTGGGTGAGGATGAGGTGAGGGTGAGGGTGGGGTTGGGGGAAGGGAGAGGATGAGGGAGGGGGCGAGGGCGAGGGAGGGGGCGAGGGCGAGGGTGAGGGTATGGCATTGTTGTTGTTGTCGACTCCTCGTTGCGAGGTTGGTGAGGACGAGGGTGTGGATGTGGGTGTGGAGGATGAGGGTGAGGGTGAGGAGGGCATGGTGACGAGAATGTAGCATCCTTGTCCTTGCTGTTGTTGTTGTTGTTGTCCTCATCACGAGGTGGGTGAGAACGAGAGTGAGAGGGTGAATGAGGGGAAGGGTGAGGGTGATGGTGTGGTGTTGTGGTGTTGTTGTCCTTGTCATCCTCACCATTATTGTCCTCGTCATGAGGTGGGTGAGGATGAGGGTGAGGGTGAAGGTGGAGGGTGATCTTGTGTTGTGTGGACAGCGTTAGGAGGCTCTGAGTCATCATTGGTCATGGAGGGTTAGTAGGGTGGACAAGGGGAAGGACAAGGGTGGGGACACAATACCGCGTCCTCGTTGTCATCCTTGTCGCGAGGTGGGCAAGAATGAGGGTGAGGGTGAGGGTGAGGGTGGGGGTGGGGCGGACGAGGGTGAAGGCGAGCGCAGCATTGTTGTCCTTGTCCTTGTCCTTGTTGTTGTCCTTGTCACGAGGTGGGTGAGGATGAGAGGGTGAGGGTGGGGGAAAACTGAGTGGAAGTGGGGATCCAGAGGACAAAGGCTGTCCAGTTGTGCTGCTTGCATGCAAATGCAAATGCAAACGCACATCAGGTGTTTGCATTCATGCTTGCATACAAGTGCATGAGCAGCAGAGGAGAGTGGCAGTATTGGTGGTGGTAATGGGACAGCGGGTAGTATGGGTTTGTCATGGGTCAGATTACGCTGTGGGACATTACTTCCACATCTGGAAGTGTACTGCCACTGGCAGGGATGGCCTGGAGTCCAGGACATTGGTGTGGTGTACAAAAAGTTTCGCGTGCGGTTGAAAGTTGCGTGTGAAATATTTGTGCATTTGTGCATTCTAGATATGAATTGTGAGGAACTTTTTAACACAAACACTAGAGAATATCTATAAGAAATATTGTAGGCAGGGTATGATGTTGACCCAATCCTGCCCTTTAAAAACCATGGTCAGTTTCAGATATTGGACATGTCTCTTTACAGAAACCTGTGTTTTGCAGTATGTGGTTGGTGGGTTGGATTCCACTCTGTCTGGGATGATTCCCAGTACCTTCTTTTATGCTCACCACTCTTACCACCTTGATTTTATATTTGACTGTGTTTTCTGTGGTGCTCTCTTGCATAAAGAGTTGCAGTCCAAGCCCCATCCCTTGACCTGTGGAAGTAGCTACATCTGCTTCCAGTATTGGTTGGAAATTATCACCATTTGTGTACATGCACAGATAATGATCCATGTCTTCCTCCAGGGTGGTCATCCAGAGGTCTGCTAGTGTGATAGTGGAAATTTTATTGTTCCATGGTCCAGATCATACAGCCCTGGCTTGTGGTGCTACTCTGATTGCTTCCTTTTGGCACTCTTGATACATGGCCAAATGTACCACAGCTGTGGCTTGGTAGCCTTCTGTAATGCATAGTGTAGTGTTAACATAGCGTGCTGTGATACTAGACGAAGAACATCACAAAGGAAGACGAGGGATGAGGATTCCTCAAGGACTATGCTGAGCTTCAAGACAATGCGAAGCATAAGTGGTCTCTTCTATCTTAGATACCTGAGAGGCTCTCTAAAACTCAAAGGAAGTGGACTAGAAACAACACTGATATTGTGTAGAACTAGCTGGGGAAATACAGGAGAGGAGCAAAGAGTATTTATACAGTAGGCCCCTGGTCCGTGCAAGTAATATAAATAGCATGTGTAGCATCCGCAGTCCAAAGGCTATGTGTGTGCAGCACTAAACAATAAAATAGAAAAGAGGCTATGCCACAGCCATGAAGTCTAAATAAGAGGCTGTGGTGGAAACAGAACAGAAGTCTATATAAGGTATTGGTGGGCGCTGTGTGAGATGGAAAGAGAAGTGACTCAAGAGAACATATCTGGTACATGTGGAGGACGACTTCACTACAAATACAGCCACATACAGCAAGAGAATCAGTCTAGAGACGAGTAAACGAGAAAGTGTAATGAAAAAGTGGTACCCCCTTCGTAGACCATAACATCTTCCTTCTCATCCACAGATAAGCTGCCCTCCCTGAAAGCAGTTTTGAGGATCTTCGTTGTGGTGCCTTTCTCTATGCTACCTATCTGTTTGAGGTAAGCTCAAAGTTTATCCTCCTCCTCCTGTGTGGTTGTGGTTGTGGGGTCTTGTATGTAGGACATCTGGAGCATCTGGAGAATGTGGTCTGTGGATGTGATGTCCAGTCAGCTCTAGATCTATGGTGGTTGGTAGACCTACAGTCAACCTTATAACAAATAAAGCATTAATTTCTCTGCATGTACTCAGCACACTGAGTCAGTGACAGACGCATGACATCTATGTCCATCACATATGGGTCCTTGTGAAATTGTGAGGAGGGGGCTGGGACATGTGGCATGCCCCTGAGTCATAGATTCCCAATTCTCCTCAATTATTCAGAGAAGTTATTGATTGTGAAGTAGACATCCATTGTGAGTAGCCTACGCATCTGTTGGAATCCTCTACCTCTCTGGAAAAGTCATTGAGAAGGCCAGCCTTTATTTCTAAAGCCATTTCATCTTCTGAAGCTGAGTCAATATCAATGTCCTGCTAGCCAGTTGGTTCTGGTTCAGGATCACATAAAGTGACTGCAGCAGATTAGAAAAGGAAGTTTGTGTATATATGGTATAGCAAGACACCATGTGAGACATAAAGGAAATAGAGATTGGGAAATGTATCTGGTAATGCAGAGAATGACTCTGCCATGAACACAACTGTGTATAGTGAGAGAGAATAAGTTTAGAGACAAGTGAATGGAAAAGTGTAATGATAATTGAGTACCCCCTTTGTAGACCATACCACCTGGTGTACTCTCTCAGAGATGTACATATGTTCCCAAGATGGGCCTGGTATACTCTCTCAGAGATATTCCCATGACTCCTAGTAGATGGGCCTGGCCTACTCTCTCAGAGATGTACACATGTTCTTATGTAACACTGCTAGCATATGCTTTGGCATTTGTGTGGTCAGCAGAGCCAGGATCTGGGAAGTGAATAAACACATCATGACAATCCAGAAGAGCAGTCATGACCCAATTTGTACAGTTCACCACTAACCCCTCACTCACTCCTGCCCATAATACAACATCTGAAATTTAAATTGCATTGCCATAATGTCCAGCATAATTGAGGAAAATGGTGCTAGACAGCTATTGAAAGCTGGAGATTGGCTGGAGGCTGACTGTGGAAAATGGGATGGTTGATAATTCGATCCATAATGTTATCGAAGACATTGTGGTCAACCTGAACCTTCTTGTGGAAGGCCTGAGGATAGTCCTCACATTGTGGAAGGACATGGATTTGTGGTGCACACAGAGGAGGTGCTAGGGGTTTGTAAAGCACACAGGCTTGTAAAACTTCCTCCTCAAGAGCTGCAATGGCATTTATGAAGTGATCATAGCGACTAGTGGGAGCCATGATGCTAGTGTCAGTGTCGCAACTTGAAGATTCAGAGTCTAGTGCTGAGTTGGAGTCAAACAAAAAGCCTGGGATGAGGAAAACTGGTGATATGAGAGAAACAGGTGATAAGATAAAGTCAGAAAGGCCATCATCAAAGGAATTAGATGAGGATGCCATATCAGATTCATCCTCAGACCATTGTTGTTCACCAAGGTCAGCCTCCCGAAGCTGGTGAGCTGTCTGCCAGACTATATGGATGTCAAGCAAGAGTACTTGCTTCTATGAGTGGTGAGGCATGGGAAGAGAAAGGATGTCTGAGTACCCATCACCCATCAAGCATCCCTTATATACAACTATACCTAATTTTGCCATCTACAGATCTGATGATTGCTGTACTAGTTAGCACAGGTAAGTGCTGCTAATTTGAACATGTGTGATCTGTGACAAACCTGTACCTGCGGTACCTGCCACCATCACCACTCTCCCCCAAATCTCAACTATGCAAGCATGAATGTAAATGCATGGTGTGCATTCACATTTGTGTTCACATGTGAGCATCACCTTGCCACAAATGGAATGATGAGTTGACAACAATGACAGCCACTTCTCTCTCATGATGGCATGTCTTGCCATAATGGGATGGCCCTTGTTCTTTCCCTCTCCCAACTTCCCCTTATTTGCCCCACCCTGACCTTCATCACTGTCATCCTCTCGTCCTCACCCACCTCATAACAAGGATAAGGACAACAATGTCACACCCTTGCCATTCCCCTCACCCTTTCCCTCACCCTTTCCCTCACTGTCTCTGTCACCCTAATTTCCACTCACCCCCCAACAAGTGTCATCTCCATCTCCCTCCCTCATTGATCGCCTGCAAACACTTGGATGTGCATGTGTATGTGTTTGTATGTGAGCAGTCACCCTTACCCCTTCCAAGTCAGTCAGCACCAACCTGTGAGTAAAACCCATGGATTGGTACCTGTATCCATGATGGGTACAGGTGCACCTTCACCATCACCATCACCAAGGAACAATTCCTCACTCTTGCCATCACTCTTGCCCCCTCCATTGCCATCACTGAGGAACAACATCACAATGTGTGCAACCACACACATTGTGATGTCATTCCTCTCACCATCACTGTCACCCAGAGCTTCCAATCTCAGGGGTATACTACCCACAGGTGTGTGCACATCTGAGTGGATGTAATCAGATTGGATGGTGCTCGAGGGCTTGATTAATGGTCACAGTTGTTTATTGTACTAATCCCCCTAAATTATGAGTATACTACTGTAAATTAACACATTGCTCTTCACTGCAATCTTAAGTGCTGCAGACTGAAAGGGTGAATGTTCAAAAGTGGAAGTGGCTGTGGTGTAGGGGGGTCTTCACGGAGTTTAAATGTTCAAAATTTTCCATACATCAAACTTGCATTTTCATGACAGTCCTGACATACTCTGACTGACTGTCAGATACATTCAGAGTGTGTCAGTGACCAGTCTGAGTGCAGCTATTGATGTAGTATCCTCTGAGAACCCAAACATCATCATCATAAACTCAGTTAGATTGGGATAGCCATTTCAGTATGTAGAATATAAACTCTTTGAGAAAAGAAGTATAGATATAAGAAAGGGCAGAATGGATCATGGCAAGATAGAATGCAAAAGACATTGTGATATTTTGTGGAAGCAAGACTTGACCAGAAGTAATGATTTAAGTGTGTTGTTTACTCTAACACACCCCACAGTAGCTAATCAACATCAATTCAATCAAATGGGAGACAACTTTCTATTATTTCAGAGATTGGCTTGCCACAACAATGCTTGAATAAATCAAAGAATTCATATGACATCATATGTATAAAGGCATCTGGGTGCATTCAAATGAGTAGAGTAGAATTCATCTATTGCTGTCTGAGTATTCTTCAGATTAGATTCTAGTTCCCGAGTGTGATCATCATCAGAATATCTCTGCCAATGTACAAGGAATTCAAGGCAACAACCTTTCCATCTAGAGTGGACAATGTAATCAACTTCATATTCAACATCTTGTTCCTCAGTAACCTCTATGAGTCCTGGTTTGTAAGAGGATTGCTCTGCATGTAAGGCCGGGTTTCACTTTAGAGATGTTGACAACTGGATGTATGTGCATTGTCTTTGATAATTGAAGTTGAATAACATTTCTAAGATCTGATCAATTTCATAATCTTATAAGCTTCAAGCTATTTCTTTGTAAGCTTCTTGGAAGGATGGAGTAATATCAAATTTTCTATAGAACGTCAAACCTTATCAGTGACAGCATAGTACAGCACAGTGGATTTTCATTCTGACTTGAGCTCACTAGAGATTAGACTTGACCCAATCAAGTATTTAAGTGATATCCTAAATGAATTGCTCAGTGGCTGCTTTAGTGATTTGTGGCTCAAATCCTAATTGAGGACCATAAGTGCATGTAACAGAGAACGGGGCTTTCTGTGTAGAAGCTTGGTGCTTCAAGTTATAGAAGAATTGTGCAAGCAGTAGTCAATCAATCCATTTGTCTTGCTTCTCAGAAGTGAAGAGATGAAGATATTGTTGTAGATTTCTGTTTACTCATTCTATCTATCCATCTATCTGAGGGTGGAAGACAGTAGAAAATTTAGGTTGTATTCCTAATCATTTGCACAAGTCCTACATCATCTGTAATGTGAACTGTGGTCTATGATTGGATATAATAGTATAGGGTAGACCATGTTGTTTCCATACATGAGTTAGGTACAACTTGGTGATCTCTAGTGTGGATATGACTTTGTTGTAAGAGATAAACTCACCTTCTTTCAAAAAGTGGTTGACTAATACAAGAATAGAGTCAAATCCTTTGCATAATGGTAGATCTGTGATGAAATCAACAAATAGATCTTTCCATGACTTATCTGGTATAGATTGTAATTTTCCTGCAGATGCAATGTTTTGTCCTTTAAATCTAGCACAGTGATCACAGCAAGACATGTAATCCTTGACTAGTGTACTTAGCTGCCAAGTATAACTGTGTTGGACTAACTCTAAGGTTTTCTCTACTTCAGGATGTCCTGCAAGTGGAGTATTATGGTGTAATTGTAAGATTTCCATTGTAAGATTTTCATCATTGTCAGGAATCCAGATCTTTCCATTTTTGTCTACTAGCACCCTGAACTGGTTACTCCTGCTAATGATCAAGCTGAAGTCAAGGAAGAGCCCAGCATAAAAATAAAGGTTGGGGCCAAAGGTTGAACCTCTGATGTTCATGAAGATAGCTTCAATGCCAATGAAATGGAAAGGTCTCTGTAGTCCTGGTAGCAAGAACAAGGGGGAAAAGGTAAATACAGAAGCAAGGAGGTATTCACATGTTATATATTTTGTGTAAAACAAAACCTTATAGCCAGTGGTTGTTTGGAATCTAATGGAATCATTACAACTAAACAATTATCATGTTGTTTTGAATGTGCTGCAGAGAGAGCCACAAAGGGCAAGTATAAATCTATGTCTCTCTAGGATCATATCTCTCCTTTTGGCAACCTTATACTATGTCCTATGTCCTCATCTCTACTATCCAGTTTAGAACTTCATCAGTGTTTGTTCATTCTTTGCCATAGATAGTTTGTATCGTCTGTTGATAGTCCAGTAGTAGTCTAGTAGTAGTCCAGTCTGGTCTGTGCTAATCTGGCACAATAGACTGGTAGATTGATCCGATAACATCAGTTTTGATATCAGATAGATTAGTCTTCAGCTATCTAGACTTACTTAGAACCTTATATACACAGTCTCAGATTTGCCTAGTGACTATAAATTCTGTCATCCTATGACAGAAATAACAGTTTTCACATGTTTTCCATATACTCCTATTGTCTATTCATTGTTCCATGCAGTTTTGTGTGTCTGCTGTTATTTCCCATTGTTCCTAAACTTGTCTTTTATATTTTTGGACTCTTTCTGACCCTCAGACTGTCTCCTATCCAATTTCCAGACTGTTTTTCTTAACATCTCTAGGAAACTCTGACCTTCCCCATAGTCATCTACTGTTCCCTGGCACTTCCCTGGGTTGAGTGATACTCACATCCATCTTTCATAGAGAATCCTGCTGACCACATAAGCAAGAACATCTAGTACTTTACAATGCAACCACAGGGACCAAGGTGGTGATCAGACTAATTTAGGTAGTAAAGGCGAACATCCTTGCAAGACAGGTTGGTTAATCAATCCTAACAATATCATTCTATCAATAACTTTTTAAGATATCTTGATGATGATTAGATGATGTGTGACCGGCAATAAGAGACCTACATAAGGGAATATCATCTTTGCTGTAATTTTATTTGTCTAACAACTATATTATGAGTTTAATTTGTCTGATCCTGAGTAAGTATTACTGTATATATATGCCACTGCATGGTATTGGAAATGTTGATCCACCTGTGGTTCTTGTGGATCAATATAGTGTACAACTAAAGGGAGAAAAAATAAGAGCAAAGTACATAGAATATACATAGAAGATGAGACTTAGGCTAAATATATGGTGTACAACTAAAGAGTAAAGAAGTGAGAGCAAGGTGAACTTTCTTGCATAGAATATGGAACTGCTTGTAATGAGGGTCATTGGAAACTTGAGCCACTTGTAACATCTAAACTCTGGTAGTGAATGGGTGACTTTTTTGCTGAGATCTCACAGTAGTGAGTGAAAGACTCTATGAATTTAAAATTATTAGAGATTTGATAACTCCAGGTGAACAAGGGATTTACTTCAGTGATAACAAAAGCTACCATGGATACTGGAAGCTGGCCATTATCCAGGATATGCAGAGACCTAATTCATGTGTGAAGAGATTTGATTTCATCATAGAATGCCAGCAATCCATGATAAATCAATGGATTGACAAACAAATGGGTCTATCAATAAGTTATATAAGAATTTGAATATATTTATAATCTATATCACTTACCTCTCCACCTTGTTCAATGTGGTAAAATTGATAAGAGCAAAAATGCTTAATGAAGCAGACTAGCCACTTGCTGGATCAACTTAGGATGACTCTGGAGTCCACAGTGAGTAACCAAAGGATACAATGTGGTGCTCCAGGGAGTAAGTACACTTCAAGGTAAACAACAATAAACAGATCAGCCACAATAAACTGAGAGGTGCAAAGGTCAACACTTGTATGAGTAGAAACACCACAACAAGCTAAAGTGAAGCTGAAAAGTGGTAGGTAAGTAAAGTGACCATGGGGAACAACATGGGCATGGTTAGAATACCAAATGAAGTAGCAATGAGGTGCGAAATCACCAACACTAACAAAAATAGAAGATCATCTAAACACAGTGGCATTCTTAAAGTAAGAGCTTGGCTGGTGTTTTTAGAAGGCAGATGGGAAAATGTCTCTGTCTTCTTTATATTCCAGAAGATATAAGAAGTCATTATCTCTGGGAGGTATAGAAGAGTACATTAAAGTCAAACGAGATCTTTTGCATAATGGTACAAGCTGTTTTAAAAGCCTCATAAGCCTGTAATATATAAAATTCATCAGTATCATGATTATTTAGGTTTCTTGTATATTTTAATCAAGATAAATTTACCAACTTGTTCTGGTAAGCAAAATCTCCACCATTCAACAACTTCCCTGGATGTCTTGTCAAGTGTTGAAAAAAATCACCATGAGGATTAAAGGATTGATGGGCAGATTCAAGATTAAATTTGACCTGAAAGTGTTTAGACAATATCTGTGATGAACTTCTCAGTGGCTGGTGCTTTAGTAATTCATTGCTCAAATCCTAATTGAGGATCATAGGTGTGTGTGATAAAGAAAGGAATCTTCTGTATAGAAGCTTGGCACTTTGAGTTATAAGGGATTGTGCAAGCAGTAACCAATCAACTCATTTGTCCTGCTTTTCAGAGATAAAGAGATGAAGGTATTGTTGTAAATCTCTGTTCATTTGTTCTGTCTACCCATCCGTCTGGGGGTGAAAGGCAGTAGATAGCTTAGGTTGGATTCCTAATCATTTGCACAAGTCCTGCATCACCTGTGATGTGAACTGTGGTCCACAATTAGATATGATAGTGCAGTGTAGACCATGTTGTTTCCAAATGTAAGTGTGGTATAACTTGGCAGTTCCTAGTACAGATATAGCTTTGTTGCAAGGAATACACTCAACTTCTTTTGAAAAGTGATCAACTACTCTCAGAATGGAGTTGAATTCCTTTGCATAGAGTTAGATCTGTGGTGAAATTGACAGATAGATCTTCCCATGGTTTATCTGGTATAGGTAATGGTTGTAATTGTCCTGCAGGTGCAATGTTTTGTTTTTTGAATCTAGCGCAGCAATCACAGCAAGACATGTAATTCTTGACTAGTGTATAGCTGCCCCAGGATGTCCTGCAAGCAGAGTATTATGGTGTAATTGTAAGATTTCCATTCTGAGATCTTCATCATTAGGAATGTAGATCTTTCAATTCTTGTCTGCTAGCACTTCTTAATGCTCCATATAGACTTGACTATCTTTTGAAAGCTTTGAAAATTCTTTTTCTTTTAGTCTAAGTGTGGCATTTTTTTATTTTCTGCAATATCTGATCAGTGTTGGTTTCTATCATAAGCATTTATCTGATCTTTTCTGGTGATATCACAAGGATTCCTTCATTGTGATCTTCTTTTCCTTTGGTGCGATCTTCTCATCTGAATAAGGTATTAGCCTTATCCATTTGAGTTCTTGCTTTATGAAGCCTTTTGAAATTGACTTGGGATGGGTATTGAGGAGAACAAGACTTGGAAGTCTTGTACTGCTGGGTATAGTATCACAGTTTTCATATAACTCAAAGTGCCAAGCCTCCACAGAGAAATCTCCTTTCCCTATTACACACACTTATAAATCTTGATGAGAATTAAAACAATGAATCACCAAAGCTCTAGCTGCTGAGGAATTTGTTCAGGATATTGCCCAAACCCAGATCAAACAAAGTCTAATCTCAAGGCTGCTTAAGCCAAAATGAAAGTACAAGCTGATAAACACAGGTCTGCTGTGCCAGACTATACCATTACTAACAAAGTATGGTTATCCACAGAAAATCTACAGCTACCCCATGCATCCAAAAAACTTACTGAAAAATAACTAGGATTTTATGAGATTACAAAACTAATTGCATCTAATGCTGTCCAGTTAGATTACCAAGTGGAAATCATTGGGCTTGATTGTGTATTTGATGAGAGATGGCATTGTAGATCTGTAAATGAGTGCCTCATATGACAGGATCACCTCATGGTCATCGTGGTCATCATCTTTGCCAGTCCCTTCCATCTCTTCTTTACTTCTCCAAGTCCTTGTCCTCCCCATCACCATCACCATTGCTCTCATTTGTGTCTGCATCTGCATCATCTTTGTTCAGGTTTGGGTTCACAGAAGGAGTCAGTGCTTGATTAATCTTGTCGAGGACCTGGTTGTAAGGGTGGAGGATGGTGCTGGATTGAGTGTTGCCAAAACATTTACTAAAGGCCAATGAATATATATAATAAGTCTTCTTTCCCCTTTTGGGAGAGAAGAGGTTGTGATAAGAGTGCCAGAGGTCCTGAATCTTCCGGATGTGGGTACTTGTCAGCAGATGTGGTAATAGTTGGCATCATAGTGTAACACACAGCATAGTCTTCACATAGTGTGCTGCGGTACTGGGTGAAGAAGTGTAGTATGCAGGAGTAGAGTGTGACAAGAGGAACACTGAAGGACTAGGTGCTGAGCTTCAAGACAATGTAAAGCCTAGGCTGATCTCTCTTATTCCAGATACCAACTGAGGGCTTACTAAAACTTGGAGGTCACTAGAAATAATACTGATATTGTGACAATCAGTTGCTACAAAGTTTCAAGATCAAACTCTGCTGTTTTGTGGTGAGCATTTAAAACTCACCTCTTTGTGTACTTCAATTGCATCACCAAGTTCTGACTCTTGTGCTGGAGTAAGTGGCTGAGATGGGTCCAGATCAAGCTTTTTCACAAAAAACTGCTCACTCAGGCCAGAATTTGAACCAAGCCTCATGGAATACCAGTTTAAAATTGGTGTAATTACGAGATGGCATGCAAGGTATGTAGTGTTCCTCATAGTAAGTGGATAGCCATGCTTCTTGCTCATTCATTGTCCATTTCGCTCCTGGCATCTAGCATACTTTAAGTTAATCCAACATATATGTCAGATCAACCTATGGTGATGACTTTGGCTGTGTAGAACTGTGTCGAGCATTCAAATGATGAAGTCAGAGGAAGGGAGGTTCAGTCAGGCAGAGGTGCCACTGTGTTCAGTTTTCAATGATGCATCACACACCGACATTTCGTGGCCCTCGGAGGGTAAACTACAGGTTCCTGTGGCAAACGTCATGACCCGACTGGTACTGTAGTCCATTGCTTCAGTAATAATTATCCAGCTGACCTTCCATGTCAGCCAAAAGAAGGTCTTCAAGAGTTGCCACCACTGTCGCCACACACGCCAATGTGCGTTGGGCTTCAGCCAATAGAGACCCCATTTCATGGTCCTGCAATACCCTCCCCTCCGTTTTCTGTGCCAACATCTGCAAGTCACCAATCTCACATATATGGTCTTCCAACAAGACCCTCCGCTCATTGGCTTGGTAACTCCCAATGCAAATGACCTCACAAAATGTGTGGAGGGAGCCATCAACAAGTTGTATCAGACCCTCCTTAATCAATATCAGTACACTTTCACTGTGATGGAGAGTTAGATTATAAAGTATTATATTCACATGGACTACATACTAATTGTTGAGTGACAGAGCTTGGTGTTGAGGCTGTTGCACTCGCCAGTATTCAGGGCATTGCACTTGTTGGTTCCATTTTCCCTCACAGTTATGGTTGACATCCGATGACCTACTAAGTTGATGTGTTCTGTATCTAGTTCTCACTTTTTCTGATATCTCCTCATGGTGGCTGGAAATAAATGAATAATTTGATAGTCTTAGGTGATGGAAACAAGAGCTCACTGGGCATAGTATCATTGGCAATATACTTGAGTAGTCTGAGCATGCACCTCAGGTGTTAAATGTATGCAAGGTCATCCCATTGGCATGAGATGGATTGAGAAATCTGCTCTGACTAAGCTAACATTGTCACTACAAGTACTCTTTTGTTCTTATGATGTAGTAGGAGACTTATGTATAGGAGATTTATAGAAAATGCTATAGAAACATCGACAATGCTGCCAAAAAGTGAGATACTATGCACTACTACCTAACATACTCGCTCAATAAGTGGAACAGTAATGGTGGTGTGCAAGTTAGTGTCAGTGGTTGGACCTTTGCATACGACTCACGACTCGGACACAACTTGATGTTTACAAAATTGTGTTGAACTAGCTTAGAGGAAAATACATGGTGAGCGAAGCAAGACTATTTATACAGTAGGCCCCTAGTCCATGCAAGCGATAAAAAGGAAGAAAGGAGCAGAAGCCCGAAGTGGTTCTGTCTCTGTCTAAGCATGACTCAATGTGGAGCATACAAAGTCTGTCACTGATGTCAATCAACATCTGCACACTAACTGTCCCAACATTATTTAGGACTTGTTAACAAGATGCACATAATGAATGGTATCTGAGCTTGTCATCAACCTAAATTATCACCTCAGAATATTACCATCATGATGTCTACTAATATGATACTGCTACTCGAACAATTCATTTGTGAGTTTCCATGGAAAGAAAGATGGATGGCAACAACATCAACCACTGTTGACTTGTATCAATGCCAGTAGTCATCAGTATTTGCAACAAAAGAGTATGGATTCATTGCTGGGAGGGAGTATCAAATTTTGCAGAGAATTTCTTTCTTTTCATGTGATCATCTGCTACCACCTTATGTAGGGAGGGAAATGTGTGCGATAATCTAAGATTTGTTGTTGACATCCATTGCATCATCCAAGACTAACTATCTTTTCACCTTGAGTGTACTTAAATGTGAATTGTCACCTCTCTGAGATCTTATACTAACATTGTCAATGCTTCTTCTCAAGTAGGCTGCACAGAACATCAAGGCAGTTATTACTTTCATCTTTGTAGGATTGGTAACCTCATAACCTCATAGATGTAGAGGTTGCAAGCAAAGGTATAGAGCAAAGGTATAGACTGTCACTGTTCACCCATGTGCTGGCAATGAGGATGGCATAGTAAAAAACCTAACATAGCAGCCACAGTCACACCTGCATCACACATGCTTTGGTGCCTTTGGGGTCCCACCCCCAGCAGTTACCAAAGTGCATTTTGTCAAATGTGATTTTCACAACATTTTTGTCAAGTGCAATAAGATACATTTCTAATTTGATGTCTTGACTGACTAACCTATCCAAATTTAGTTTTCCACCTACTAATCTCCCTCTCTCAATTCTACTAACAGGCTTCTGTTCCCCTCCATTTTCCATTTCAAAATTTCAAACCCAATGGGTTGTTTTAATGATGCTGTTCTACAATACCATTGGCTTATGAGTTACATAAGTGCCCACAACAACATAGATCAGAGAAAAGGTGAGATGGAGGGCAGTGCATTGCAAGCCTTCCATGCTGGCAATAAGTCATGACCTTGATTTCAACTCAGGATGTAGCACAATTAACAGCTGTACTATCACCAGCAGATATGTTTGAACATGGACCATATGTATGTTATGGAGAATTTGGCAGAAACCACATCAGCAAACCTATATTTTGCTGAGTTATCAAAATCAATAACCTTTCTGAGCTGTCTGGCATGACTCACACACACCATGCTATCAGTGCTATCATTCATAAGTAATTCATTGCTATAATCATTCTCATTAACATATCAGCTTGTGAGTTCACTAGTGATATTAGTTCCATCAGTCCAGGATCCAGTAAGTCAGTTGAATGTCTGGTCAGCCTTGTCAGTCTTGTCATCCCATCAGTTAGTCAATCAACCAGCCAGTTAGTTATGTCAGTATATTGGTCAGTCAGGTTGTCAGGCCATCAGCTGACCAGTTAGCCATTTCCCTCAGTCACATCAGTTGGTCAGTTGGTCAGTTAGTCAGGTGTGTCAGGTTTATTGATTTGTCAACTAGATAGTTGATTAGTCAATCAGTCCATTCAACATATTAACCTATCAGATTGTCAGTAAATTAGTTCATTCAGCTAGGTCAATCTATTATTGATTAGTCCATTCAGGTGTGTCAGTCTTGTCATTGATATCAATGATCTAGAAAAATGTAGGTTTGCTGATGCATGGGTGATGATTTTGACCAGCTTTGGCATGAGGTTGCCAGCCTCTGGCTGAAAGACAGATCTGGGAGGTGTATGTAGTTATTTTTCAAGAAGGAAATGAGTGGATTCTCATGGACAGGATGTGTAGACAAATTGATTGAAATGGTACACTGATACTATACATGCTATTAGATAGTGTACTGGTACCAGTTCAGAGTCATTGATCATCTCAGTTGTAGAGTGGACACACAGCAAGACCCAACAAGCCATTAATTAAAAGCATCAATCGCATCCTTGTCTAAAACATTTTCAAGCCTTGCCATGATTTTATGGAAAAAAAGAGTAACTCCTTGTATTTTTCCAAACATTGTCTGCCCACCTGCACAGTTGTTGACAGTGAAATCTAGACAAATCAGCAACTGCTGAGGAGCAGCTTTGAGTCAATATAATTTGTAACAGTATCTGTAGTGGGAAATTTATAATGCTGCAGGTGAAAGTTGCAAGCCTGGTATCTGGATGGAGTATATCAGCTGGAGGTCAGGCCATCAGATCCTGCCATCTTCTAAACCTATTAAACTCCCTTGAGAGGCTAGGTGTTTGAGAGTGAAGCAAGAGCACTACTGAGTGTTCTAGAGTGACTATGGGAAACACCAGGAGAACAAGATGCTACTATGATATAATATTTATACTACTAGTACATGTGGACAGACTGAGCTATGTTGGGCTATGCTTTATCTAGAACTACTATACAAGGTATTGAGCTGGAGAGACTGGATAGCATGAGGCATACATAGCAATATGACTGGAGAATAAGAGAGGCTATGTGTACATGAGGTGGATAGGGGGCATGAGGTGAACATGATGTGTAACATGTGTAAGTCTACAGCACATAGTATTGAATGTGACTATGTGAAGAGTTGGGAGTTTGAAAAGTGTATGGGGTGTGGCAAGTGAATAGTGGGTGGTAGGGTTTGCGAGTGAAAGTGAAGATAGGGGCTATCAGCATGAATATGAATAACAAGTGAGTGAGTGCTTTGAAAAATAAGGAGAAATTGGGGGAAATTACTAGAAATAGAAGCATTGATAACACCTCCAAGAACACCCTAAAAAACTCCTCTGAGTTTGGACCATGTTTTGGAAGGAATGCCCAGTAAAGGAAGAGTTTGGGATATAGATTTCTAATATACAACATCTGTGCAATGTACCAATGGGGTGGGCATATGAAGTATGTGATTGTAGATTTACCTTTGCTCCTGCTACTATTGGAATTTAAGGACATCACTCTTTCACTTCAGAGCTAATATCTTATTGGCCTAAATCATGATCTATAAAATAATGTCTGTGGTCACAGAGAGCTTGCACAAGAGCAGCGTCATCTGGATGCCATCAGCAACCTCATAGCTGGCAGGCTTTAGCCTCATGAAGAGATTTGCCTCCTTGTCAAGGGTAGGAGTAGGATGAGAGTTAGATGGGATTCAAGGAACTTATTGAAAGACTGGGCATAGCATACTCTTCATGAAGGAAGGACCTTCACAAGTGTGCTTGGCTCTAATAAACTCAAAGAGCTTCATCTTGATTGCTTCAATCAATGAGTCATTTGCCTTGGTCCACCTGATGCTGGTTCTTGTTATCAGGATCACTTGTTTTAGTAAGAGCTAGTGGACACTCAGAGCTAGTGGACTGGAGATAGGCTGATATTGCAGGCCACCATGTTATCCAGTTGATATCATTGAAGACAGTGATGTTGACATTGGACATTGAGGAAAATATTTGTCAGAGATATTGGAATGCAACAGCAATAGTGTGCTATTCCAGCATGGGTTTGTTACCATGGTACTATCCTGTGCTTAGGAACAGTTAGAATGATAATCTCTAGTATTATAAATAAACAATAATGATGAGCATGGTGTCAGGTGAGTGTAGTCTTTCAATGCACATGGCTCATAATCTATTGAATAACTGTTAGTGTTGGTGATTTCGCACCTCATTGCTACTTTATTTCATGTTCTAACCATGCCCATGTTGTTCCCTATGGTCACTTGACCTACCCATCAGCTTCACTTTAGCTTGTTGTAGTATTTCTACTCATACAAGTGTCAACCTTTGCACTTCCCAGTCCATTGTGGCTGATCTGTTTATTGTTGTTTACCTTGAAGTGTACTTACTCCCTGGAGCACCACATTGTATCCTTTGGTTACTTACTGTGGACTCCAGGTTAGTATATGAAACCTCATTATCTCTCTCAATATCATCTTTGTTACTTACTGTGGACTCCAGAGTCCTTCTAAGTTGATTCAGCAAGTGGCTAGTCCACTTCAATAAGCATTTTTGCTCTTATCATTAACACAGTTTTACACAGGAAATACCTGAGTCTTTCCTCAAGCCAGGGCCATGTTGTGATGATAACTTTGTGTACTACTCTGTGATTTTGCACCTCATTGCTACTTCATTTCATCATCTAACTGTGCCCATATAACAATGTTCCCCATGGTCACTTTACTTACCTACCACTTTTCTGCTTCTCTTTAGCTTGTTGTGGTGTTTCTACCTATACAAGCTTCAACCTTCACACTTCCCAGTTTTTTATTTTTATTTTTTTGGAATCCTCATTTATTGTCCACAAGGCTTCACCTTTTGGTGAACAATGACACATCATGCTACAGTGTAATACTTAGAAACCTTTTATATGGGTGCTCAGTATGTATCATTCCAGAGACCAAATCAAGACAACAAAACCAACTGTGGACCCGTTCTGGGACCCAGAGGCTGAGACAGTGAGACTGCTAGAGAGGTGAAGATGGTGTGTGTTAGCATCAAGATGAGAGTTGTAGTCCAGTTTACAAAACACAGACCAACATTTTTAAGGTCACAAAATACAATTGAAATAGAATTTCAGAATAAAATATTCTCAGTATGTTTGTAATGAGGGTTAAAATATTTCACAATAATGGCCACCATAATCAATTAACACAAGATAATATTATACAACTTCATACGAGTCAGGCAGGCAACATAAATACTTTTGTGGTGCAGATAAGATGTGAGATAATATTATCTTTTGTGATAAGCTAATCATGTCTGAATAATATAATATTTACAGATGCTTTTTGTATTTACTATAATGGTATGTAAGGCACTTATAATTGATAGGGGAGTAAGTGGGCATGGCATGGGCATAGCATGGGCCCCCATTGCCCACCACTGTGGGGATGGTGCCTCAGATAGGAATGCTTTGGGGAAGTCAAGAGATCTATAACCAAATTAAAAGGGCAGGGAGTGACAGGACTTTACCTGGAGTATTGAAATGAAATGAGATCATCAAGGGAATGAGTATTGTATGGTGCAGGTTGTGTTGCATTTTCTTTGGACTTGAGGAAATAATTATAGGTATTTACAAAGTACATCACAAGCACCACAACATAGATTCCAACAACATTCTATTATACTACAATGTGTCCATATCCTGCACAATTATCATCCAAGGGAAAACCTCCCCAGAGGCAACTGCATCCCTCCATATGAGCCAAGAAACATCATAAAACTCACAAGGCAAATCCTTCACCTCCATTCAAGATGAATTACTGTACCCCTGAACATATCTTGTCACCTTCACAGCTCCGGGTGAGAGTATGTCTGAGTCTCTGAAATGAACGCTGTGGATGATGGCCAGTTGATTACTGATATTCCTCCTCCAAGGCATAAACCTCTCACAGACTGTAATAGAAGTAACTCACAATACCCAGGTTGCCAGAAACGGGGTTGGGTCCAGTTTGGAATAGGGTTGGGACAGACTTGGACAGTTCGTGCCAGTTGGGTACCTTGCTGTAGGTCCCTGGGAGGTTGGGACATTGTCCAATACTGTCCAGCTCTGGACTGTGGTAGGTAGATTTACTGATGTATGGTCGTCGTCAGTTGTATGGTGCTGGGATGGGCTTGGGTTGTGATCTACATTATTGTTGTCTGCACATCGCTTGAAAGGTCAAGAAGTGCATGGAGAAGGGGAGGGACAATGGCCGTCATCAACTGTACAATGCTGGGATGGTCTTGGGTTGTGATCTATGTTGTCATTGTCTGCACATCACTTGGATGGTTGAGGAATGGATGGGGGAGGGGAAATTAAGATACTATGGTTGCCATCAATTGTATGGGGCTGGGATGGCCTTGGGTTGTGTGTCATCTGCACATCGCTTGGACGGTCAAGGGATGGATGGGGAAGGGGAGATTGAGGTACTATGGTCATTATCATCCGTGTGTCATTTAGAAGGTTGAGGAGTACATGAAGAAGGGGAGGGACAACGGCCATCATCAACTGTACAACACTAAAATGGCTGTGGATTGTAATCCTGTTTGGATAGCCAAAAATTGCACGGGGGAGGGGAAATCAAGGTACTGGCAACACAACGATCATCAAGTCCATGGCTCTGAGGAATGTTGGGGAGATTGCTGTCTGAATGAGGAGGGAAGTCAAGGTGAGGTGGCTGAAGGAAGGGAGAATTGATGGGTCAAAAAGTGTTTTCATCGATATGATCCCAGGTGATACATTGACGTGTAAAATGGACCAGCAGATGGAACTTCAAGCCAAGTTCAATATACCAATCTTCCTCAGGGAAGTAGACTACTTGCCTGGATACCTTGACTAAGTACATTATCAGGGGAGCAAAAAATACATAAGGGAAGCACAGCAGAAACATTTACATTAAATATGCAGAGAACCTGTATTTCCAATTATTATCAGTGCTACATCACGCAAATGAGGTACATGCAATTGTTGTGGATGTGTCTTGTTTTGGTACACAACGTCAGGAGCGTCAACCTTTTGTTAAACTTTTTGTTAGGGCAATCATCAGGGTGAGGATGTGTATATGCACTACAGCTATTGTCAGTTCTACAAATAATGATGGTTGCAAGCATTCATGAACTTTGATTTTGAGTGGGGTGTCCAATGGTTTTACCCCATAAGGGTTACAACTGAATAACTACATAATTATAGGAAGCCGACAGTGCGGTCCTCAATGTGCTTAGGATAGTCAAGAAAAATTGACTTATGAGACAGCCATTAAAAACCCACCACAATTCATTGTGACTGCATTATGGTGTAGAGCTGCTAGATAACTATGTAGAATATTTATGAGATGGTGCAACCAGTTGTTTGTGTACATACACCTGGCTCAAAACAACCACCAAGTGTATAGCATTGAGATTGAGACAGAAACAGAAAACACGAGGAACCTCTACAAAACCAGCATGAAAACAAGATTGATATACTGTAGTGGCACTCATGGAAAAGGTGACAGCACATGGTTGAATCTACTACAAACTCATTAGATGAATGAAAAGCATACTCGACAAATGTACCATGGCATGTATGGTTTGACTCTGCAATGAGTTGATGTTGACGAATAGGCCAATGAACTGAACAACGGTACTTATTGAAGATTAGGTTATTTTCACTCATTTTTTTGGTGGTGCAACATACCACACATAGTCATAATTTCCAAGTCTCCTTTGCTACTAGCATTACAAAGTATAGTAGTATCTAGTATCTTAGGGTGACTACTAGGAAGTGCATAAATGGGAAGAGGAAAAGGTGTTAATGATGTGTGTGGTGGGTACTTATTGTGAAACAAACTTAGCCAGGTGATGCTGATTGCATGTGATGTTGTGAACTCTGTTTTTTTTGTCATCCACTGAGCAAAAAGTGATTTGTTCAAGATGTGTGGTGGTCATCACTTTGACAACTCCCATATTGGGATCCAGCTCGGCAACTCATCGTGGATTCCATGCATTGCTTGTTGGAAGGCCTTGCACAGAGTCATTTCTGGGAATTCTTGGGCCTTACCACCTTTACCACAGTGAAAGAAAAGGGTAATTCAGAATTGTTACGCTTGGTCTGGGTAGGAACAAGCATAGCCTTTGATAAACGGAGAGCAAAGAGAGCGTCGAGTCAAAGTACGATGAGGACTTATAGATCAAGGAGTCAAAGGTTCAAGGTACTCGTGGAACGTTCACACGAGGGTCAAAGGTACTGGGCTGAAACCAGTAGTTTGAAGGTTCTGTGGCATTGGGCAAGTCCAACGAGGAAGCAAGGCAAGAGCAAAATAGATTGTACACAGTACAGGAAGACAAAGGAGCTCAAGTGTGAGGAAACACTTGAGTCGTATCTACAGCTTATATATGTTGGATATGTAAGCAGTTTAGGGTAGGCATAGAAGGATGTGGAACATGATGGAAGGAGACAATGACTAAGTAAATGGAATGCCGTCGGAATGCCAGCGGGATAGGTATGGAAAGGAATGAGTCATCGTAGAAGAAAGAGAAGATAAGTCCGAGGAGGTCACAGACAAGACACGATTTAATAAAGAGAAAAAGAATGAATCGTAACAAGAATCACAGCCAGCATTTTCTAAAACCTTTCATTCCCCTGATTTCTCCCCTGAGGCAGAGAAACTAAGCAAGAACGATTGAAAGCATGTTGACAGTATTCATTCTAAGTGCATTGGACAACCTTGCCAATGGTGTGGACAATGAATATCTTGAGGAGCATCTCAGCACACTCAAATGCAAGCTCATGGCTAGGAATGTTTCAGCTGGCCTCAAAGCTCCACTCTTCAAGTCCCACGAAACCGCACACCATCCAGCTTGTGGAAGATGTGATGGCAGAATTTGGCATTTCATTTGTGTTAAGCCAATACTATATTTTGTGGAAGATGCAATGGCAGAGTTTGGCATTTCACTTGCATCAAGCCGATCCTATATTCTGCCAGCAAAGCTGAGTTCTCATGCAAAGCAGTCCCATCATGATTGGTCCCCTATGAGGAAGAAGCAGAGGGTGACTGCATCAATTTTTCTTGATGTAGATGCAGATGATGTAGATTTAGATGATGATGATGATGATGATGAAGAGAAGGATGAGGATTGCCATTGATGTGTGCCTGACGTGCTACCAGCTGGGCAATCATCATATGCTCAAAGACTTATGCAGGTTGTTGAACAGTACAGAGCATTTCAGTAATGACAACGACCCACCTTCCAACCCACCTTCTGAACTTCCAACCTTGGATCTTCCTTTCAACCTCTGATCATGGGCAAAGAGTGTACACAGTGAGATTTGGGATAAGTAAGTTGCAATTATTTTCTTGACCATCTCCCTGACACATTTCTCTAGGGGCTGCAGTCAATTTTGGCAGCATAGCCTTTGAGCATCATGGTCTAAAATGTTGGAATGTTCCAAGGCTTCCCTGCTACATTTATGTGCAAGCAACCAGTCCTCATGAGATTTACCAAGTGTGCTCTCCATCTCATCCAACTGCAATATGCAGCATAGAACTCCTTCCCAATGAGGCTCACTCCTCACTGAACAAGGAACACCCTTGTGTACCCACGTTAGCTGTATTTGAATTCAGCGTGGTGTCTACAAGAACAACATCACATAGGTTGTAGCTGCAGATGAAATATTGTGCGATGTTCTTGTTGTCCCTCATCATCGCCCTTATAATGTGATAGAGGACAATAACATACCCAAGGTGAAAGTGCAAAAGAGAATGGAAAGGAGGCTTTTTGATCCTTCTGTTGTCAAGAAGGTTGGGCTCAAAGTCTTTTGCAAAAATGGGCTATATCATTGTAAGGGGCTATACTACAGCAGTTGTGGCGTGTTGCATTGCACATTTCCAAAATCATCCATCAAATCAGTTGAAGTACTCCATCCCAATCGCATCGCACTTCACATCAAATCACAAATTGACCCTGGACTCATTGAGCAGATGCATTTGAGGTTCAATGCCCAGTTCTGGAAGGAAGGTGATCTAGTGCATCCTCTAAATGGCCACTTTGTGGGGGAACAAACAGTCATTACATATATCACTCAACGTCAATGAATTGAGAGTCTGATTTCCGCCGTGTGACCCTCAGCTAGCACTTTTTGAGGACAAGATGTCAGTGGTGGACATCTGCCATGTTTTCATATATGGTGACTCTGTCAAAATCCTCGCAGGAGTTCACCAAGGATCTACTGGAACTGTGATTGTAGTTGGTGAAAATGATGCAACACTGATATTGGAAACAATGGAAGTGGTGAGTAACTTTTCACATTCTTGTTGATTTCCTGACCGGTGGTGAAGGCTTCAGTACCTTTCATTTTCCTTGAAATGTACTCTGTGCCTCATGTGTTGTCCACAATGTTCCAAGATCCCGGCCATCTGGCTAATATCCTGCATCAACCCATGCAAGATTTTGACTTGGGTATGCCAGGTGATGAGGTAGAAATCATCAAGTGTCAGTATCACAAGATGATAGGCAACATCAACAGCATCAAGGAGTTTGGTTTTGATGGGTGAGGGTTCGCAAATTGCTAAAAATAGAAGGTCCAGAAGAGGAAGAACCAGTGAAAGAGCTAAAGCACTACGTGACCTTGCTCCTTCATTTGGATGAGCTTGTTGTACAATGTCCTCCACATATCATCTCATACTCAAAGAAGAATGGGTATGAGGTGGTAGTTGGAGACATTTTACACATTGCTCGAGGTGAGAACTGTGGGACAGTTAGTGTAGTTGTGTCAGTTCATTTTCCAAATGCTGAGGTGGTGTTGAGATCCAAAATAGACGGTACCCAAGTGAGTGTAGTTGTGATTCCTCACAATCCTTGCTGAGTAGGAACGAGCGTAGCCTTTGATAAATGGAAAACGAGGAGAGCGTTAAGTCAAAGTATGGCAAGGACTTATAAATCGAAGAGTCAAAGGTTCAAGGTATTTCGTGGGGTGTCCACACAAAGTTCAAAGGTACTGGGCTGAGACCAGTAGTTCTAGGCTTCGACAGTGTTGGGCTATTCCAACGAGGAGATGAGGCAAGAGCAAATAGATTGTACATGGTACAAGAAGACAAAGGAGCTCAAGCGTGAGGAAACACTTGAGTTGTATCTACGGCTTATATATGTTGGATATGTAAGCAGTTTTAGGGTAGGCATAGAAGAGTATAGAACATGATGGAAGGAAATGATGACTAAGTAAATGGAGTGCCATCGGGACGCCAGCGGAATAGGCATGGAAAGGAATGAGTCATCATAGAAGAAAGAGAAGATAAGTCCGAGGAGATTATAGACAAGACATGACTAACAACGAGGAAAAAGAGTGAATTGTAATATCTACTAGATCAGAATTTCCATGCTGTTGTGCTGAAAGCTGAGGGAATTTTATCTTCCAACTGCCACATCCAACTCTGTTGGTTGTGATGTGTGGATAATTGGTGGTGAGAAGAAAGGCATCTGGGTCACACTTTATATATTGGGTCATGATTCAAGTGTGGTATTATATTTTGGAAATATAATGCAAGTGAAGAACAAATACTTGGCCACTGAGCATGAATCCATCCATCCATGTATTATCTGGGCTAACAATCAGGTCCGGTGTCCTCCTTAATGGCACTTACATACATGGAAGGTGTCCGATTGGAGGTGATGAAGAATTTAGTAAAATGATCATTTATAGAACCGACACCAGAAGTCTGCAATGTTACTTCCCTGCAAACTCCAAGTCCCATGGACACTGATGAAAGCAAAGCAAATGCGTGGGCCATGACAGTGGAAGATGGAGCAATTGACAAAGGTGAGCAATATGTAATGATAGCATGTGTGCTTGCTCATCGACAGTTTAGGTTGCCTCAAATGGCTCTTTGACAACACCTTCTGCAATTACCTTTGCTACCGACTGTGTTTCAGTGTTGATGGCAGATACCAAGGAGGAAATTATATGAAGCGAATCATACAAACTGGACCTGATCAATTCTTCAACTCTGAAGGGTTTGCACCTCCTGGGTCCATCATGCTTACTGTTACAGGCAATCATGTGAATTTCCTATTGAAACACCACCATATACCCACACATTTCCTTAGCCCTGTGGATCCAAGTGCAAAGGGTCAAACTGTGCTTGTCCTGAAGGGTGACCTACAAGCTCAATTTCACCAGGTTATCAGATGGGTGAAGAAGGAGAAAAAAGTGGTGGTTACCTCTGACACTTCTATGGATTATGTAGTTTTACCTGCTGAAGATGTATGCCATGCACCTCCTTTGTAGTCTCAACCTTGTAATCATCTCCTTTCACATTACCAAGACGACCCATCTGGATTCAAACAACAGTTCAACCATTATCCTACACTCCAACCATTATCTTAGACTAGATGCTAGTTCACTCCTTCCAACCTCCAGGCATGTAGTATTCACCTTTGACACATCAATAAATAAGGTATTACTGTGGAGTAAGATGTTAGTGTTGGTGATTTCGCACCTGATTCATGCCTCATTTCGTGTTCTAACCATGCCCATGTTGTTCTCCATGGTCACTTTACTTACCTTCCACTTTTCAGCTTCTCTTTAGCTTGTTGTGGTGTTTCTACCCATACAGGACTTTACCTTTGCATATCCCAGTCAATTGTGGCTGATCTGTTTATTGTTGTTTACCTTGAAGCGTACTTACTCCCTGGAGCGCCACTTTGTATCCTTTGGTTACTCACTGTGGACTCCAGGTTAGTATCACCTTGTTATTTCTCTCAATATCATCCTGGTTACTCACTGTGGACTCCAGAGTCGTCCTGAGTTGATCCAGCAAGTGGCTAGTCCGCTTCATTAAGCATTTTCGCTTTTATCAGGTTATGAGCCCTGCGCTCTAGCCATCATCGCACAAGATCAGCTCAGATCCATGCCTCAAAAACAAAAACATTCCATTCCCCGTCCTCATATCCCTCTGTGGACCTATTTTCGTGTTGATCTGTCTTTGGGATCACGAGTTATACCATTGGAAAGCATCTTGGCCTCATAGTGCGCTTCAGCCCATTTTGAGCCTATCATAACTCATCTGCCCTTGGGCCAATACCCCTCATTCTTGATTCCACCATCATCTACGTCCTCTCAAGCGTCCTCACGCACCTATCCGCCGTTGGAATCGTCATCCCATTGCCTCTCAACGACCCAATCTTTCTGGAGCCCCTCTGTCCAAACATCGACCTATATCTTCGATCCTCTTGCTCAATCTTCAGCATACCCCTACTGAATCTTGTTCCCTGTGATCTGCTCTACCCGTCCATCCTATTTGCGCCCCACTTGTCATCGTTCGAAGCTCGCTATACCCTCCTCTTCGTTGAACCCTCCCATCTCCACCCATCATGTCCTCTGAGCAAGCCTCCCATCGCATCAAAGCTCTTGATGGTACTAACTATACCACCTGGAGTGAAGAGATGAAGGCGCTGCTGCGCTCGAAAGGCCTCTGGAGACTAGTCGACAACAAGGAAGTGCGACCTACTGCAGCTGGAGCTGAACAGGATGCCTGGGATGTCAAGCAGGACAAGGCTGCTGGTGAACTCATGCTCAACATCGCCCCAGAGCAAAGAGCACACATTAGGAAGCATCAGGACGAGCTCCATCCAGTAATAGAGGGAAGGGTTGCTAGAGCGGTCGAGTTCTCTCGAGTCCTCCATGTTCCTGACCTTCGAAATAATCTCCTCTCTGTCTTGTATCTCACTCGTCACTCTGGCCTCGTTGTCAGTATCAATGATACCCATATGGTCTTCTCCCAGCGTTCTGGACCGCCTCTTTTCGTCGCCACCATCACTGGCAACAATGCTGCATTCCTGGATGGCACTACTGAGTCTATTGAGCAGCAAGCTCTCCCTGCGACGACCTTACCACTTGATTGGTCTCTTTGGCGTCGCAGACTTGCCCATCACAATCTAACAGGTGTCAGATCGCTGTTGGAACACAATCTAGTCACTGGACTGAAGTTAGATGCGAAAACTCCGCCAGATCCTGTCTGTGAGCCTTGCATCGCTGGCAAGATGCATGCCAACCCATTCCCTTCGTCCACATCGCAGTCCTCTCGTCCCCTGGAGCTCGTCCACAGCGATGTTCATCAGGTGGCCCATCCCTCCTTCTCTGGCTGTCGCTACTGGGTCACCTTCATCGATGATTACTCCAGATATCGCTTTGTTCTCCCCATTAAGCGCAAATCGGACGTCTTTGATGCGTTCAAGACATTCAAAGCCTTCGCTGAAAACCAGTCTGAGCGCAAGATCAAGACTCTTCGAGATGACAAGGGGGGTGAGTACATGAGCAACGCTTTTGCAGACTTTACTACCCAGTGTGGCATTATGCGCCAGCATACTGTCAGGGCTCGCCCTCAGCAGAATGGTGTTGCAGAGAGAGCCAATAGGCTGCTCGACGAACGCATCACTGCCATGTTGAACGAGTCAGGCTTGTCTCCAGCCTTCTGGGGAGAAGCATTAGCTGCGCTTGTGCATGTCTGGAATCGATGCCCCACTGATGCTGTGGACAATGCTACACCTTATGAGCGATGGCATGGCAAGAAACCAGATGTGTCTCACCTTCGAGTCTGGGGGTGCACTGCCTATGTGCATGTGCAGAAGGACAAGCGACCAGGGTTTGGCTCTCATGCTGAGAAATGTGTCTTCATTGGTTACCCAGATGGTTACAAGGCTTGGAAGTTCTATAACCCAGCTACCAAGCGTACTATCATTTCTGAATGAGCAGATTTCGATGAGAGACACTTCTTACTTCGTTCCCCATCTTCTGGTGCGCCTTCTCCAGACATGGACACCTCTACTGACTCTGGTTACCAACCCCCTACTCTCTATGATGCAGACGAGTCTGATGCGCCGCAGATATCAGTTCCTGGGGGAGGTTTGCCAGTTCAGCAAGTTCCTGCTCCTGCTCTGCCTCAGACTCCTGCTCTATCGCCTCCACCATCGCCAGTCACTCCACCACAAGCTCTCCCACAGCCAGCTGCGCCTAGTCCGATTGGAATTGGTGCTCGACTTCCTTTGAGACAGAGAAACCCTCCAAGAGAGTGGTGGAAGCTAAGTCCAGCTCAGCTCATCGATGGTATGCATGAAGATGAGGATGAAGATGCAGATCTCGCTGCAGACATTGCTCTCGCAGCCAGTGAAGCTCTGCCCAGGACCTATGCTGATGCCATGCGTCGAGATGATGCCGCTGAATGGAAACAAGCTGCGCTCGAGGAGTTAGCAGCCCAGAGAAGCAATGGAACCTGGATACTCGTTCCAAGACCCAAGGATCGTCCAGTCATTGGTTCTAGATGGGTATTTGCGAAGAAGTATCATGCTGATGGGTCCTTTGAGCGATACAAGGGACGCCTTGTTGCTCAGGGCTTCACTCAGCGTCCAGGATTCGAGTATCTCGAGGTTTTCGCTCCTACAGTGCGCCTTCCCACACTTCGCATCATTCTTGCGCTCGCTGCCATCCACGACATGCACCTCTGGTCTGTCGACATCTCCCATGCCTATCTGAACGGCGAAATCGACTGTGAAGTCTATATGGAGCAACCTGAAGGCTTTGCTGAAGGCGATCCAAAGGAGCTTGTGTGCTTGCTCAAGAAAGCGGTCTATGGCACCAAACAGGGCGGAAATCGCTGGAATCGCAAGATGCGCACTGTACTCGAGTCGATGGGTTTCACCCAGTCTTACTCTGATGCTGCAGTCTATGTCTTTGTCAAGGACGACGTGCGCATCATTCTCCCTGTCTTTGTTGATGACATGACCTTTGCTTCCAAATCTATGGGCGCCATCAAGCAGGCTTTAGCAGATCTGGGCAAACACTTCAAGGTCCGAGATTTAGGACCTACAAGCGAGATCCTGGGGATCAAGATCGATCGGGATCGCTCCAAGCGCTCTCTTACAATCTCCCAGCGCCAGTATTGCGTCGATATGCTTGATCGCTTTGGGATGACTGATTGCAGGCCTGTTACTACTCCTATGGACCCGGGACTGTCTCTTTGTCTCGATCAAGCTGCTAAGACACCTGAGGAGCTCGCTTTCATGCGTTCTGTGTCCTACAGCGCTGCCATTGGTTCCCTACAGTATCTCTGCTGTACAACTCGCCCAGACATCGCCTACTCTGTTGGCCAACTCGCCTCCTTCACTTCTAATCCAGGCATCGTGCATTGGAACGCTATCAAGCATCTACTTCGCTACATCAAGGGTACTCTTGACTATGGTATCACCTATTCACCTGATCCTTCATCCTCTGAGTCGTTCTCTGTGTTCTCTGATGCCAATCATGGTGGTTGCAAGGACACTGGACGCTCCACAGGTGCATTTATTGTCAAGATTGGTACTGGTGCTGTCTCCTGGATGTCGAAGCGCCAGCCCATCGTTGCTTTATCCACCACTGAAGCGGAGTACATCGCTGCCTGCGAAGCTGGTAAGGAGATTGTGTGGTTGCGCAGGCTAATGCAGGAGATTGGCTTCCCTGTCACTGTGCCATCTGTGCTGCGCATCGACAACCAGTCTGCAATCCAGGTAGCCAAGCATCCAGAGCATCATGGACGCATGAAGCAACTGGATATGCGCTGGTTCTGGTTGCGAGATGTGGTGGACAAAGGTATCATCTCCCCAACATTCATCTCGACTTCAGATATGCCTGCAGATCTTCTGACCAAGGCTTTGCCTCGAGTCAAGGTGCAGCGCTTCTGTGAGATGATGGGACTCACTGCAACAGGGGGGAGTTAGTCTGATTGGCCATTTGAAATTAGGCATCCAAATGGAGTGTTCCAGGTGATAGAATGCACCAAGCTGTCCTTTTGAGTGGATGTAACACTTTAAGGTAAACAACCATAAATAGACCAGCCACAATGAACTGGGAATTGCAAAGGTAGATACTTATATGGGTAGAAACACCACAACAAGCTAAAGAGAAGCTCAAAAGGGGTAGGTAAGTAAAGTGACCATGGAGCAACATGGGCATGGATAGAACATGAAATGAAGTAGCAACAAGGTGTGAAATCACCAAAACTAATAGACATGTGGTCACTGAGGTTCTCCAAAGACATCCATATGTTGACCAATGTGCCAGGGTTGATACTGCTCAAATTGCATCAGATGCGTCGAAGAAAACCATTTCTGACAGTGCCAGAACACTTCTCCACAAGGGTGTCTTACAATTCAACCGACAGGAACAGATCCATGCACAGCAAGCAGCCCACTATCTGTGCAGACACAATGACAGTATACAGGCAAACTGAGACATCACATCAGCTAATCCTATGTGTTGTCAGCATGTCCATACCTTGTTCTACTCATCCAAGTGCATGCATGGGCTTTATTTACATTGATGCACTTCAAGCCATTCAGCTATGACAGTCTGGAATAATTGAAACATAAGGTTTTGCCTTTTAAATCATCACAAATCACAGTGCTGACTGAGCCCTCTTGTTGCTGTTTTAGGTTACACCTTGTGTACCTGACTGTAAACACAAAGAATAAGTGTTTAGTGTATGTGGTTATTATTTAAGAGAGCAGAGTGGTAAAGGAAACAGATGCACCATATTTGAAGAGATCCAATTCCAGATTGCTTGCAGACCATGTCTCTGTGCACGCTGACATTGTTGGTTCAGTAGCATAATTGCTCTCAAAGGATAAATGACAATGAATCATGGTTCACATTATCTTGTCACTTTCACAAACAGAATGGCTTCTATGTACAACTTGCTCTTCTCACATGTGTTCAGATGTTGTTAGTGTTGGTGATTTCGCACCTGATTCATGCCTCATTTCGTGTTCTAACCATGCCCATGTTGTTCTCCATGGTCACTTTACTTACCTACCGCTTTTCAGCTTCTCTTTGGCTTGTTGTGGTGTTTCTACCCATACAAGACTTTACCTTTGCATATCCCAGTCAATTGTGGCTGATCTGTTTATTGTTGTTTACCTTGAAGTGTACTTACTCCCTGGAGCGCCACATTGTATCCTTTGGTTACTCACTGTGGACTCCAGGTTAGTATCACCTTGTTATTTCTCTCAATATCATCTTGGTTACTCACTGTGGACTCCAGAGTCGTCCTGAGTTGATCCAGCAAGTGGCTAGTCCGCTTCATTAAGCATTTTCGCTTTTATCAGATGTTGTACCAACATTGAATGGCATTCCATTGGATGTTTTTAAAGAGCAAGTCATCACCACCTTGATTATACACAATGCAGTCTGAATGGCAGCACCACAGATAGCCCCTCTTCTACAAAGGATTTCAGGCTGGAAAATAAATACTTCCTGGCAGCCTGCATAGAATGGTCAAATGGATGATCCTCCTAGTGAAGAATGAAGACAGAATCTCTAAGTTGTAGACATATTGTTCAACTGATGTGTCCTGCTCCTAACACTACTAGCTCCTTGATACTTTTTCGCCATTGCTATCATTCTAATGTCCTTTGTGATATAGATCTAGATCACTAATAGGAGTGAAGGCCACACATACTGTTAACTAAAAGTGGATAGCATGGCAGTGAAGACTTTACATGCAATACAATGAACAAGAATGGTCTGACACAGACTCTCTCTGCCCACTGCCCAACAGCACTAGCACAAAGTGATTAAAATAAGAGGGTAGTGATGCAGCCATTCCTCTCTTTTGTGCTGTGTATCTCAGATGCCCAGACTTCATTTCTCCAACAGAGTAAATTATGCAGGATGTCTGTATGTATTGTAATACACAGTTGGATTTGTAGGACAGTAGATAGTTGTGTGCCAATGAAAAGTACATAGATGATATATCTTCCATATCCTGTCTGAACAATGGAGGAACCGCTTGATTGCTATGTGGACCATCTCTATTTGATGCATGGTAAAACAGCAACATATGTAGAGAACACTACCTGGGTAAAAAAGACTATAATACATTGTTGATGACATTATAATATACATAGATCTCCCTCATTATACACAGCAACAGGTGTATTGATTTAATTGCCTCTATGCGGTTCACACCATTCATTTCGGATGGCAGCTATTGTAACTAATATATTACTACAACATACAATCAAACATAACCACTACCATCACCACCACTCCTCCCTTCTCTTCTATCACGTCCAATCTTATGTTTAGCTGTAGCTACAGCTACAGAGGGTGATATCAAGATGAGTCCCATAACCACACCTCATGACAACATTCACAGCATGGATGAGGGCATGCCCAAATGTATCTGACTGGCTCCCTCTTAGCAATTGTCTCACCATGAAAGTGATGCAAGGTCACTGCAAGACCTTCCAACAATAACATGTAAGGTGAGTGTGCACAATCAATAGCCTTGAATCTGGCATCCAGTGTAGTCACCATGGGTCTGATCACCGAGCATGGCTGGATGTGGTAGTCATGGACATGGTTGACCAAAGGACCATGATGATATTATCAGACCAAACTTGATGATCTTCTTGACTGATGCTGTTGTGCTGCCACTAGGTCTTGTGGAACAAGTCATTCAGGACAGGGAGACTGATCCCAAGTCTCTGTTTAAGGATGAATCATCTGGATTTGCTACTATAATTTAATCTCAAAATGTTCCAATCAACCTGATCTAACAATTGTACATAGAGGTTTACATCCAATTAATGAGTACAACTGTTAGCCCAGATCAGAAAATAATGCAACAAGTGTCTTTTTAGAGCACTTTTGAGCCAAGCACAGAAATTATAGGGAGAATCAAAATATTCAGAATAGATGCCAGGAAAGTAAACAGAATCATAATGGATGGGGTAATCACTAGTATCATGAGAACTACCTAGAGGGTAGGAAGAGTCCTCAATGAGACATGGAACAACACAGATCAAGTGTATGACTCATTTTGAAGAAAAAGCACAATATTTAGTACATATTAGGGACCACTACATGATGGGAAAAATATTTTAATATAATAGTGACCATATAGTTATTTCATAAAGTTTTCCCACCTGATGGGAGTTGCTTTGCAGACAGCCACCATGGCCTTGGTCACCATTCCTAAAAGCTCTATTAGCATGTCAGTTAGCACCAACATCAAGACATCCTTGTCTGGTGGAGCAGACCTGCAAGACCTCACCACTGTGATGGGATCCTGAAGAGACTTGCACAGTTGTTTGGATTGATCCAGTTAGGACCAATCTTGTATATTGCAAGAATGATATTTTGTGCATTCTTTAATATATTGTAAATTGTGGGGTGGTATATTATTAGTTCCTCATATGTGAAGCCACTCTGATGGTTGATTTTCATTTGTTTTAAGATTGTTGTCTTTGTGCACTCTCCCAAATCTGGAACAATTTGAATGTTAGATGGGAACAAGACATTAGAAAAGAAAAGATCAATCTAGCAGTAATACTTTGCATTTCTTTTGAAGCCTTCTTGAAGCTTTTGAAGTTGACAGTCAATGGTGTCTGATCTTGTCTGTGCCATAGGGAATATCATAATTAATGACTCCATCAACTAGGCACCCTTCTGCCCAAGTTTGAAGTGTGAGTGGGGGAGCAAGGCAACCAAAGGATGTATATAGCAAGAAAAATCAAGGTATCAGTAACCTGGATGCACCCCCAGGCTATATATGGCAGCATTGAGCTGCTGGTGGAGGGTCTGTTAGTTTTTGGTGATTTCGCACCTGATTCATGCCTCATTTCGTGTTCCAATCATGTCCATGTTGTTCTCCATGGTCACCACAACAAGCTAAAGAGAAGCTGAAAAGCAGTAGGGTGTCTCTACCCATACAGGACTTTACCTTTGCATATCCCAGTCCATTGTGGCTGATCTATTTATTGTTGTTTATCTTGAAGTGTCCTTACTCCCTGGAGCGCCACATTGTATCCCTTGGTTACTCACCGTGGACTCCAGAGTCCGCTTCATTAAGCATTTTCGCTTTTATCAGGGTCTCCACATACTTGGGGAGCTTGACAATGGTGATGAGGGCTTTGAGATTGTCAGAGACCTTGTGTTGGAGGTCCTTGTCAAAGGTGGGACCAGGATGTTGGTTCTTGGGGAAGGTGATCCCAAGCATGATCTTCCACTTCATATAGGTGAAAGCAAGGGAGGGTGTATCATATTGTTGCTTGAGTGAGTCCCAGAGGGACTTGCCAGTGGCCTGGGATGGGAAATGAGGGGCAAAGGATGGTTCAAGGTGGAGACAGATGGACCCTTTTAAGAGCCTGGTTGTTGTTCTCATCTCATTTTTCTTGGGGTTTGCTCTCAGTGTTGGTGGGGCAAGCCTTATGCTTTGTAATGCTTACTTAATATAAGATCATGTGATCATAAGTACATGTCCTTTCAACACCACAGTCAGAAAGCTATGTGTGCACATCACTAAAATATAAAATAGTAAAGGTGATGCCACAGCCTTACAAAGTCTGAATAAAGGGGCTGTGGTGGAGAAGGAAGAGAAGTCTATATATGGTATAGGTGGGGCGCTGTGTGAGACAAAATGAGAAGTGAATCAAGAAATATATCTGGTATATGTGGAGGATGACTCCACCATGAACACAACTCCATATGGTGACAGAATGAGTCTGTAGGACAAGCAAAGAAAAAGTGTAATGGAAAAGTGTACCCCCTTCGTAGACTGTAATAGAGTCTGCATCAGTATTAAACATGCTGTGGAGGGTTTCCAACCCCTTATCAATGTGAGGTGAGATGTTTAGAGGGGCACAAAGCAACTCAGGAGGAGAAAGTGGTGCTGGATGCTCAGGCCATCATGTGATGTGCTTGCATGATGATGGCAGGTTGGAAAGTGACAGGTGAAATAGGATCATAGGTGGCAGTTCCCATTATATCATCGTTAATGTTATCAAACAGAGAGAACTCAATGGGTGATGGGGGAACACTATCAAGAAGAAGCCAGGCTGGTTAGTGAATGGATGAGAGTGAGTTGAAGACAGCATGCCACAACAGCCAGTACAGTAATCTGTTCTGGTAGTACCAGGTGGCACCAGTAACTATAGTAATGGCTCTTCAGGCCTCGGAGCAGCACTCAGTGCTCAGCCTCGTCATGTTATTCTTTTACAGAATCTTTGTTATGGACATACTTTCCCGTGTTAATGTTAGGGTAAACTTGATGATGAGAATGTACCCTGTCATGTTGTCTTGGTGCCACTACTAAGTCATGGTGTGTCAACAGTCTCCATGGACCAGTGCAGAGTCAGTCCTCAGGTTTGATTCTACATGCGATGGTGGTGGATGATGTTTATGGAGATCTTTCCATCTCTTAAGGTGATAGTGAAACAGTAATGGTTTAATTCATCGACTCACTTTCCATCTCACATATTATTAATAGGATACACCACAGGAATAGTTAGTATTGAATCCCCCAGCACTGTCTTTCCCCAATCTTGGCTGGTTATTTGAAAAACAATCCATTGGAATGAAAACACATATCCAGAACCTGACAGATTTAAACCTGAACAATTTTATGCACAGTGCCCAGATAAGCAACCGGTTCATTGCCATTGTCGTCGAATTTGTCTGTCAACAAGCCAATTACTGAGGCAATTTCCTCACTTTTTATTGTTTCCGGTTTTTCCAACGATGACATTGGTGTCACACCTGTCTCTTCCTGAGGTTCTTGAATCTCTTGCGTCTCGTCCAGTTTGTCTTGAACATCAACTGCAAATAAATGATGCTTCACCTGTGGGTTGTCCCCACTGGTGTGATATGACCTTCCTTTTTGCACTTGTAGCAATGAATCCCCTTGAGGAATTTCTGGGGTTGTTCCCCGCCCATATTGTTTGAGTGGAATTGCTCCCTTTCCTTGTGATCATGATCTCCTTTGTACTTGAATCTTTGCTCTAAGCCTGGCTTCAGTAAAGGGAATTATTACCCTTCTTGAAGAACCTGGCCACATCTCTCAAGGCTTGTTCGTGACTTCTTTTATGATTCTGAGGGCCTGCTTTCCCAGGTTGATTCGAGGAGGACCTTCCTCCAGAGTGTTGTATGGCTTGTTGATGGAGTTCAATGGCCTGTTGGGCAGTCTCCATCTTCTGAATCTCTTCAAGGATTTCCTGAATTGATGAGTGTTTAGTGGTAATACCGCAAGCTCAATACATCATATCGATCAATGAACTCGGAAGTCCCCATAGATATTTCCTTCTGAATGAGTAATTGTCAGGGGGTTGTACCATTCTGTATGCTCGCTGCTTCAGTTCATCATAGAATGCAAGCATACCCTTTCCAGGGTTATACCTGGTCCAATCATATTGTCGGCTGCATTTTGTGCCAACACTCCATGCATAAACTGTTTGAAGAGTTTGTATATCAGGTCTTCAAATGTCCATAATTAGACTTGTTGATTGGGGGATTCTACCTCCTGGTGATACCATTGGGAGGCCATGTCCTCTAAGAACAACCCTGTATAGAGGATGCAGTCATCCTCACAGTCAGGACCAGTGATTTTAAAGGTACTGAAATATTTCAATCACTAACTGACCCATTCATCAAATTTCTTGAGGTCATCTTGACCTCCATATTTCCCCAGTTTGGGCAGGCTCATTGCCTTAACTTCAGGACTGACCGGTCCAGGTGCTTTTCCAATCTGCTCACTGATACAATCAATGTATTGGCGCTGCATGAAACAAACATATCTTGCATTTCCCAGGGTGAATTCCCTTAAATACTGTCAATTGGGGCCATTGCAACTGGAAGGGTTATTTTGTGGTCAATTCCCATTTGGATTGTTCAGATCATCAGGAGGTCCTCTTCCTGGTGGGCTGCCCTCTGATGGGCCACTCCCTTCATTATCTTGGGGAAAATGATGGAATCTGATGAAGAATTCTCCATCCTCATCAGATTTATTGTTGAATCGGTCCCCATCATCGGGATCTTCTCCATCAGGAGGGAATCCTTCTGCAGCTGTTGCTGCTTGAGTTTGAGTTTGTTGGCAGTTGATTTCTTTGCCTTGATTCTCTCTGAAGATATGGCATATTATGTCCAGTGCTAGCCCCCCTCGATGTCTATTCTCCCTGTCATTCAATCACTGGGGAATTTTCCCTGGGATTTTCTGATGAGTTCATTCCCCATCCTCATATTTGATGGGCACTTCGGCAGCGCCACTCTCAGTCTCAATGGAGGATTCTCTTTCTATCTCCTGGTTGATGGCTACCCTAAGGTGATCAATTTGATGGGCTTGGAATTGTCCAGGTTCTATCCTGTGGTTATTGAAACCACTCAGACCTTGCCCATATTTCACCCACTGATGGTGCATTTTGTTGAGGTATTCAATAACCTCCTCATATACATATCCAGGGTGAAGAGGGATATTCCTCTCTATTGAAGACTTTATTGTGTCTTCCACATCAGCAAACCTCAGTTTTGTCATCCCATCAGTCAGTCAGTCCACCAGTCAATCTCATGTCAGTCTATGTTAGTGTTGGTGATTTCACACCTCATTCATGCCTCATTTCGTGTTCTAACCATGCCCATGTTGTTCTCCATGGTCATTTTACTTACCTACCCCTTTTTAGCTTCTCTTTAGCTTGTTGTGGTGTTTCTACCCATACAGGACTTTACCTTTGCATATCCCAGTCCATTGTGGCTGATCTGTTTATTGTTGTTTACCTTGAACCATACTTACTCCCTGGAGCGCCACTTTGTATCCTTTGGTTACTCACTGTGGACTCCAGAGTTGTCCTGAGTTGATCCAGCAAGTGGCTAGTCCGCTTCATTAAGCATTTTCGCTTTTATCAGTCTATTGGTCAGTCAGATTGTCAGTCAATCAGCCAAGTCAGTCCATTAGTCCATCAGCCCATCAGCTGATCAGTTAGTCATCTCTGTCAGTCACATCAGTTGGTCAGTTGGTCAGTCAGTCAGGTGTGTCAGGTTTTCAATTTGTCATCTGGATAGTTAGTTAGTCAACCAGTCCATTCAATAAATTAGCTTATCAGCTTGTCAGTAAATCAGTTCAGTCAGTCAGGTCAATCTATCATTGATTAGGCCATTTAGGCCTGTCAGTCTTGTCATTGATTTCAATGACCCAGAAAAAATGTAGGTTTGCTGATGCAATTGAGAGGATTTCAAGGAGGGTCTGGTCCCCTCTGTGTATATCTGTCCGAGAGGACTTTCTCTCCGCTGTACTGATTCTGGTTTGTTTGAGAGGTGAGTCAGTTCCAGTTCTGTCTCCTGAGATGTCAAAGAACTCAGTGTTTCAGCTGTTGTACTAAAGATCCCGGTTGCTTCCTCTCTAGAGACTTTCTTAGTACTTCTATCTGATTGGGGAACTTTGAATTCCCCCAGCATTAGAGCACTATCAGCCCCTAGTCTCTTTTCAGTTGAACTTTGACTGACATTCTCAGTATCATGCCGGGAAACCATCCCCTTCTTCTTTGACTTTTTATTCAGTTTCTTTCCTTTGGATGGATCCTTTGGGGTTTGACGATTATGTTTGTCTGGAGGCAGCTCGCCTCCACTTCCTTGTGGCTGAGTAGCTGCTGCTTTCATATAGCTGCAAGTAACTGTGTGACTCATGGTAAATCCGTGAAACAAATTTCAAAAAATTATAAGTATTGGGTAGTCTTGCCTCAATATCACTCAAGCAAAGTGAACCGTTATCGGATTTGCCAGATGATAGGTAGAGACAAAAATTAAGTATATGGGGAGCCCATCCGGGTCTTCTTTTTATATGCTACTCGTGGTGCATGTGATTGAGACCAAGGTACAAAGTGCAGTATCCATAAATGGGGCTGTTAGCCCCTAACACACCACCACCACCACCACCACCACAATGATGATGACTTGCTGGCCCACACCAATGGCAACGATGCAATAAAGATGACATCGACATGGTGGCTGCAGCACCCCACACCAACAACAACAACAACTCTCAATGGCATGACGATGACGACCACCAGTCTGACAACAGCAATGTCCACAAATCAGTGGCATGACCACCTCCACCCCGATGGCTACCATACGACAATGATAGCGATGACGACATCCCACTGGCTGTGCCACCCCCACTCCAATGGTGACAATGTGACAAAGATGGCATTAATGTGGTGGTGCCACCACCACAACAATGAAGATGCCAATGATGACTTGCTGGCTGTGTCACCCCCACACCAATAGCAATGACACAGCAATGATGACATTGACATGGTGGTGCCACCACCACCACCACCACCACAACAACATCAAGGTGGTGATGCCACCACCACCACGATGGCAACAACAACCCGGTGGCATGGCCACACCAATGGCAACAACACAACAATACAACAACAACAACCATGGTGATGACAACTCAGTGACGTAGCCACTCCTAACCACCGCCGACAACATGACAACACAACAACAACAAGGACAATGTGCCGGTGGTGCCACCACCATGACAATGACAATGACAGCAACAAGGTGGCACAGCCACTCCCACACCAACACCAATGACAACTAGGTGCAACAACACCACCCCAACGATGAGCAGCACAATGACAACAATGTGATGGTGTGACTGCCACATGAACGACTTGGTGGCACCACCACCACCATATTGACAATGACAGTGGCACCCAAGGATGGCAATTCAGCTGCAGGGTTGTATGGTAATATATATATTTGTGTACTACTAGTAGTATATAGTCTATGAATACTGAGTTCATTTACATTTACATTTGATTTTGAGTAAAAAAAAAAGCTAGTACAAGAAAAAGAGAAATTTGAAAGCTTTGTATGGCACGGCAAAGTCTGTACAGTGCTGCTACAGTGGTGTGACAGCACTGTGACAGCATTGTACAAAGGGGGACCTATCTGTAACACTGTAACACTGTGACTTGCTGTACCATAGTGTACAGTGCCACACATTACATAAGGGATTTGCCTGCCCTACCTCAATCAATTTCCTCCTCAAGCTCTTGCCCAACTGTGGAATCAAGGGTTAACATCTTTCTTCTGCCCATCCATCTGTAAATGCCATTCCTGTTTCACATATTTGTCATCAAATAGAGTTTGTCTTTCATTTCCCATCTTGTGAGTCATCTTTTCATACTTAATCAACACCCTTGAAGTCTAGGCACCTTGACTCAAAGACCACATCTTCTTTCATCTGCGACTTCCATCTTCTCTTTCTTCATCTATCTCCATTATCTATTGCTTGGTTGTTAGTGCCATTAAGTACTTTGACTGGTGGATCACTATTTAGGCTCATCATTCATTTTCTATTTTATCTTTTCATATGACTAACAACCTTCACACCTAGGGTTTGGCCAAGCTATAGTCTTGTTGTCTTGTTGCCTTTATTTGTGTTTTGTTTTTACTCTCCTCCCTTCACACAACTGATGGTCTTGACATCCAGGTTCTCATGAGAAGGGTGTTGAAAGTGGATTATCTCAGACAGGCTTAACTTACAGTAATATCAATTTCCTCAAAAAAGGGATTCCTTTGAGTATCATTGTAACACTGGTAGGCCTTCCATTGTGAGAATTGGAATGCAGAGAGTGTGACTAATGAGTTCAACATAGGTTGTATCTACCTACCATGGTACTTGTTCATATTGGCAATCAGGTCAGTGCACATGCAATTGGCAGATTCTATCTCTGTCATATGTCTGATTCATTGATTGATAACTTTGACAACAGTTCCCATAATGCAGAGAACAGCCTCTGCACGAAAAATATGTTATTTACCTCTGTTTTTCATTATTTATGTCTGTAGCAAAATTCACTCAGGGGCTGAGGAAGATAATAAGTGACAGATACATTCTGTAGGGAGTTACAATGCCATTGTCATTCCCCATGGTGAAATCAACTATCTTTCTTTGTTGTTGTCATCCACCATGGTGAGCTCCTTTGTTCCTCTCACTCCTCTCATTCCTCATTGTTGATGCTGCTGATAGGCCTGTCGCCAACATTCACATTCATAGCTGAGTACAAGCTCACTATTAGTCTCATGATTCTCACGGTTAATAGTAGACTTGTTGTTGTCACCTGATGCCTCCGGTTACCCTATTTCTACCTTTCTCCATTGTTGATGTAGAGGTCAGTTGTCTTTGCCATCATCATTCTCCTCAGTCAAACTAACTGTCTCTTATTTTCATCATTGCCCATGGTGAACATCCTCATCTACAATTTATTATCACAACCACAAGAGTTCAAGAAACATCCTCGCAAAAGGTCATGGGGGGAGAACTTTGACAAGGCCCAAGTGTACTGTTGTTGGACAGAGACAAAGATAAGTCTCATCTCATTGAATGCCAGGTTTCTTCTGAGATCGCCATACTGATCAGTTTGAGATGCACACCTTTCTACTGATATCAATTATGTGCTCAAGAAATGCAGAGGAGTCTAGCCTCTAGCAGCACATTGTGTGAATTGTTTGGAGCATGTAGTGACAATGTCCATAGAGACTCTGATGTCTGTTCCACCCCCAATTTCCATCAACTGTCACTGATTTGAGAGCTTCACTGGAGCATGTAATCTATATCATATGACCATTTGCTTGTTTTCTGTATGTCCTTAATATTTTGCAATAAAATGCTGGTCTCTCTACCTTTTGCTCTGCTTCACCGTTAATCTTGTCTTGTCTAGTTCAACCCAACTGATTGCCACTGGCAGATGGTATTTTTTCATGGACATGGATCCAACCATTATTATGCTCATCTTACCAACCAACAATAGGTCTTCATTGACACCACATGGAGATTGTGGACCTAGCAGTCAAAGAAGTCATGGGACAGAAGCCACTGGCATCATTTCTATGCTGCACAGAATGCCCTGCATTTTGATAGTCTTTGTGGGTGTTGAAGTGCCCACTGTCACTACGTATCTCACTAATATAATGGAATTGTCACATAAGTCTACAACTCATCTGAGTATACAGTCTATGTAGCCCTCACTGAACTATTAATGACATGGACCATCCCATTGATTCCACAGGAAACCTTTGTGCACTTTGCCTCTGTTCACGAGCTAGGGCACTTGCTCTGTTGGATTTAGTGATTGGAATTCAACAGAACCCAATATTAACTTCTTTTCTCTGTCTCATTTGTGTGCACAGGTATGGAAGATGGTTGATGATGGTGAGATAAAATACCCAAGTCTAAGATGGTGTAGTGCCATCTGCATTCTACTAGCTAGCACAGTGTGAACAGTCTAGATATTAATATTGTACATGCTGTACCTACCACAAACCAACTGTAGTATGACTCCAATCTCTTTAGAATAGATTGTGTGTATCTACCCAATTATGAAGTTATTGTATACCAGAATCTTTATGAAGGTGAAATATGCCATCAAGCAATTCCACTTGGAACTCTCATGACTTACTACCATGGCATTGGGAAGAGGGCACATCATATTCTCTTCTGCAAGCATGTTAGTAATAAGATCACCATGGCTGAATGACAATTTATTGCTTGACTTCATATCCTATACCCCAACATTGTTGTGACCCAGGCAGAGCTAAAGAATACTCATATGCTACCCAATCAATATGGCCCAATCTCCCACCTTCCGATCCCCTACAAAGGAATGACATGTATGTAATCATTGTGATTATATCATCAAGGACTCAAATACTATTGCAGAAGTATTTGCAAGGCACTGGACTGCCCATGTCAGGGTAGGTGACTCCCCTTTACCCAGATTTAAAAGAAGCTCAAAGGATATCCCACACTGTAACCAGTTACAAAGGTGTCAAGTGCAAACACTGAGTCATAGCTCTCAGGTCACAATTACCTGGCTGAAAGTGCCCCCAGGATGTATTGTTGGCCCTTCAAGCATCCAATCTCTCACCACTCATACACTTATTGCAGTCTTTTGCTTCCATTCTTTTGTAACATTTGTGCATCTGATTTTATTTAGTGTATTCTTCCTAGTACTGCTGTGCAGCTTGTATCACTGCCAACAAAACAGAAACCAACATTATTTTAACTAAAGATTTGCCACATTGAGGCTTTCAAACAATCATGCCAGAGTATTCAAGATGCTTCAATTGTTGTTCAAGAAGCATTGGTCAAATCCAAGGAGTATGTTTTATGTTTGTATTTTTTTTTGCACTGACAATATTAACTTTTAGGGTGAGCAAAGAATGACTGACAGATTCTGTTGTCCCACCAAAGCAATCATGGTCCATTCCTATGCCCTTGAAGAAGTTACACTTCTATGCTTCATTATCCAATGCATCAATTGCAATCTAACTGGAATACTTCATGGGATGGTGATAGATTTTATCTATTCTCACATCCAGGCAACTTGCTGGCTTTCAACAGCTCCTTTTTTCCCTTTAAGATCCTTAATCTGCAATCTTTTGAATGCAGTGAAGGATACATTGAAAAGCATATACATGCCTGATTATTGTTTTGATCTACTTGCTCATTCATTTTTAGTGCTTTCATTGTGTGTCTTGGCATTCAATCTATCCATCCTGAAGGTGGATTTTGGGATTTCAAGCGCCTTACCACCTTCTATATGAAGTCACAATTTGGAATCAGATTATTCCTCGTATCCAAAGCTTGTGATGCTTATGCTGAACACAAGAAACAGGGCAATACTGATGATAGATATTATGATTATACAAAGTAAGTTGAAATCTGATCAAAATTCTTTTCACTAAACATTCCTGTTTCAGATGGTTAAAAGATTTTATCTCAAGCTGGGCCATGGAGGAGAACCATGTCTCTCCACTATCTCTGCTTCATCATTGGACTCAAGCTCTAAGCTGTATAGCCCTTGTCTCCATTCTCATTTATGCCATGGTCATAGACTGCAGCCTTAATATCCTGCTGGAGAGGTGGAGAGGTGGATCCTATTCAGAAAGATGAAGAGGGATATCTGTGGCATCGTATGACACGTGGTGCACCCCATTGTCCACATCTCTGAAGAACTCAAGCATATGACAAATTCAGGAACAATGGTAACAAGGGGGGATTAATCAAGAGTGATGTCAGAACCAGTTGATGCCATTGTAACAGCCTCTGACTCCGATGAACAATTGCTAAATGAAATGTGTGTGTGTCAAATAATAAGATCTATGGTACATACCTTTCTTGGCAAGCCCACTGGATTCAAAGTGTCTGTCCTAGAGGATACATATGTGTGCAGATGCAATGAGGCTGCCGATCCTTCCAATATTGAATGTAAGCAGCCCAGTCTGGATATTCTTTTTACTGACAAGTCACTCAGCAACAGAAGGTCCTGGTTAGGTTGCATCGCATAGCAGCAGTAAATACAATTGCATACAAGTAATATAACTGATATGTCGACCAGTATAGATGACCCCTCAAATGACTATGCTGAGGACAATATGCTCACTCATGATCATCAGCAGGACAAGGTTCATGATCCTTCCAATACTGACAGTAAGTAATTCAGAGCCAGATGCTTTCCTGTGAAGAGTATGTCTAATATCTGGGCCAGGAGATTGGGGTTCTACTGTATGAATCACCACACTGACAATCATTCTGATGTTGGACATAAGTGGCTTAGTACTAGATGCTCATGTTCCTGACAAGTTTCTTGATGATAAAAGGTTCTTGTCAGGTTGCATTGCATTGCACTAGTAAGGGCAATCGCAACAAGGAATACAGCTAATATATTAACCACCAGATCAGGGCTCTACAAATAGCCACATGGAGGATGTTGTACATACTGGTCAACAGCAAACACACAGACAGAGTGAGGCTTACAATCGTTCCAATTCTGAGCGCAAGTAAATTCAAGTTGGATGTTCAGGTTACTGACAAGTTGTTTAATAATCCCCAGTCATGTCTCATCAAATGGTCAGTGCAAACTTATGGAAAGAGTTCATGAAACTAATATTATAAAAAGATCGAGGCTTTATGAATAACCAGGCTGAGGACATTATGCTTGCTCATCAACAATGCAATGGTACTCCTTGCCTCCCCAGCAGATCTCAGTTAGCCTCTATTCGAAACCAGCAATATCCTCAGTCCCCTCTGTTTCATTGTAGCCCTTGGGAATGGCTAACCAACTTGAAGTACAAAATGCAACTTACCATTAGGAACAGTCAACCCCATTGTAGTGGTCGTTGGTCCTGTGACAGAACCAACATATTTTCTCAAGGTTGGTGGCCTTACTACACAAATGAAATATGCAGACTAGTAAGTCTAAGTCATCTTCACCACAGTATACTTAAGAGTTCTTTCATAGCTCCAGGAGAATCTGGATAGCTGGTGTTTGGCACTGAGGAAAAGGGCCCATGCATATGTTACTTAGCACTACAAGTAGGAACCTGAAAACTGTCACCAAGTAAACTCTGAAATCACAAAGGGTCTTCTTGGAGCTCATGGAGTGTTCTTGAGGGATGGTGTGGACAAAAATGTGGGTCACCTGCACCCACTGACACTATACTCATTCATTTTCAGGGCCATATGAACAACCTTGCACATCCTGCCCTCACCAGTCTTATCATTGATTTTTTCTATACAGGTCTCTTGTTGCTCAGTAAACTATTTCCAGAGATATTTGCAGCTCAAGCACCCAAAGTCACAATTGCTATTGCAGCCACAGTGGTAATGTTCATTTTAGAGTTAAGCATTGTTGCACATTGACTGTATTACAGCTGAAAGTCATTCTGGATGAGATGATGTCCTTGCAAGCCAAAGTCAATTTTAGAGTGAACAGGTATTCACTAATTTATCTTGAAATACTAGATCTGATGAAGAAGTGTGACACCTCCACAATCCACACTGAAAATTTTTGAATCCAGTGGGCTCGCTAAGGAAGGTATGTACCATAGATCTTGTTATTTAACACATACTCATTTCATTTAGCAACTGTTCATCGGAGTCAGAGGCTGTTACAATGGCATCAACTGGTTTTGACATTACTCTTGATTAATCCCCCCTTGTTACCATTGTTCCTGAATTTGTCATGTGCTTGAGTTCGATGTACACATTGATGATAATGTGATTTTATTCCCTCCGAGTTTCTGTCTGATCCTGACATAGTACAGATATGCTACAAAACTGTCACAATCTGTATAGATGCTACTGAGGTTGCTTGAAACAAGGTGTAGCCAGTTTGGAATAGAGCTGGGATGGATTTGTACAGTCTCTGCCAGTTGGGTACCTTGCTGTGGATTTGGGACATTGTCTAGTGCTATCCAGTCTGGGAAGTGGGGGGTAAGTTTTCCAATGTGTGGTCACCCCCACGCTCACTGCTGGCTTACCCAATCCATACCAAAAACAACAAGGCCAGACATGTTTTGTCAAAGACTTTTCTCCTCCTGCAAAGGCCCTTTGGAAGGTATACATATCACACCACTCTTATGTTGACCTTGCTGCTAACATATTGAAGTGCACTTATGTAGACATGTCAAGTTGTACAACTTCATTAATCTTCTCAGAAACTGCTCCACCATCCACATCCACATGTTGAGGTGCATCATCACATCTTGATCACTGTTTTTATCACTTACTTGTTCAAGTTGTCAACCCCTCACAAACCAGTTTGCTTTTCATACCCAACAATGAAAAGTTGAAAATGAAGGCATACCCCAAAGCACAAGTGGAGAACTGCACAATTGTGACATTGGAACACATTGGATCAGTCTGTTACATACCTTGCCAAGCTGTTTAGAACTCAGTTCTCCAATAGGTTCAATCAGAACAATGACAAGTACCACCAGCACTTCTGCCTCTGGTTCTGGTTTGGTGTCAGCTGTGTGTGTCCTACCCCTGCACACGATTCCCAGCCTGTCAGACTTGCACACATTTTCAGACTCATCATGCACTGATTTGCTGTCTTGTGATCTGTCATTTCCTCCACACCATATGTGCACTATAGATGATGGAGGCATGTCCAACCAACCTTACATCCATCCTGGCGATCCATGGGTCATTGCACCAAGTCGAAGTAGTTCCCTGTGTCACACAAGCTCACTTACCAATCTTGTTGAAGAGTTTGCTTCTGCAGTCAGTCAGATGAGGAATGTGAAGCCTGGTCTTGGCTTCAGCCTAAGCATAGTGGGAGGGGTAATTTTTGGTGACAGGTTACTAATGACTGTTTCAAGTGGCTCTAGTAGTAGTAGTAGTAGTAGTAGTAGTAGTAGTAAGTAGTAGTATCCTGCTATTTATTCATGCCAGTATGTCACATGTAACTACCAAGTCAGTCTGTTCAAAACATGCCCATGTGACTTCTCATACCATAGGAATCCAATCGTGCCAGTGGATATGATATAATTGTCTGTCACCTTTCCCAATAGTGTTTCCACACATCCACACTGAATGACTCTATGCTCACTACCCACTTTCTTATCTGCTTGTTCCTCTGGGACAGCACCCCATACTGACTGACTACTTTACAGCAGTCCTTTTTAATGGGTGACCATACATTGTAGTAGATCATACATCTCTTTGTGACATGCTTCATAGAGAAGATACCAGATATGTGTGTCCATCAGGTATGATGGTAAAGCAGGACCCACCAAGTGAGTCTGGACAATGACCTGGTGGGGGAAGCCATCAGTGCATGGGTAGAGATTATTATGGGATGTGACAAAATGATGGAGTTGGATGGTGGTGAGATGGTGTTATGGGTGTCCACAAGCTGTTGGAAAAACTCTTGGGGCTCCTTGGTGGTCAATGCATCAAGTGAGGGTGTGGACATGGGGTGTGTGGCTGATAGTGCAATGATGCACTGCAGGGATTTATGAAGCTGGTGCAGTCATTTACGATCTGTCAAATATTGAAAGAAAAATATAAGGATGAAGCGGAGAACACACAGGTAAATAAAAATGCACTAATATCACTATCTCGCTTGAGCCTCACCAGTCCAGCCCAGATCATTGTGATCCTTGATATGCAGATCCCCATTGAGCTTCCGTCAATCTCTACCAATTCAAGATGATCAGTCATGGTATGAGAGAAAAAGGAATTTTGAATACACTTACCCTTTCTCAGGCTCCAAAAAGCATATAATTTCTCAAGAATGTCCATGTTGGTAACACCCTCATGAGAGTCATCAAAACCAGGTGTGTCAATGAGTATCATAGAGAGACTGGTCTTCTCATCTACATGGCTGTTTTGGACCCAGGGTCATGGCCATTGGCTGATGTGGATGTGCTAATTGTTGGTAAGAAGATTGATGAACTGCAGTTATGGGATATAAGGTTGTGTGTGTAAAGTTCTTGAGTATATACCATTGGTCTTCTAGCACACAGAAATGGAGCACTGAGTCACTGTAAATAGTAAAAGCATTGTTTATCAGTGTCCTGAATGCTGATGTGTATGGAATCCAGGATGTCTGTGCTCAAAAGAAGCATCAACTTCAGCTGTGTTCTTACTACAAAAGGATATACTGTTCAGCAAACCCCCAATCACCCTCTATCCATAGACTCATGACCAGTCCATCTAAAAGAGGCAAGTGCAAGGCAAACCATCAATAGACAGACTGGTACAATTCGTCAGAGGTTCTGAATGCTAAGCAAGCTCCCATGACAACGTGACCTTTGACCAATAAGAAAACATGTAATTTGCGCTCGGAATGAGAGATTTACTATTTCAAGCTGAGCTCAAAATTTAGGATTGATCAAATAAACGCAGTAGGATGTGGTTGGAATGGACCATGGACCACACCATCAGTATCCCTGCACTCGTTGAGGACATTCAAGATGCAGCAGAGACCACAGTAATGCAATACGCTTTAAGCCTGGGTGACCGCCTTCTGAGTGATTATCTGGCTGGGCTATTGGATCAAGACAAACTCAACACGACCCGAGCATGCCTGATCATATTGAAGATAACAGAAAATCATGTTGTGCCTCATGTTTTCCAGCTCGAGGCATCTCTCGTGATGCTCAATCGTCATGACTGTGTCATAATCGCTGGTACCGGTAGTGGGAAGACCCTTTGCATCCTCATACCATTGCTCCTTTGTTCTGATTTAGTCTCAATAATGGTGTCTCCATTGAAGTGCCTTCAGACAACCCAGTCCCTTGAGAGTGCACAATATGGCATCAAAATGATCGCAATTAATGAAGATACCCCCAATGATGATGCCCTGTGGAAGGTAAGCAATCAATCTTGACTTGGATGCTCTACAATCTTTACCGGCTGGAAAGAGTATCCGAGACAGTCGTTTCCAGCACTTAATTGTCTCTCCAGAGAAACTAGGGCTGTACAATGGCCATCTTCCCCAGCTTGCCTGACTTCTACGTGAAAATCACTTGTTTGTGCAGAGGATCGACCATGTCAACGTCGACGAAGCTCACAACATACACACAGCTGGATTATCACATCACGGAGAACCCATATTTCAACCAGCATATGGCAAGCTTGGCCTCCTTTGCCCTCTGCTATTGAAAGGTGTCCCGATACAAGCCTTATCTGCTACGCTTCCAGACCACGTTCTCACAACCGTAAAAACTCAACTTGGTCTCTCGTCCAATGTTCTGGAGCTCCATCTTAGCTCGAACCACCCAAATATAACATATGCGACCCTTCTGATAGTGGGATCACTCCGAAACTTCCAGAATCTATCTTTTCTGATCCCAGGCCCATCAACATTCCACCCTCCAATGGTCATCCTGAAAACCCTCATTTTTCACAACTTGAAACAAGAAGCAACCGATGCAGCTGCATTCATCAAATCCCGCCTTCCACAATATTTATGAAATATTGGCGTTGTAAAACATTACCACTCAGACATGTCTGTCCAATACCTCCAACAGACATTTGAAGATTTCTTGCAGCCCAATGGCACTTGTTGAATACTTCACACGACAGCAGGAGCAGCAACTGTAAGTCCATTCTTGAAGCTGCTCAAAGCTAATGTTATCTGTCTAGGGTTTAGATATACGAGGTGTTGTGAACGTCATCCAATATGGTGTTTGCAAGAACACAACTGAGGCTGTGCAATGAGCCAGATGGGCAGCTCGTGATCCCAACTCGTTGGGTTTATTCCTAATGATGGTCAAGCCATAGGCACTCAAACTCTCACTCGAAAGTATCAGTATTAGTGATCCCGACCAGCCATTCGCTCTGACTGTCAAAAAGAACTCATCAAAGCAAGAATGTACCAGCATGGCTTCGATACAATATGTTCAATCCCAGGACTGTCTTCGCCGATTCTTTGCCATATAGCTTGGTGATGAATTGCAATGTGGCAAGTATTTCTACTCACTATGGTACAAAGTCTGAAAATGTAGGAATACAAATATAGCTTTAGATTTTGGTGTTGGGCTCTGGTGTTGTGATTATTATCATGCAACAGGTTCGATCTCTGTCGATTCTTCCATGGTAAGGTTCATGCTGGCGGTACCCCTCATGGCGACAATCTGCGGTCCGACCCAAAACCAACAAAATGAAAGAGAAATCTGATGCGTGCACAGGTGGAACGTCAATCCCTACTCCATCTCCTTCTCAATTGGTGTGAAGAAGCTCACAAACGCAACTGTTTCTTTTCGATTATGTGGATCATCAGCAATAGCGACCTCGAACTCATCAGCAGAACACATCCTTCAAACCTCGACTGTTTACAACATCTCATTGATCTTCTTGTGGAGACAGAAGATTGGGCACAAGAATATGGCCACAAAATCATCAAGATCATCACCAAATTCGAGTCCACCATGGCAACAACTCGGTGAAAACACCCATCTGTCAACGTGACCCAACCAGTGAAAAAGATGAAGCGGGTGGATGACATGCCAGTGGACCGTGTTATATTTCCTAGTATACAGACACCTGAGAGTTTTGCTGCCGCTATGTGACCATTACTATTGTTGCAATGCTATGGTGTATGGACAAGGCTACTAGTAACTTCTGGATCAAGTGTAAGCTCGAAGTTTACATCAGGAATCTCGTCGTCCTTGTCAGCAAATTCCTTGCCAGCCATCATACCCTTCACCTTTAGATTGAATGTTGTGAGAGTGGAGGACTTCAATTTCTGTGCTCCAGCCATTAGCGTGTCCACGACAGGTTTAATAGCACCATTTTCACTTTGATTTGAGACAAATTGATCAAGCTCAAGTTCGCCAACCTTGTAAGCAACCTTTCGGATAGCTGAAGACATGTCCAGGTCACTATGAGTGCTTCTGTGATACAATGTCGTGAGCATGTGAAGTACTTGCTTCCGGACATTTTGCAAAAGGTTGACTGAAGGTGAAATGTTGCCTAGACGATCCCACGACAAGTAAATTCCCTTAGCTGCATAAAATAACTATTTGATAACAGTAAGAATTAGTTTGATGATTATGGAGGATCAGTTACCTTGAGGAACTTGATCAGATGTTCAATATTGAGATCAACTGGCATCCAATGCCCTTCAAGACCAGTCATGTTGACAAGCATGCCATCTCACATCATTTCACTATTGCAGCTCAATTGGTTGTCCGAATGAAGTAGACACTGTTTTGACATCCACAAATTTGGGTGTCCATATGTTATTGATATAGTATATCCAGTGGAGAATCTCAGTCGAATAGTTGTTTGAACCCGCACCATGGAAAATCATTGCAAGACTTCCAAGGATATCTTCAACATGCCCGAAATCTCCAGAGGGAATGGCTTCAGTGAGCTCAAGAACATAAAGAAGGTCTCAAGTGAGTAAGCAGATGTTGCAATAGGCCACATCATCTTTGATCATCTCCAAGGTGACTCCTGCCGAGTTGGCTGATTTCTTTTGCTTCATTCTTGGTCTAGGATGTGTAATGGATGCATGATTGTCAATAATCCTATCCGTGATCTCAAGAAGTTCATCTGCTGATGGCTGTGACAATGCAAAATCTGCAAGGGATGGACAGCAACATTTGACCTTCCAAGCATTGAGAATGATGCCATGTAAGATTTGGAGGAGTGTCAACATCAGTGTGTGATAATCTGGATGTTCGCCACTAAGTTGGACACAATCAGGAAGGGAGATGAAATATAAAAGACTTCCAGTCTGTTGAATCGATCCATGGTGGACATGCAGAAGGGCCCAGATGAGATTCATGCATAAGTGAAATAGCCCAAAGCCAAGCTGGAGGAATTGGAGCCAAGTACAGGGGTTGACATCCTTTAATCGCATGGCCTTTGCCCCGCGAACATGTGCGTTGGTTGACTGATCATTGAAGCTTGGAACTGCACGATCTACCAGTTGTTCAGGGGAGATCTTGAGTTGATTGGTATAGACATTATCAATGACTGCAATGTTCCCTGAAATGGAACTCACATCTATCATTGAGGCTTGCAAAGGGAACTGTTTTGTGTGACGGTTGTTGGGCATTTTTTGACGGGTTACGTGCATGAACCTTGGATCGTCGGGACGTTCAAATCCCTTAAATGATTTGCAGCATCTGAGTAATATGTTGATGATGTGAACACGAAGTTGACTGCGAAATGACTGCCGCCACTTGGAGGAGGGTCGAATGTCACCATTGAATGTGAGATCAACTGCATGTTGCATCTGCTCTAGCATCGGAGAGAGTTGCATGTCCCGAGGATCACAATCAATTTGGTAGACGACTGCAAAGGTTCCCAATTGAACCTTTGCCGAGGCATTGTCTTGTTGTTCCACAAAGATTGAAGTCTTGATATTGATGTTGTCCCAGCAGAGGGCATGAGGATCAGAGGTGATACGGGCAGCATGCTCGAGACTCTGGTCAGCAAGCTGATGCAACAAGGTGCTGAGGGATGAAAACAACATGCAAAGGCCACATTTATGCAAAGCTTCAATCATCTGCCGTGATGCCCCATTTGTCCACATAAAGAGAGTGAACAGAGTGGCAAAGTAGAGCACATGGTGAGATTGTTCCTTTGCCAGCTGGATAACAATGACATTGCATGCCTTCCAAAAATCATTGTATTTTTACTCTATGTGGAACAAATGTACATACTGTAGTACATGACTTTATTTTGTTGGTCTCCTTTGCTTGTTTCATCTGCGCAGCAACCTGTAAAATAGATCCAAGTGTTGGAGCCTTGGTATCAACAAGTGGACTGATGAATCCATCAAAATCCCAGTTGAGGAGGGCCTCTGGTGTCATGTTCTTAATCGTCCACACAAGCGCTGCCTTGATTCCATCCATTTCCTTAGCAACCTTGTTCGAAATGACCTCCAGAGCGCACTGCTCGAACCATGAGGAAAGTATTGTGTGGCCTCATTTATTGTCAAGGATACAATCTAAGAGTTTGGTTAGTTTTCTGGAAGGGTTGGCGATAAAACGGTCTTGATGCGTTGTGAATTCTGACTTGTCTGACTGCAGAATGTGCAGAAGGAAGTCAAGAATTGATAAGTGGCTATCACGTAGAGTCTTCAGCACTGTTTTGATTTGTTCATCGCGGCTGCTGTGTTGTGAAGCGAGCGTAAGGTTGTCGTCTGGCTCCATGGTGATGTGGTTACAGTGAATGATCGATATCATGCCGAGCAGCAAGGTTGGCCACAGCAGCTGAGCTCATTATCTAAGCGGCAAGGACTTATCATATAACTAATTACAATTTAAGAGGCTAGGAAAAGACAACAGTCACGTTGTCATGGGAGCTCACTCAGGATTCAGAACCCCTAACAAATTGTACCAGTCTGTCTATCAATGGTTTGCCTTGCGCTTGCCTCTTTTAGACACACTGGTCACGAGTCTACTCTGTCCATTGGTAATCTGCCTGTTGTCGATGTCATATGCTCAATCAGCAATGTAGATTAACACAGTAGCACTGAGTGAGATGTATATGAAATTCCAAAAAAACATAGTAGCCAAATGCTAAACTCAGAAAAGTACAATTCAGAGTCGCTGGTTGACATACATGCTGGCTACATGTTTAAGCCATTGCATCCAAATAATCATCCACCTCCAACTTGGTATTCAAAAAAAAATCTATCTAAAAAGAAGGTCCACTGGCAGTTCCAAATGTATCACCATCATTGCCAGTGTCATCAAGCTGAGGCTCGTTGTCACATTCAAGTACATTCAAAGCATGCACATGTTCTTCCTCTAAATGGACTTGGAGTTAGAATGTGTATATTGAATGCTACCTCATTTACTTAAGAAGGCCCCATCTGCTCCCAACCCCACCCATATAGTAGCTATTGTTGAATCAGTCATGGCTCCAAGTTAGAAATAGAAGGTTGAACATGTGGATTTCTATCCCATTCCAACTTGTGACATCACTGAATTGATAGCCAGCAAGGTTGCATTTGACATAGAAAGCATCAAGTTTGATTCAGCCACCCTTTGGATCCTGAAAGCCAAAGAAGAAACAGGGGTATCAGCATCATTTTGGTCTTCACACTATAGCTCTGAGCACCTTCTTACCAGGACTTCCAAGAGAAGAGCACAGAAGTGCTTTAACAAGCAATTCTTGCATTCCCTATGCTAGTTTATTTTGTAGCTGATCAGTGCAAGATCTCCCTCTCTGCAGAGGTGAGGGGCCACAAGAGTGGCCTGTCCATGGAGGAGAGCATTCTCCATCTCCTTGCTCACCTGTATGCACAGCATTCCTCTCCTCTCTGGAAGTCTCCTGAGCATGCTTTATGGCTTTTAAGTACTCCAAACACTTTCCTTTTGACACTTTCAACCCAGTACACACACCCTGTCTGTGAATGATCTCTGTGCACCTTCTCCTCCCATAATATATGGCATTCAATCTACTGTCACATTTTTGTTCTTGACACTCAACCTCAGAATCGCGCTGTGACAGCCTTCACACTCTTACATCACAGAGAGAAGGCATCTTGCATGTGATCTTCTTCCTCCATGACCTTGATACAACATCACCTTCTTTTCCAGCTCTGATGATCCCTTGCACTCATGCTACCTGTCCACAAAGATGCATCCAAGCCAAAGAGAGGCTCCTGGTCTGACTGATCTCTGACATTGCCATTCAGGCACAAATTTTCACTTTTTACAACCAGAGCCCATGGATTGCTGTCAGGTACCAGGTCCCTGTAAATTACTCATTATGGGATGGGGAGATATGAGCAACAAAGTGCTTGTTCCCAAATGTATATAAATATCAATTGCTTTCCCATTAACACATTTCAGGGTAACTGAACATGGTATAGTAGCGACAAAAATCTCTGGGGCAGGAGTGTGCCATGAGTTCAACCCAGACCACATTGTAGGCTAGTATATTCCAAAGAGTGGTTGTAAATTTGCTTGGGCTGCATCCAGCCAATTGCTGTTAGACTGATTCCCTTGGAAAGCCTCTATTGCGTTGTATATCTCATTATAAATAGGCTTGATGTCTTTCACAAATGGTAATGGCTGCCATTTGCCAGCTTCAAGCTCCTGGAGTGCTGAATAAATCACAGAATCTGTAAGGGCATACATCCTGTTGAGACTGCCAGGGCCACCTGTATGCTTATTCCATAATGACCCACAGTGAGAAGTGTGACCTTGCAAATGGCCCAATGGTTGTCAAAAGCAGTGTAGCAATGGCCAGTTTCATCCTCTAATGTACTTTAGCTCATAGTACATGTTAATCATATGTATGTCCAAGTCTTATTATCACATCCTTGTGGAGGGAGTTCAGTTCTTCAAGTTGTTGCAGTACACACCACTTCTGGTGCTCATAAACACCCATTGCTGTTGTAGAGAACTCTTTGAGGTTGAGGGTATATGACTGTGGCACACTATTTTGTGTTACAGATTTGAAAGCAGATTGAACAGTCTTCCCAATATTCTCAACATTGTTCAACAGTGACCCAATTTTGTCATTTATCCATTTTTCAGCTTGTGCTTTCAAATTTAACAATAATACAAAACTGGCTTTGATTGAAACCACATTATCTTGATTGACTCCTGTTGCTTCAACTTTATCGATAAGAATGGCTTTGAATGCATCTGACAATGCCTTGGAAGATATGAAGGGATTGTTAAACAATAACCATTTACAGAACTGGCTTCTTGCTGCTTGTATCAACTCTTTCAGCACCTGACCTTCAATGACCAACATATGATTTGGGGAGAGACTTAGGAGTGGCACGACATCCTGCAATTATGATGCTTGTGTAGATATGCTTTAGTATGATGGCAGAGTAGACCCATGCCCTCTAGTAGCATTCTGCAGGTTGACAAAAGTTAATCACCATGAACAGGTATATTCAGACTGATATATACAGGGATTACATTGAAGAACTGTGTCTGTGTGGGTTCACTGTGTCATACAGCTGGGGTAATAAGAGTCTCCAGACGGAGGAGAGGGTATGCTGGCACTACCAGTGGCCCAAGGACAGTGAGCTGTGAGAGTACATTGCTGGTTGTGGCTCTAGAAGCCTTGGTTCATGCTGGGGGTCAGGAGGATGTACAGCAAAATGGTTATAGGTGAGAAAATTGCCCCTTAGATCAAACCTCTATACAATCTCTTGTAGTCCTTCTCCCAATTTCCCCTCCCAGTTGATGAGTTCTTCCTTGGTCAGATGGAAACTACTTGGATTCATATAGTGTAGATTTAAGACATTACAAAGTACTGGATGCATGGTTGGATGTGGTGGGAAGAAATGAAACAAATTCACCAACTCAGGTGGTATACAAGACATGCACTAGTTAGAACGGGCCATACTGATTCATACATCAATGTGGTCAATGACATGAGTCTGTTATCAACATTAGCTAGAGTGCAGATAAGGTTGAGCTGGCTCACTACTGATTTTGAGCTGGATTCCCCTACAACCTTCCTGCTTTGCTTCAATGCCACAGGTTGAAGGTTATTGAGTGTATTATCTACAAGTACCAGATCCTCTTGCTCTTTGTCATAAGCACTGAGAAGAGCTTTCCTCTTCTGGTGATATTTTGAGGAGGAATGCTGTGCAGCTAATGATTCAAAGAGATGAAACTCAGAGTTCAAAATTTTCATATTATGGCCCTATTCTTCATAGATATTCTCCAGAAACTTCTAGTATCACTTTGCTTCTTCAATTTCCCATGCAGTCACAAGGAGGAGATGAGGTTTTATCTCACAAGAGGCATCCTTGGCCACAATGCCAAGACATAAGGTGTCTCCAAAATCTTAGAGAAACCATTGGTCAATACATCAAGAATCTACCTCAATTGGGTTAGCTGCGGCACAGCAGATTGGTCACAGTTCACTAACCTTACTATTACTAAGCTCACAAGTGCAATGGGACCGAAACATATCCATGGAATATTTCACCACTGAGGGGCTAGATGCCTTTGAGCAGCACTGTGCCCATGAATAGGACTTTGGTTGGGAATGGGGACAAAGTGCAGATCTTGCTTGCATGCAATGTTTGAAAGACATTGTTGGTTCTCATCATGCACATCAGGAAGTGGGTAAAACATCATATTTAGGGGAGGGAGTGAATGGAGGGGAATTGCTGTCAGGCAAAAAGATTTCTGATTCAGTGTCAGAAGACATTTAGAGGATGGCAGGAGTAGCCTGTGGAATCAGAGCCTTTGAGAGGGTATCTGTGTGAGGCAGAAACCACATCAGTGTCATAGTGGTGTTGCCTAGGAGACTAGAATTGGAGTTTGAACCAACATACCAAACTTAGCCTCAGCCATGTATTGAGCAGCCAGTTGGACTCTATTGAAAAGAGTCTCTTTGAGCTATTTATAAACACACTGAGGGACTCAAGCAAAGGTGAGCTTTCAACATTTTTTGGTGCCATGTATGGAGGAAAGAGAACTCATGTAGGCTTTGCAAGCACTGATGTCAACACTTTTGAACAGCAGAATCTTATCCTTGCTTGTGCCACCCTCTGGGCCAACTAGAAGATTATATCCAAACAGACCATTGTACAAGTTGCCTGAATCATGTTGAAAAAATGTTTAAGTGACAACTTTTTATTTTATTTATAATCCTCATTTATTGTCTGCAAGGTCTAGGCCTTTTGGTGGACAATGTCACATTGTGCTACTGTGTGGTTACCCTGCCTGTCTCAGCCTCAAAAGCCTGCTCTTGCAAGTGGGCTTTGAAAGAGTGGAAAATGTGGCAAACCCAGCAGACTGCCTTGGGGTCGTCTTTTCTGCAGAAGATGGTGAAAGTGGGGGTTGGGGTCAAATGGCCCTTGTTGGGGCCATCCTTTCTGGTCCAGGACCATGTGGGGGGGGGGGTGGCGAAGTGTTGAAGGATGTGGCAAGGAAAGGCCGGTGGTGTGAAGCAGGTACAGAAAGTTCCTCTAGGAAAAGTGTGGTAGCATTTTCCCACATTGCTGACATGGATGGGGCATGGGGGACTCAGCGGACAGGTGTGTTTGGGGAGAGAGACTTTTTTCCCACAGGGGGATGGTGGTGGTACAAGATTAAGAGGCATTTTAAGTGACAACTTGAATAGTTATTGGTTGTGTTGATAGGATCCGAAGGAAAATAATATTTACTGTATAAACCTCGTGACTTGATGCTTAGTCCATAGTGCAAATAATTGAACCTTTGGAATATTTTGCATACTACTTGTATTGTGTTTATATCCAGACAAGTCCTCCAGCAATGACTGACAGCAGACCTGGATATCTCATGCATGGACCAGGAACCATGTTACACACCAAACAAGTTCATCACAGATCTTTTTGTGAACAATACAAGGATATCTCTATTGAGAATGAACACATATACAATGTATCAACCATAAACTGAAAGAGGATAGCACAGGATTGGTCTGAGCATGTCTCAGAAATCACTGCATGAGTGCAACATGGTAAGGAAAACCACTGCTAGCAAGTATGACTTGTCCCAGGGGTTCCTAGAGGTAGTTATATAGGTGGAAGATGTAACCAAGACGTGTTGAGTAGTGGATGTAGATGTCCAAAGGTAATCCGGACAGAAATAGAAACAGATAGATAATGGAAATGGATATCCATGCCTCAGGCAGCCGACGGATATGGACGGATGGTTTGGACAATGTATGATGATGACCAACAAGACCTTCATCAAGAAGAGAATCAGACTCAGACAAAAAACCACCCAAAGGTAGATGTATTTGTAGCTAGTACAAAGGGTTTTATAGTCCAGGGCATGCCCCAGACTGTATCCAAAACTCTAATAGAGAATGATGACAGACAGAGTTTGTACCTATCAAAACTTCTAGGTTCAAGGGCAAAACTGCAGGCAGTGTCAGAAAATACTATGTGATTGTCAGTGCAATGGAGACAAGAAGTAATCTGTCATCCCTGCATTGGACAATGACTCCAGGTCATCCAAACCTATCCAATGATATGTATAATCATCATGCTGTCTCTAAAGAGTTATAGTCATCTCTAGGACACATGGAAAGGGATAAACAATGAGAGGGGAATGAATCTGTGTCATGAACATCGAATCTAATCAATGATCTAATCACAGATAAATACAGATAAACACAAAAAGGTAATATGGACCTTGGACAACACTCAGATGGACACGGAAAAGAATGGATGATTTGATGGACACTTGATGATGATTGACTTGTATCTGGAAAGTGGTGAAAAGAGGGGATACAACCATAGAGGGCATCCAGCTCCTACACTGCGAAGCAGGAAATAGTGTGCAGTGGAGTGTACATGCAGTTGTTGACCTCATTTTTGGGCTTCTGAGCTGAGGTTTGGGCTTATTGTACAAGGCAGCCCCTTTCGAGGACAACGTGAGACAAACCACCTTGCATCTGTGGTCACCCCCACCATCATTGCTGGCTTATCCAACACATACCAAAAACAACAAGGCCAGACATATTTCATCAGAGACTTTTCTTCCCCTGCAAAGGCTCTTTGGAAGATATACCACACCACTCTTATGTTGACCTCACTGCTGATGCATTGGAGCACACTCAGACATGTCAAGTCATACAACACCATTGATCTTCTCAGAAACTGCTTTATAACAAGGTCTAGGCCCAAGGATGTAGAGTGGGCATGGTATAAGTAAAATGATGTGATCAAAGCTCACCAAGATCTACACACAAATGAGTGTTATAAAGAGATGTGGTTATGTGGTGAAAAAATAAGGACTGACATAGTTCGCATCCAATTCCATCTGTTTTGACCAACACATGTTCTGAATCAAGAAAAGCATTGGCATGGATATGACAACCACATGTGTACTGTCTGCCTATGTTTGATGTTGACGGGGCATAGGGTACAGTCAAAGTTGAACCATTGTGGACTTCTCCTGTTCACCAGGAGAGTCTATGTTAGTCATCAGTGGATGATTCCCAGGAGCCAAGTGCTTTGTTTAGTACCTTGAGTGTGTGTTGTCTTGGGGACTTCTTTTGTTGTTCCTGGATTTGTGAACCCATTGCCCCCACTTTGGCCATCATGATGGGCAGAAAATAAACAGGGTCATTTGAAGAAGCAGGGAAATTGCTTGCAGCTTATCCATGGTTATAAAACCTGAGGCTGATGAGCAGAAAGCTTGATGGATGAATCATGAGTACTTATGATCAAAGACCCAAGAGGCACAAGATAGTAGTAGTTGACTATGATTGTGATGGATGTCAGAGGGAGATGGTTTGGGGACTAGCTGACTCGGTGCTTTTGCTGGCTAGTGAATTCAAGATGATGTCACATGGGCTCAGACTATAAGTTAGGACACTCAGCTACACCTTTATGGTACTGTGGATACTCTTCAAGTTGTTTCTTCTTTGGACATTAAAGGTATGTAACAAGCAACACAAACACGCTGTCCTCATCCAACACAGCAAGCAATCTCGCTTGTTACCCCCCCTTTGACCCCCATTCTCAGGTGAGTAAGCCTGCATGCATGCACTAAAGCTATTTGCCATCCTACTGATATTTGCTTGGATTTATGGTGATCAGGTGTATTTATTCAAAGTTTAAGAATATTATAGAGGCATGAAGTTTCTGAGTTGGTCAAGATTCCAACACTGACCCTTGACTGGGACCAATCCTCAGTGTTCAGCACCTACTCCAAGTCATAATGCAAGCATTGAAAATTCACTGGTGGCCTGATCTGTGCCACATTAATCGCAAACCTACTCCCTGTTGTCTTCAGTCACTGGTGGTATCCATACTGTATCACCATGTCTCAAAATTCTGGTGACTTCATTATTTTGATTAACTCTTTAAAGGCCATTTTTGAATGATAGGGCTCTCTTAGCACTCTGTTGTTTAATTCCAGGATGTCTTCTCAATGGAAATCAATTCACTTATTCCCAAAGTCTTGAAGTGGTGACTGCCTTAACTATGGGGTGAGTTTCCAGAATACCATTCAAGGCTTGATCTGACATCAATCAACTCAGTACCAAGGCCAAACTCCAAGAACTAAAGGAGTCTACTCTGGTGGTATATGTGTGTTCCATCACAAAAAGCATTACTCTTGTGTTGTGGATCATGCATGCCATAAAGCACAGGGACAGAACTTTCAAAATGAACACCAATGATTCTGAGTCCTCCCAGACAATTTGTGATATCATCCAAACTCTTCAACTTTTTTAACCAAACATAAAAACACTAACCAATGCACAAAAATGAGTGACCATTGACTTGTATGATGGCCTTTCTTCAACTGCAGTCTTTGATCCCAAGTCTATTCTTCTGCTCTTGCACAACCTTTTTGTGTCCCTGATCAAACACCTCTGAAATCTGGTCATTGTTGGGCCTGTCTCACAGACTACTCATTGTTTTTGAGTTCTCTATTATCCCACAGCATCTTCCAAAGAGCAAATAACCTTACCAAGGAATGTGCTGCCCTATAGCACACATTTTTTGTCATTCTTTTCCACAATGCCAGACTGGGGGGAAATAATTTCTCTCCCTTCCACTCTAATCACTGGAGAAACATCATCCTGCAAGAAAGGACTAATCTAACCAGAACAGAAGAGGAAAAGAGCTCTAGTAAAGACAAGATTGAGGAAGGAGTGGAAATGTTAGTGTTGGTGATTTCGCACCTGATTCATGCCTCATTTCGTGTTCTAACCATGCCCATGTTGTTCTCCATGGTCACTTTACTTACCTACCGCTTTTCAGCTTCTCTTTAGCTTGTTGTGGTGTTTCTACCCATACAGGACTTTACCTTTGCATATCCCAGTCAATTGTGGCTGATCTGTTTATTGTTGTTTACCTTGAAGCGTACTTACTCCCTGGAGCACCACTTTGTATCCTTTGGTTACTCACTGTGGACTCCAGGTTAGTATCACCTTGTTATTTCTCTCAATATCATCCTGGTTACTCACTGTGGACTCCAGAGTCGTCCTGAGTTGATCCAGCAAGTGGCTAGTCCACTTCATTAAGCATCTTCGCTTTTATCAGGAAACTCATATTGTAGAGGAAATTGAACATGAGATTGATTCTGATGTTCATCAAGTTGTGGATGACCTTGAAGATGATCTGGAACAGGAACTTGTTGATGATGGTGAGAATGTTCTGGCCAGTCCTGACTATGGAGTATGTCCTCACAATGCCTTCAGCTTCTCCAGTGGATATGCTTAATGTCTCTGACCTCATGAAAATAGAAGATTGCACAGAAGATCTTACACAGTGAGTTGCTTGGATTAACAATCTGAACACTGGAACCTGAGTAAGATGATGTCAGGCATTTGCAGGAAAATGCTCAGTGGGTGAAATCTCCTGCCTCCAATCATGCAGATGGTCATGCTACTCCCTATACTCACATCAAATCCACGTGGTCTGTGGTGTGGCCCACTGCAAAGGTTGAATACAAACACTCTGGTTTTTCAATGTCTGCCTCTAAATCAAAATACACACCCAGAATGGCATGAAAATGCTATCCTTTTCACTTCTAGGCTCCCTTGTGCAAGAAGCCATTTATGGTGTTGCTACTGCCATCAAGGAGGCCCTTCATTGGCAAATTACCCCTCTCCTGTACATTATTGTATAGCTTTGTATAGCTCTGTGTAGATCTGTAGTGCTACAGCAAAGTCATACCTTGTACACTCCCATACAGTCTATGTACAGAGCTGTACAGGGCTGTACAGCTCCATATAGTTCTATAGTATCTCCATACAAGAACTACAATACATCTATTATAGCTTAACATTGTCACTACACATCATGATGAATCCTTTCACATTTCTAACTTAATCTCCAAGTCCCAGCAATCATTAATTCAAATGGATTATACATTCAGAATGTGACAAGCAAGTCTAAATCTCAGTCCATTAAAACATAAGCATACTCATCTTCATCACCAGAAATAGGCTTGTCTAGAGGCTTGGAGATACCCTATTTATAGTGAGATATATGTAGTCTTAGTTTAAGTGCTAGAAGGAATAACAATACTTGCTGAGCATATCTGCCCCACCTCTCAAGTTGACTCTGAAGTAAGGGCCCACCAATGTCATGCTCAACAACCTTACCCATCATGGCATAGAATTTCTCATACTTATACTGTTCAATATGTCCTATAGCATCCTTTGGAATCTTACCAGGTTTCTCAGGACAGTGAAGTGCTGCCTCAATCTAAAATGAACTGTAGATACGTTCAAACCATGAGGGAAATAAAATATACCCCATCTTCGACAAGAACAATGGCTGCCTCAGGCAGGGTCTCTTTGAATGGCTCTGCCTCACCAAGTCACTTTTGACTTATTCCATAGTATGCTGTCACACATAAATGAAATAGGGTCTTGTGGGCAAAATTAAGCTCTGTTCCCTTCTCAACATGAGAACATGGTGTTACGGTCTATGAAGGGGGTACCACTTTTTCATTACGCTTTCTCGTTCACTCGTCCTCAGACTCGTTCTTTATTCCATCTCCGCCATAGCCCCTTGTTCAGACTTCATGGCTGTGGCATCGCCTCCTTTATATTTTATTGATTCGTGCTGTGCACTCATCGCCTTGTGACTGCGCCTTGCTGCGCACACATAGCCTTCAGACTGCGGATGCTGTGCATCCATTTACATCCTTCATCTAGATTAGAGCCTACCGTATAAATACTCGTCGTTTCACTCTTGTAAATTCCCCAGCTAGTTCTACGCAATATCAGCGTTGTTTCTAGTCCATCACCTTCGAGTCCCAGAGAGCCTCTCAGGTACCTGTGGATAGAAGAGACCCGCCTAGGCTTCGCATTGTCTCGAAGCTCGGCATAGTCCTTGAGTTGAACTCCTCGTCTATTCCTCGCACGTTCTTCACCCCATATCGCAGCACACTACGTTAACACTACGCTGTGTGTTACACATGGTAGACATTATACCAGTAGAACTTATCTCTTCATTGGAATATTTGTGAAGGAATTTTGCACCTTGAATCAACTTGGCAGTATGAGTTCTGACCCATTTGAATGCTTCACCCTTACACAGATTTGAAGGTGGCCTGAGTTTGTAGTGGGTGATGACATCACTGAAATATTCTTGATTTTGCAACAGAAGGTGGAAGCATTGTTGTAGATTTAGTGCAATGTGGACAACTTGTCATTAATGAGTGATGAAAAACTTACTAGGGTATATAATTCCTGTTCATAGTGAGGGAACATCCTAGCCACAAGTATGTGTGGTTTCACTTGTAGTGAGTGCTTCAGTATCTGTCTGATGATGTCCATGATGACATAGGTCTGTGCATGATTGAGGTCAGGAAATGCATCTTACATAGCCAAGTGAATCCTAAACTCAGTCTTTGCACAGTCTATGAGGTGCTTCCATGCACTGGGCCAGAAACCACATTTCTTGGCCACCATTGATCATGGTATGGAAGCCTCAATCTCTGATTCTGTCAGCGAGTCGTCCTCAACAACACAAGTGATGTTGCATCACAAGTTCCTTGACCATTTGAGCTAGTGATGAGAAGGTGAATGTGGAACCCAATTGCATTGGTGATGATAGACAAGTACATTATATTCTTCAGCTGTCCCCTCGCAATCTCTTGGATGTTCATGTGTGCACCTTATGCACATGTCCACCATGGCTGACTAAGTCCATTTGGTGACCATGATCACTCTCATCTACATTCTTGGTGCCAATGTGGTCATTGTTGTCTGTTAGGTCCTTGTCACTGGCATGCTCATCACCATCAGGGCCTTCCTGGGAGTCTGAGTGCTCCCCATCATCTGAGCATTCATCAACATTGGAGTGTTCCTTATTGTCTGAAGCTATCTTACCATCAAGCCATGCCTTATTATTACCATGGAGTTTTTCATCCACAACATCTTCACCCTGGAGTTCCTTGTCAGACTGAGAGTTGATCAAAATACTGTCCCTTGCCATAGTAATGGTCACGATTAGATTAACTTGTTGGTAACATAATCAGGGCTTACCTAGAGCATCTCACCATTGGGCCAGCTGCTCAGCATCCATGTAACCCACTTGAAGAGCTTCAAGGTCCTGCCAGTCCTGCCACTGATTACCATGTGGAGACAACCTTTTGTGTGCCCCAGATATGTAAATCACACAAACAAGTGAAAAAAGAGCTGTGACATATGTGTTAGTATCTCTGACTACTTGTTTATATTCAAAGCAGGAGGATGGGGTTGCTGCTTGAAACATTGGTTTCACAGCCATCTTTGTAGACAGTCCTATTGAACCCTACATAGACATGGAGTGTCAGTAAGTAGAGCTGATACTATAATGAAACTCATGGTATTGGCATCGTTTCTCTGTGGATGCTTGTCAACCTTCTAACATCACTTGTGTAGAGCAGGCTGGGGTGCCATAGGGTTAATAGGCTCACTGGACAGCACTTCAATGCCATCTTTTCATGCATGCTTGGTAACACAAGAGATGGCTTTACCATACCTCTCCAGCTGCTGAATGGTCAGCCCCAGTTCTCTTTGGATATGATGGTGTAGGTTTAGGAAAGGTGGCAACCATGGCCTCCTGCTTTCCCATGTGGGCCAAGTCAGTATGGAAACATTGATAGCAGAGTTGGAATATTTATTTGAAACACAGCTTACATAATGATAGTACTACACCAAGGATGACACTACATAGTCAAGAGCACACTTCTGTACAGCTAAAGTGGTGTTGTAATGAGGCTATTAATAAAGTTTTTTGGCCTTACTTGTATCACAACCATGGTCCAATCAGGCCTGCTGGATGTCCTGGCAAGATGCAGTGCATTTGAATGGATGATGGATCATGTCAGCAGGTCCAGAATCATCATCAGATGACGGTAAGAGATGCTTTGGGCTTGCAATCCCTATCATTGCTTGTTTGAGAGCATCAAAAACCTCTTCCCAATTGAATAATGGGTTCAGTGGGAACCACTCACAAATTGTCTTCAACCAATTCTGGATCCTCTGCTCTTCCACAGTCATGATAGCTCATGTAGGAGGGTTTGGGGAAGTCATGGTGCTTGATTGAGAAGAGCAAGGAGCAATACTTTCAGCATAGGTGAAAGCAAGTGATTTTATTGAAAGCATCATTTGCTCAAGTAGGTGGTCAACTGCTTGAGTTGATCGATGGGGGTGGAGAGTCTACATGTCAGGAGTAAGTGACGGTTGAGAGGAATGCAGAAAGACCTACCCCTCTAGTATATACACTGCTATCATGATTGTCAAAGTCAATTGACTTGTCCATGTTTGAGTCATGGACTCAAATACTAATATCAACTGACATAACACTGAGCAATTTAACACCATCAAAGTGTCACCCAACTTCTGTTTAAGTTGGTCAACATCTGAAAGAGCTAGAGTGGATTCATGAGGCTGGGGAGGGCTTGGAGAGATTTGACATCAGTTGTCATGATAAGTATGAGGCTTTTCAATGGGGGGCACACTGGGAAGAGGCAAAGATGACCTGGGTTGGTTTAAGTGCCTAGTAGACCAGTAAGTTTTACTAGAACTTGAAGGGTGGTGGTCTCCAGCATCACTAAGGCTAGCATAAGACCAACACTGATATGAGTGACTGATAGGAGGATAATTGAAAAGACATCCTCTGGCCATATCAGAGACTAAGGTAGCAGTATGCATTACAAATCATTCCTATCATGATGGATATGGACTACCAATATTGGACACTAATTAGACATAGTCCTATTAGCCATTCAACTCAAGTGTGCAATGCAAAAAACAACTCTCTATCGAAAAAGTGGTTAAGCTAGAAGAAGGTAGAATAATGTGATGAAGTCTTGGCAGTGAGGCATAAATTGGCCTTAGAATCAAACCTTGGAACAACTAGAGCCAATGCTTGCACATGTGACAGAGAAATGACATCACCAATCAGCATCCCAGAAGCTCTGTGGACCCACTTTAGGATGTGCATTTCCATTACATGATCAAAATCCATGTTGCATACCAGGACATTGTCAAGTCTTGCAACATAGAGGAGAAACTGATTACTCCACCAGGTACCTTCCAGGCCTCTTGAAGGAATAGGCTGGAAAATGAATTGCATCAGCAAAACCTGATTTAGGGACAATCACCTAAGTGACACAATGACCCACAGTTTTTGGATTCCCTGCACACCGAGTGGCAGTCAAACTCCAATTTGGGCAAATAATCATAGCACACTTACAGCATTCACCTTGACAACACAACTGGCATGTGGGCACACCCAACACAGTCTAACAGTGTGCAGTATCATAGCCATTACATACATCCTAGTATGTAGTAAAAATAGTTACTTAGTACTACATAAATGCTAATTGCTAGGTAAGTTGTGTGTGTGGACTTGTTGAATTTTCACTATGGATTATGTCAGCACATTGTGTGTCACACTAACACCAACCTTGAGCTCCATCCTCCATCACCACAGGAAGGAGCAGCAGCATCACCCCTGGACAATGGCAACAATGGCAACACCATGACCACATTGACAACATTGACAACATGTTGGTGTGACCACCACAATGTTGATGACAATGCAGTGGTACCACACCACATCAATGACAACATGGCAGAACAGCCATGACCACCCCATCAAGACATGGTGGCACACCCACCACCCTGACAATGTTGATGATGGCAGGGCCACCCCAACAATGACTACATGACATTGATGTTGATGCAGTGGCACTGCAACCACTACCCCAATGATGTTGACAAGGATGACTTGCCACCCTCACTCCAATGACAACAATGTGACTTGTCATCAATGCAGTGCACCCCAACCCCAACTGCAACAACACAACATCAATGTGGTGGCACAACCACCACCAAACTGACAGCAACAACACAGTGGCCATCACCACCACACTGACAACAACTCAGTAGCATGGCCACCACCATAATGATGACAACAACAACAATGTGGTAGCACAACCACCACCAAACCACCACCAACAACAATCACAAAGTGGGATGACCACCACCATCACCCCCAATGATGACAACATGGTATGGCCACCACCATCCAATCAGCAATGACAACAACTTGGTGGCACAGTCATCCCCACTCTGATGATGATCATGCAATGTCAACAACACTGACAAATTGCACAGTGGTACAACCACTCCACTGTCATGACAACATCACAATGACGACATTGATGTGGTGGCATGGCTACCACCACCCCAACAACAACTATGGAAAGTGGGACAACCGTGCTCTATATAAAGTAATTCTTGGCCCGAGGGACTTACTCCAAAGGGAAAGTGCTTCAGACAGACTTCAAACACCCTAGGTACTTTGATATTTGTACTTAATTATCCTTTCCAACGCCCAAAGAAAATCACCGAAGGCATTTGGAGATAAGATTATGTCCAAAAAATGCGAGTACATCCAGAAGTCACATAGACCAAATAAAAGACAGCTCTCGTCAACTTCATCCTCCTCCTCATCTGTGAAACCATCTACCCACAATGAAGGACCTATGTTAACATTATCGTCCTCATCAACAACGTCAGGGACTCCTTGCATGACTTCACATCCACAATCCAGGGAGCAATGTCAGTACATTTCTGTAAGATGGAGAGGGGATCTGAGGCTCAGATCTCCAATGATGTATCATTCATATGGTCCTGCGCTGGACGGCAAGCCTAATTGAACATTAGTAACATTCCTGGATGAAAGCATTGAGTGCAGGTGGGGCGAGGTCAAAGACAACATGGTCAGGCATTATGTAGATTGTGTTGTCGTTGTCACTGCCATAAATGAGACAAGGGTAAGGCACAGTTGTTTGTATTCGCATGTGGCACAATGCCGCACAAGGGTGGTATCTGGCAGTGTTACGGTTGCTCCTGTTATTGTGGCATTGGCCCGGGGCCATGATTGCGCTGTCATCGTTGTGGTGTCGTTGATGGCCAGTGCTATCAACAACGTTGCGGTGTTGCCATCTTCTTGCCTTCGTCATTATCACCGGCTACCATGTCCTCGGTACATGCAGTTTGGCAGTTGAGCACGCTTGTTGTCAACATTGCATTGTCTTTGTTGTTGTTGCTGTGGTATTGGGGTCCATTGAGCCATTGTCATTGGGGTGTTGTTGATGGCGTTACATCGTCATTGCTGTTGTTGTCTTTGCGGCATTGGTAGCAGTGTCGTTGATGGCCCTGTCACTGTTGTTGTTGCTGTGTCCTCTAGGAATGCGGTTTCACATTGCCGCAGTCATTGATGGCATTGAGCGCTGAGTCATCAATGGCATTGTTGTGTTGGGGAGAGGGTAATTGCAGGTTAAAACAACAATAATTAGTTGATATTGATGGACGACGCGGCTTACCTCTGTGCTCTGGGTGGGCAGGCATGTGGTTCTGCCAATGCTCGCTGAGCATTGACATTGAACATTGAACAAGCAAGGCAGGGGTACGCGGCTGCTAGCTGCCAAATATGGCAGGTTCTCCATGCTAAACCTGTACTTGCATATCCGCATGGTATGGCCTAAGTAAAGAATCAGTAATACAGATTTCCAAGGATGCTCGGGAAGCGCCAACTGTCGTCAGCAGAAGCCTTGCTTGATCCATGTACAGAAATCTGACTGCATTGCAACACTAGATGAGCGCCGCGCTATGCTGGCAGAAACCTTGTTTAAGTAACTGTCTTGAACTTGAGGTTAACAAAGTGACTCTAAACCCATACATATGGAAAGCAGGAGCATCCTGCTCACATGCTCAAGGGGGAGTGGAAGGCATATGCAAGCTACGATGACATGCCTACCAGAGCCGAAATGGACACGTCGGGGGCATCAGGAAGTGTTGACTCACCCAAGAGCGCTCCAGTCGAGCCAATCAAGCCAGGACATGAAGTAGTTGCACAACACAAGTCCCACAGCATCCAGAGACATCCTAGAAGGGTTAGAAACGAGTTCATCGACATAATGAATGCACCAGATCGAGATACCAGGCCAGGAGGCCATATCATAATGGGCCCACAGGATGTGTTGAAAGTCGGAGAGGGTGATTCGGACCACCAAACCGTTGTCGAAGGTGGCGGATATAATGGGATATGTCCTGAGAGTGACAGGAACATGCGCAATGTCAAAACGATCATGCAAACTTGGCCAGGAGGTCTGATTCAGGTCCAGAAAGCAAGGAGAGACGTTGAGCATTCATTGGAGTGCAAGAATCATGCGTATGGCGTCGAAATGGATGGGAATGGTGACGGAATGTCTGCCGTAACAAGCAACGCGTGCCACGAGTTGAAACGAGTTGAAACAAGCTCACTAGCTGACCAGGCGAGTCAGCACGGAAATCGCAACCACTCAAAAGCGGACATACCTGAGATGTCCAAACCATCACATAGGCATCCCAGATCGCCTACCAACCACCTGACCCACCACGTCGCTGTGGACGACTCAAATCAAGATCTGAAAGAATCAATACTACCAAATGGACTCACCAGGCCATCAAGATGTGTTGAGGCTGAATCCAACAAATTGCCAGTGGATGTGGTGTACACCTTGAACATGGTCTGGCATATGTGACGTAGAAACAATCCTAGAGGCTCAAATGAGGCTCAAACATCACGGGAGGAGTGATCATCATGAACCTCAAAATGCTCATTAGATGCAACTTGGATCTATCTGAGCATTGCTGGAGGAGTGATCACGAGCCACTTCAGTCAATATAAGATGATCTTATCTCCAAATGCCTTCAGTGATTTTCTTTGGGCATTGGAAAGGATAATTAAGTACAAATATCAAAGTACCTAGGGTGTTCGAAGTCTGTCTGAAGCACTTTCCCTTCGGAGTAAGTCACTCGGGCTGAGAATTACTTTATATAGAGCATGGTTGTCCCGCTTTCCATAAACAACAACAATGCAGCCGTGGCATTGTCACCACCACCACAATGTGGCCACCACCATACCACCACTGTCAAGACAACAACAACAACAACCACTCGGTGGCACAGCCACCCCCACCCCAACAGCAACACCAGCATGGTGGTGCCACCATGACAATGACAACTCACTGGCCATGCCACCACACCAATGGCCATGATGTGATGACAATATTGATGTGGTGTCACCACCACCACCACCACCACTGGCACCATGATGACAATAATGACGGCTCAGTGGCATGGCCACCCCCACACCAGCACAAGAACATGGCAAGGACAACATCAACACAGTGGTGCTGCCACCATGATGATGATGACGACAATGAATCACTGGCTGTACCCCCACACCAACAGCAATGACATGATGATGACAACAATTGGCACCACCACCACCTCATCATTGATGGTGTGATGACAATGACATGACAAATGGTGCAGTGGCACTATCATCACCCTGACAACAATGATCAGTGGCATGGCCACCCACCCCAATGGTCAGATAACATGTTGATGTTGATGACATTGGCTTGGTGGCATGGGTACCACCACCCTGACGATGATTTGGAGGTGCAACCACTCCAATAATGATAACACAGACCACCACCACTGGATATTTGTGAGCTGAATGGCTCTGTCAACACATAAATCATAGTTCATGTATTTCTAGCTACAAAAGATGATTATGTTTTTTTTTTTTTAATACTAAGTGAATTGGCTGTTTTGAAAAAAAAAAATCAACATCCTCTCAGTTTACTATAGGTACGGGCACTTCAGATGGTACAGTCAGTGTATTGTGTTCTGTACAGCGCTATGTGCTCTGTGCTGCAACTGTACAGGGAAGACCTTTCTGTCATGCTGTGAGAGGTGTAATACACTATGCAGAGTGATATAGCACTGCACAGCTACATCAGCAAACCTACATTTTTTCTAAGTTATCAAAATCAATGACCTTGCTGAGCTGTTGTCCTCACTGACAATGGTAGATTGTGTACTCACACCGAGGACATTGTGTAGCTGCTCAATAATCCTCCATTCATGATCAGCTAGTTCAAATTTCTAAAGGCCCAAATCTCTCTGCTGTGTGATCATGTCCATGGCCTTCTGATGCTGCAGGATGTATTCCAGCATGTTGAATGTTGAGTTCCACTGGATTGCAATGTCCCACAGAATGAGTGTGTAACACACAGCATAGTATTGTGCTGTGATACTGGGTGAAGAGACATAGTGTGAAGGAGTGGAAGGTGACAACTGAACACTGAAGAACTAAGCTGAGCTTTGAGACAATGCAAAGCCTAAGCGAGTCTCTCCTATCCTAAGTATGACGAGGTGCTTACTAGGGACTCAAAGGAATGACTAGAAATAATGCTGGTATTGCATAGAACTAGCTGGGGAAATACAGGAGGGAAACAACAAGTATTTATATGGTAGGCCCCTGGTCTGTGCGAGGTATAGAAAAGGAAATAAGGAGCAGGAGTCTGAAGGGATTCTGTCTCCATATAAGTATGACTTGGATATGTATGCAGTGTCTGCAGTCAGAAAGCTATGAGTGCACAGCACTAAACAATGAAATAGAAAAGAGGCTATGCCACAGCCATGAAGTCTAAATAAAGGGCTGTGGTGGAGATGGAACAGAAGTCTAGATATGGTATAGGTGGGGCGCCATGTGAGACAGAAAGAGAAGTGAATCAAGAGAATGTATCTGGTATATGTGGAGGATGACTCCACTACGAATACAACCACATACGGTGAGCAAACGAGTCTAGGAGACAAGTGAACGAAAGAGCATAATGAAAAAGTGGTACCCCCTTTGTAAACCATAACAGAGTGTGATGGACTGCTTGAGCTTGTCGAGGATTTTCTTCCACTTGGAAAGAAGGACGGTAGAGGAGTGTATAATCTTGAAAACAAGTTTGTGGAGCTGGTGAATGTGTCAGCTTAAGTAAGATGGCATGTGTAGTACACACACCTTGACAAGTGTTAACTTGATAGGCAGCATCGCTCGCTCCAATGCCTCCCATTCCTCAACCATCATCTCCTTAATCTCATCCTGCCATCCATCATCATCATTGGCATCCCCAGAGCCTGCATATTCGTCATCATACTCTACACTCTCCTCAGCACTCTCAGACTCAACAACAAACACCTCAAGTTTGTGCAGATTCCCAAGTGCCACATTAGCCTCACCCTGTTTTACATTGAACTGACAGAGGAGTGACTTTGCAACAAGGTTAGTGACATGCAAAAAAACTGAGTATGTGTCACTGATCCCCTGAATGTGGGAATGTTCTCAGTGAGCCTATCAATCATCACATCATTGTTCGACACATTGTCGCAAGTTACACTCAAGAGCTATCTAAATCAGAAACCATTCTGGTAAGTAAAGAATGGTCAAATACCTTCTCTGTTAACTCAAAATCCTCGAGAACATGTGTAAATGCTTGCATGAGCTCCCTGCCCAAGTGCAACTACCCAAATTCAATCAGCAAGTCATGTTTTAGACAAGTACATGTGGTCTCCATATCTTAGCAACTTCAATGATGTCCAATGGAGATGGTATGGCCCCTCCTTCACATTGAAGGTGGACTGAGAAGGCTACGAATGCATGGTGGTTTGGAGATGTCCATCCATCAGTAGTAAAGCTGATCCAACCATCACACTTCTGGTGAGTGAATGATCTGCATGCAAGCACAATCAAGTACGTTAACTGACTTTCAACATCTTTATAATACACTTTCGTGTGCATGCAAACACCAGTTTCACATTGCACAATACAGTATCTGGTGTTAATAAGTAATATTCTGGGCACCCCGTCTTCATAAGGGACCTAAATCCCTGGTTGTTGACAATATTAAATGGCTGTAGGTTCTCGGAAACCCAATGAACAATCTCTACTCTGTAAACAAGAGCTTGGATCAAACATGGAGGTGGAATTCATCAAGAACAGACCTTGCCTCACCATGCGTATACTGGCAGTGACTGTAAGAAACCTTCCCCTTGCCTTTACCCTCGAATGAAGTAGTTATTGACCCATTTTATAGGATACTCCTGACAATCTCATTGCGAACTTCATGTGTGTCCTTGGCACACTCAGCAGCTTCAAGTACATTTCCTTACATGCTTACACATGTTATCTGTAGAGCAAGCATCTTTGGTATTTAGATAACAGTGTATCTTGATTTTACAACTGTGTGTGCTACACGTGAACTCATGTGCACAGGATGTCCTAGCTGAGCTGGAAGGCAGGGCTCAGGAGTACTCGGCTGTGCTTGGAAAATGCAGACTCCAGGGCTCTGACTATCAGCTTGCTAAGTATAAAATAAATAATGCAAAACCCACACCCACCAGGTACCCATACCCATGCTGTTCCCTAGATATTATTGGTGTAGCGAGGGGAAGGGGTTCCTTCCTTAATGGCATTGGTGTAGACAGGGATTTCAACAGTAACAATGGGTCTGGGGCTAGCTGTGGGTGGAGAACTGAAACATTTGGGATGAAAGACTACAGGAGAGGTTGGAATAGGGGAAACAATGGGTTTTGGACATAGTGATGGGTTTATTGATATGTAGTAGTAGTTCTGGGAATATGGATGGAATAGTAAGTGACATTATGGAATGTGGGTTTGGGGATAGTGACAGGGTTGGAGCCCCATCCTGGTTCAGCAATAGTGGAGGTGGGCGATTAGAGAGTAGAAGAAGGGGGAGAGGAAGTGGTGATGGAAGACTCAGAAGAAACTAAGAGATGACATAACAGTTGGATGTGAAGAGGGTTAGAGTCTGAAAATAGAGGGGTGTCACTTTTTATAATCATCAAGGACTGACTTTGAATGTTTCAAGTTCCATTCTGGGATCCAGAAATCTTCTTCAGTCAAGTATCCTTTCCATCAGATCAGGAACCTGTGGGACTTGACAGTTCCACGGTGGTGTAAGATCTGTTCCACTTTGTACTCTTCTTCCCCTACAATAAGGTCAGGTGGTGGTGCAGGGAAGTTCTTTCCATGGACGGAGTTTTCACAATAAGGAGATAAGAGGGAAGTGTGGAATACTGGGTGGATCTTCTTGTCCCAGGCTTTTAGTAAGTGGAGCTGATACGTGATGGGAGATAAGACTTTAGTGATGACAAAGGGTCCTTCTTGCTTGGGGGCAAATTTGGGGTTGACAACAGAGTGACAAAGATTTCTGGCTTCCAGCCAGACTTTGTCTCTGAGGGAGAATGGTGTAAAGCCTTGGTTGTTCCGAGAAGCCATGACTTGTCTGGCGAGTTCGTGGGATGCTAAGGCTTCATCTCGGGTGGTGGAGAGATCTTTGAGACAGGTTTCTACGGCCAGGAGGGATGTTTTGGCAATTACCAAGGAAAGTGCACAGGGTTCATATCCCAGCATGAGACAGAACAGGGATTTGTTGGTGACAGAGTGAGGGTGGTGATTGTGGGTGAATTCAGCATGGGAGATCTTATCAGCCCATGAGGTAGGGTTATTTCCACAGAAGATGCGGAGATAGGTTTCAACTTCTTGATTGACACATTCAGTTTCTCCATCTGATTGGGGATGATATGCTGTGGAAAGGGAAATGTCATAGTTCAAGAGTCATCCTAGTTTGCAAGCAAAGGAGGAGGCAAATTGTCGGCCATGGTCAGAGATGATTTTGTCATAGAGACCAAAGCAGAGGTAAACTTTGTGGAAGAAGAGAGATGCGACTCCTTCTGTGGTGATGGTTTTCTTTGTGGGGCAGAGAGTTACCCCCTTAGTAAGTCTGTGGTCCACATGTGAGTGTTTGCTTTGTTCTGTTAGCACATGGAGCAACCCTCAACATATTTTTAGAAGAATTGGGCAAAACTGGGCCATCAGAATTCTGCGGAAATAAGCTGCCAGGTCTTCAGGTATCTGGGATGACCAGTGGATTCATGATCATGACAACATTCCAAGATGGAGCAGCAGAGGGATTTGTAGGAAGGACATAAACACATCCTTTGCAGGTGAGAATGCCTTTGGGGTATTGCCAATCAGAAAGGTGGGAGCAGAAAGCAGGTGGTATGATTCCATCCAGGAATTGCAGAGCTTGGAGAACCAAGGGATCGGAGTTAGAGTGCAAGGCAATGTGGTGGGCCAGGGTGGAGTCGATAAGGTGGACAAACATAGATGGGGGTAGTAAGAGGGTAGTCCCTTGGTTGTCATCGGAGTTGGTAGGGAGCAGATCACGCCAGTCTGAGAGGGCGTTAGGTCCAGAAAGGAGGGAACCAGGTACATAGATCATCTTGAGATCAAAATCTGCAAGATTGAAAAGCCAATGGGCTTGACAATGGTTAGAATCTTTGGGTTGTCTAAAGTAGGTGAGGTTCTTATGGTTGGTGAAGACCTGGACAGGGAAGGAGGCACCATGAAGATAGTGGTGCCATGCCTTAAGGGTGCATATGATGGCAAGGAGTTTCCAATCATAGATGTTGTAATTGTGTTCTGCTGGGGAGAATGATTGAGAGAGGTAGGAGCAGGGATGCCAATCTCTGTTTGTGTCAGTTTGGAGGAGGATGGCACCAGTGGCATATTTCAATGCGTCAATGGTGATGGTGAAGGGTTTGGAATGATCATGGAGTTGGAGGACTGGTTCAGCAAGAAAAAGTTCCTTTACATAGGTGGGAGAAGCAGCAGTCACAGTCACATTTGTTGGACCACTTCCAGGGTTGTTTTTTTTTGGTGAGGTTGATAAGAGGTCTAGCGATGTTAGAGTAATCTGGGATGAAGTGGTGATAGAAGTTGGTGAAGCCCAGGAAAGAGCAAACTTTTTTTGGAGCAGAAGGGATGGGCCATTTAGAAATGCTGTCTAGTTTCACAGGGTCCATGGTAATGCGACTGGGTTCTATGATCATTCCAAGATATTCCACTGTATTGGACGTGAATTGGCATTTCTCTAGTTTCAAATGGTAATCTAGTTCCATCATACATTGGAGAACTCATTTGGTTCCTTTGGTGTGTGTAGCTTCATTAGGAGAGAAGATCAGGAGGTCATCCATGTAGATGACAAGCCATCCTTCAGCAATCATGTCTTGGAAGGAGTTGTGCATGAATTGTGGGAATGTGGTGGGGGAGTTAGTGAGTCTGAAGAACATTGCGAGAGGTTTACAGAGGCCTTTGTGGGTGATAAAGGCAGCCTTCCATTGGTGTCCATCTTTAATATAGACATTATTGTAACCTCATCGGACATCAAACTTAGTAAAGACTTAGGCATCTTTGAGTTTGTATACAAGGTCAGAGATGAGCAGTAGGGGGTAAGCATTGCAGACAGTGTGTTTGTTGAGATGATGGTAGTTCTAACAGGGGCGCAGCTTTCCGTTCTTTTTCTTAACAAAGAAGAAGGATGAGGCTTGGGGAGAGTTTGAGGGGTGAACCTTTCCAGTGGAGATGTTTTCATTAAGAAAGTCTTCAGTGGCTTTCTATTCTGCAGGAGAGAGGGGATAGACCCTCCCAATCTTTGGGGTAAAGTCGAGATTGATCTCATGGTCATAAGGTCCAGAAAGAGGAAGATGGTCAGTGGTCTCTTTGAAGAAGACCAAAGAGTAGTTGGAATATTCAGGGGGTAGAGTGGTCTTTGGCTTTACCTTCTCAGCAGCAGCAGCAAGTTCGGTGGTGGTGGTTAGTTTGGCAATGATCAGAGAGTTATTCAGGAGGTAGATCCATAATGGATGATGTGGTGAATGGCATAATTCTGTTGAGCATGGTGCATGAATGGTATCTCAGATTCCTGTTCCAAGTATTTGTAGAGCCTTCTGTTGAAGACAGAGTCTACATTGATGTGGTGTGGTGGTTTGGGAAAAGACCTTGGGAAGACACTATCATGGTGTTTTTGGCCAGTGACATGGATTTGGTAAGGATCAGACAATTGGTCAGAAGATTCAGGGAAGAGTTTGGGTAGACTAGCTGATGGAGGGGTTTACAGCCTTAAGCCAGGGGAGTCCAAGGATGGCATTCTTCCATCCACAGTTCATAACATAGAAGTGGCTGCTGTTGGTAAAGAGATGACAAGTGTATTAGATGTTGCCTTTCTGGTTGGTAGTTTGGTCAATGTTTCGGATGTGGATAGGGATATCAAGTTTCGTGGTGGGGAGTCTATGCTCTCGAACAAACTGTTATGGTCTACGAAGGGGGTATACTTTTTCCTTGTTCTTTCGCTCGTCCTCGTCCTCTGTTTTTCTACAGACTCATCCTCTCGCCGTACACGGCTGTATTCGTAGTGGAGTCGTCCTCCACATATACCAGATACGCTCTCTCGATCTCTTTCTCCTTTGGCTCACACGGCGCCCCACCCATACCATATTAGAACTTCCGTTCCGTCTCCGCCACTGTCACCTTATTCAGACTTCGTAAGGCAGTGGCATAGCCTTTCCTCTTACATTCGTAGATCGCTATCTCGTGCTGCGCACTCATAGCCTCTTACTGCGGATAGCTGCGCATTCAACTGCACTTTACTGCGGATGCTGCGCATCCCTTTTATATCCTTCATCTAGATTAGGGGCCTACCGTATAAATACTCGTCGTCTCTCTCTGTATTTTCCCTAAGCTAGTTCTACACAATATCAGCGTTGATCTTGCCTCACCACCTCTGAGTTCTAGTGAGTCCTTAAGGATACCTAGAATAGGAGAGACCCGCTTAGGCTTCGCATCGTCTCGAAGCTCGGCACTCGTCCTTGAGACAGAACTCCTCGCTACCTCGCTTATTCTTCGACCCGTATTGCAGCACGCTACGACAAGTCTACGCTGTGCATTACACAAACTGCCAGTCAATGCAGTTGATGTCCGCACCACTGTTACTAGGGTAGTGGTGTCGACAGCTTTTATGGTATGCGAAGGATCAATGAGTTGAAGAGGGATTCTCATAGATCTAGAAGACTTTAATACTAGTACAGGAGCAATGGTAGTAAGAGGGACTTGTGTTGACTGAGACCTCTTTTTCAAAAATCCTATGAGGGGCAGGAGAAAAACACCTTTCTAATGGTGGTTTCATCATCATCATCCTCAATCTCTTGGAGCTGAGGGACTTCTTCTTTGACCTTCCAAACCTTTTGTTTGGAGGAGGGGAAAGTGGAGCTTTTGTTAGACCTATGACTGGTCTTGCGGCAGCAGAAGCAACATCCTTTCTTGATGCAACATTGGCATTCTTCTGGAGTCAACTTAGTAAAGCGGATAGCATCTACATCCATAGCATTGGGGCCTCTCTTCCTTCGAGTAGAAGTAGAGGGAGCAACATATGGGAGAGGAGTATTCTTCCCTCAGTGAGCAACTTTGTCAGTGTGGTCTCAAATTGAGCTTGGAATTTCTGAGCCTTAGAAATCCATTTGGTTATCTTGTTAGGAACAGTGTTCATGGAAAAGATTTGGTGCATTAAGCTGGCAGGGATGGCAGAATAGAACATCAGCAAAGCTACATTTTTTCTCGGTGAGTTAGATAAATAACAAGACTGACAGGCCTGAATAGACTAATCAATGATAGATTGACTAAACTGATTGAACTGATTTACTAACAAGCTGATAGACTAATATATTGAATGAACTGGTTGACTGACCAACTACCTAGCTGACAAATTGACAAACCTGACAGGCCTAACAGACTAACCAACTGACCAACTGATGTGACTGACAGAAATGACTCATTGATCAGCTGATGGCCTGATAGACTGAATTGGCTGATTGACTGACAACCTGACTGACTAATAGATTGACATGACTGCCTGTCTGGTTGACTGACTGACTGATGGCATGACAAGACTGACAAGACTGACAAGATGATCAATTGACTGACTGACTGGACTAGTTGGACTGATATCACTGGTTAACTGACAAGCTGATATGCTGATAGCTCTGAGAATGCTGATAGTGATGAATCACTTATAAATGATAGCACTGATACCATGCTGTCAGTCATGTCAGACAGGTTATTTATTTTGATAACTCAGAAAAAATGTAGGTTTGCTGATAAAGTATCCAATGAGGACTTGGTCATCAGTGATTCCAGCAATAGTGGTATGGTTGGAGAACTGGGCAATGTAGGAATCTAATCATGGTTGCCATTTACCATCCTTTTGTTTGACAATCTTGGTGGTCATAAGCCAGGCGAGGGAGTTGCCTTCACTACAAGCAGGGGATTATTAATATTCGGCCTTAATGTAGAAAATATGGTTGTCTGGTTTATACCCAAATATGAATAACTATAGCTGTATGTTATTGCACCTGCCTCGACCATGATATACAGAAACACTAAAAAATTGTACAACAACATTTCTAACTAGAAACTGAAGAGTAGTACAGACAAATTTGTGAACACAATCTCGAACACTTGCCGCAGTGTGATACCATGAATACATGGTTACATCTTTGAATTATTGTTGACATTTGTAAAATCTATATTCTGACATAACTTTGACATTTTAACCATGTCATAGCTAGCATTTGGTGGCACCCCCACTTGAAGCCCCAGAGCCACAATTCTGCACCAATTATATTCATTGTACCTAAGATTTTCGTGCCATAGTGTAGCTTGAACAAAGTGTACTTTTTATTAGTTCAAAAGCTAGGTTTCCCTTTTGAAATCCTGTCTCGACTTGTAAATCAATACATGTTTTACATATGGCCACCTTATGGAGAAAGTTCCTCAGTAAGAATGTGTTGAGGTGTCGCTGCTCTGATCACTGCTCTGCCCTCTGCTCTCACTCCAGTACTGCTCTGGTATACTGCCCAAATGCAGATGTCTGAATTGTTTCAGATTCACGCTGGAGACACAGTGGGACAGCAAGCGTGAGTGGTGTATACTCACAGAGCTAAAAAAAAAACAGTAGTTCTACTGGACACTATGATTACAGAATACCCCAGCCCATGAATCATTCTCATAGTCCATAATGGTGGTACTTGGCACTAGAGCTCTGAGTGGCGAGCCAGAGAGTGAGGTGATCAGCCAGGTCAAGTAGGGAACCTCCAAAGGCTTGTCCCACACAGTCTTTCCACAGTTTGGCATGGGACAGAGATATCATGTCAAGCGAAGGAGACCAGCCACAAAGAAGTTGGTTAATGTTTCCGCAGTGTATGGTGGTTCTTTGTATGCCTGTAAATGAGATGGGATGTGCTTGTCATGAATGTCAGCACACAGCTTCAGCTGGAACATATGATGGAGGCAGCAAAGGCAACAGAGATGTCCACACTCATTGACACTGTAATGAGAGGTGGTAAGGAAGACAGACGGAAAAATGAAATAAAAGAGAAAAGATAAAAAAGTCGGTCATGCAAATGAACAGTCTAAAACCTTGCAAGCAATAGCCTCATTGGGAACCCAAGAAGCCTGGATGGAGATGAGTATTTATCAGTTCATGTGCATAGAATGCCCACCTCCTCTCGACCATTGTCAAGTGTCTTCATGGCCCCTTGGAGTTGCACAATCACCTTCCTTTGGGCCGCCAACTGTAATTCTACATTGGACTATACATTTAGTAGTTGTGAGACCACTATATTGGTGCTAGGTGTTATGGAAGCAACCGACCTCTTTCAATCGACGCACTGCACATCTATAAAGAACACAGATAGAGTTGAGATCCTAGCCCAGAAGGTCAGATGTAGTAGTAGCAACAAGAGAAATACAACAGACATTGTGAACACTCTGGACTGCTTGATTGAAATCCTGCTGTTTAAGTGGAGGGGTAACAGAGAGCTTAGTCATAGGGGAATTGGGGCCAATGATTGACTGAATCCAGAGATTCCAGAGGACCGAGATGGAGAGGTAGACAATGACCTCTTTGTGTGCTTTTCTGCACGACTGTGAAGGTTGTAGAGAGAAGATTGACCCTCATGATTCCTGATGGGTTTGGGTGGCATTAAGAAGAGAGGGGGGAAGGGAATTGAGAGTAGGGAGAAAGAGAGAACTTGAATGGCACTGACAGAATGAAAGGCTGTGAATGTGAGCAAATCAGCAACATTAGAATCTCTCCAAATCCCTCCAAATAAATTACCAGGCCTTTGGATAATCCTCCATTGTGCCATTCACCCTCAGTTTTCATACTTGTGTCGCTCGAGATGCGAGTGATTCATTTGTTAACTGGACACAGAGGACCAATTAACTGCACCTCCTTTGCAGAGGATGGCTTATGTGTTGCCAGTGGAAGTACTTTCATTCATCTCGGGCAGTTTAGTTGTGACTCACATCTGAATCCAGACGATGATGGCAAAATTATTCTGTGGTCCTTAGATGACAGGACCTTGTTGCAACATATAAATGCTTGCCAAGGGCCTGTTGTCTCCTTGCAGTGGCTTCATCACTCTGATAACGTGAGGTGGAAGTATCTTATATCTGGGGGTGCTGCAGGGACAGTGCATCTATGGCGCATAGAGGATGAAATGGTAAGACAATTTGGTTCTCTCAATTTCTTTTCTATTATGATCCTGCCTACTTATTTATGCTGGCAGCTTGCGAGCAATGTTGTCTGTACAAAAACCTTATTTGATGGTGCCGTCCAGGATATCTGCATCAATCAAGAACATAGGCTGGTATCTGTGACCGGCTTAGGGCAAGTTGTCCTATATAAGTTCACTTTGAATGGACCAGGTAACTATTTCCACCCTCTCATCTTGCCATCACACCAGTGGTTGATCTTGCTTTATATTAGACATCCTGCAGTTACTCTCGGCTCACCCCCTAATGCTGGAGCACTCACTTCCAGCTCTAGTAATAACCTCCCATTTCTACGATAGTGGGAAGGGTGTGATTATTTGCTATCTCGACAGCAAGGAGGTGTATGGAACTACTTTTTTCACATGTGATCTGGTGCTGACTAGTATTATAGAATCACTTGGAATGTGACTCCTTGGTCTCGCCGATGGCGGCAACAGCTTTTAACTAGGATGTGAGACTGCATTATTTCACAGCACGGAAATCTAACTATCTACACCCCATAGTGGAAGTATCACACACCACAATGCTACATGTCGTATGGCTGTGTGGAATCTTCAGGATGGAATAGATCTTTATCAGATCAGCAACAATCCTACCAGACAGCTTACATTCATTGGCAAGTTTCATGTCCACATCAGGCGAAATCTAATAGCATCAATGTGATTTGACATTGAAGGAAAGAGGCTATTTAGTGGGGTGATAATGGTGAAGTCTGTATCTGGGACATAGAGACTGGCTTGGTGGCACAAGTATTGTCACACGGTCAGGTAGGTTTGGTTGCTTTCTCTACGAAGTAGTATCTAACAAACATGATTGACAGAACTTTTGGCTGTACAGGCAATTGGAGTGCGTTGACAGTTTTTCTTTTCTTTCATCTGTGCAGGTTTTGATGTCAATGAGGTCCTCCAGTATCATATCTCACAAAGCTCCAAAGTGTTGATTGTGAGCGGCTCCTCTAATGAAAGAGATGCACACTCTTATTTGAAAATATGGTCATCTTCGGTACATGCTTTCATTATACATAACCTAATTGCTGTCTAACCATGTTTGAAGAAACCTCCCCCTTCTGAGCCCCATCCTTCCCGTTCCCATTCCTGCCACTTGTCCCTTGAAGCGTCAGGGGTTCTAATGGTAATTTCCATCACAGTCATTGCAGCAGGGGCATTCGTCGTAGGTTTTAGCTTTGTATGAGATACATATGTAGTAGATACAATCAATTGCTATCAGAGGTAATTGTGTGGGTTGCTCATGCCTCCACCCCTACATCTGCCGGAGAGTCTTCATCTTCAAGTTCAGCCTTTGGTCAGTTCTTCAAATAAATAGCAGTGAAATCATGGGCCAGCCACTGGTGCTCATATAAGCCAAGAATAGGGAATTTGTCGAGAGCCTGTAAACACATTTATCACCCTAGAACAGTAAATCCCTGCACTGAGCACATACAGTCTTACGATATTGATTCAGAGCACTGTTCGGCTACAAACTTGCCGGATGCATCATATCAAGGTAGCATCAAGCAATCTCGTGCAAACCCTTCTAAATTTCTGAATGAGAAAAAGAACCGTACCTATGCTGATCGATTACTGTACCTACATGGTCCAATAGGTCTGTTCATCCCAGCAAATAGCCTGTCTTAATGAGTATTCCCCGACACCTGGCTTTGAGAGTGGCCCAATGGGCATGGGGACAAGTGGCTTCCGTCAATCTTCTTGCAGTCAAATTCAAGAGGTGTACAGTATGACTGAAGAATAACTTATGAGGATTTGTAGATTGCCAGTTATTTACTTGATACGCTCCAACAAGAGGTGTGAATACTTGTGCACCCTTTTGAGGCCATAAGTGGACGTTCCATTCATGCATAGGTCCTCTCCTATTTTGATTGGGAAGCGCTATGAGTTTCAGCTGTACTGGAATCATGAAAATGCTCAAACAGCTGAGACATACCTCCCTCACTTGGACCAACATGAGAGCCACCTAAGGAATCAACCTGATCTTCTTGTTCACAGTTGAAGGCTTGCCTAAAGATATACTTGCCAAATGGAGGGCTCAGAGCCCTCTCACGGGGAAAAATGTGCTGGAAAATGACCAGTGAAAAGTGTCTTTGATAGAGTGGGACAGATTCCTTGGTATTCAGCATTGATCAGTGACGATATGCCTTTATTCTATTCTAATGTGATCAACAAGATCATGTGGTACCAAATCCCACAGCTTTATGTGCTCTTGCAGCTGCTGTCTGTCAAACATCACATCTGGGGATCAAGCACTCACCCCTACCCCCTTCGACATTTTCTATTATCCTCACAGTTGTTTGCGCTGTCACTCAGGTCTTCCAGCCCACATTGCAACCGTCACCACATCCATGGCATGTGCGAGCAAATACTTTCACTTATTGTCGTCTTATCAATGAGATTGATTCTCACAGTTCTTGCTGCCTCATTGTCGCCTCTCTTGCACTGCGGGAAGGGGATCTTGCATGCTGATATGAGAAATTGCTTCGCAGATAGTGGGAGAAGGGCGGGGGCCACAGCAAGACTGTTCAGATGGTTGGATTAGAAGAACATCATGATAGATGAAGTGATTGCAAAGAACAGAAGTTGAAGGAGTTGATTGAGATGGGTGCCATGGAGGGATGGGTTTCTGACCACAAGGGAGGTGAGCTGCGCCTCAATGTCAATCGATCCACCATCAATATAGCATCACTGTTAGGACTATCCAACAAATGGCTCTCCGCACTTGAGGCCAGTATTTCAAATGAGGAAATCAACTCCTTCATACTTCTCTCTCATAAACACACTTTCTGAAAAGACATCTTGACCCTCACTTGGGACATACGGACCATCCTGGCCATACCTCTATCAGGTGAATGTTGGATGTTTGCATTGCAGCATTGGCTTGTCAGCATTCCAGCTCATCAAGGACAAAATACTTGGCCTGATGATTATCAAACCACTCCCTGACCCGGTGTTCATTCGCTTCTGCTTCGATCCCGAGATGAAACATGGCAAGGTTATTGCCGTTGCTGTTTTGGTCTCCATGTCAAATGGTACTTGGAAGACATGGTCCTTGTTCACTTGGCTTAGTTCTCTCAATGCATACCCAGAACAGGTGAGTTGTCCAAAGTGCAAGCTTACCCTTGCTGTATGATGTACAATGCCTGATTGTCTGTTCGCAAGGCTTGGGGGTCACCAAGAAGATTTGGATTCAAGTGAGTGCTGCTGGTTGAGAGACTGATACCGAGGCTGATGAATAGTATGATCAGCAATGGGGTCAGGCATATGGTAATGACACGATGGCTGCACTGTATGCCTTTGCTTCAGCTGTCTTGACAGAGAATGAAGCACTGATGAATGGCTTCCTTCCTTTCTTCACACAACACTATGCATTACTCGAATTCCTATTTCCACATTCAAGCCTCTCAGGAATTCTTGTGGTTCACTCTGCCTGATGCAAACACTGAGCCACTGTTTTATGTTGGCATTTACGGTGCGATTGGTCTCACATTGGCAATCATTAGTATTGTGTCAAATGCAGTGCAGTATATGGGTGCATTGAGGGCATTGAGAATTATGTTCAGATGGTTGTTGGAGGGTGTAGTCAGAGCAATGATGCATTGGAATGACATCACACCCTAAGGTGAGTCAAATGTCCAGTGTGAGTAATCTTGTTGATTGACTGATGGTGGTGGATAGGTCGCATGCTGAACCAGTTTGGCAAGGACATTGAAATGATAGACAGTAATTTGGCAAGCTTGTTGTCGGCTGTGAACTCGTCTTTGGCCACCTTTGCCGCTGCTATTCTCACTGTCATGTAAGTGGTTCTCATACTCCCTGGATAATGATTCATTGTGTTTGGGCTTGCAGTGTCATATTCCCTTGGTTCTTAATCCCTGCTATCATTATTGGGTACTTCTATTGTCTGCTAGCCATTGGGTACCTGAACATGGGCCATGATCTCCATTGCATGGAGTCCAATACCCGGTCACCGATCTTCTCTGGGTTTGAAGAATTACTGGAGGGTATTGTCACTGTTCGGGCGTTCTCAGCAGAGTGTCGATTTATGAATGATTTGCACTGTAAGATCGATGTGATGACAAAGGTTGATATTTCCTGACTTTTGTCTACCCTACGCGAGGTTGACACATGACTATGCAGATGTGGTACAATTTCTGGATGATGAACCAATGGCTCTTGCTCAACTTTGACACCCTCAGGGGTCTAGCATATTGGTAACAACACTGGTTTCACTCTCTGGATATGTCAGGGCTGGTATCATGGGTCTTTGAATCACAAGTGCGATGACATTCACAATGAGCATGTACTGCTCTTGAGCTTGATTTGAAGTATGTGTCCATGTGTCAATATTCTCTTTTTTTGGCTAACAATTCCAAATAGTTCAGTTGAGCGCATTGTCAAGTATCTTGATCTCCCCCAAGAACCAGCCTACCTGCATACTTGCTGTCAAGCATGAGCTCGAACGCATTAATTAGTGTTGAGGATTTGGTGGTCAAGTATGCCCTAGAGCTTCTGCCAGTGTTGAAGAATGTCTTGTTCCAGCTCAATACAAGGGAACAAATAGGTCTGTTGGGCAGGATGGGCAGTGGCAAGTCGACACTGGCCATGAGTATTTTGAGATTCGTAGAACTGGTGCAAGGAAGAATTTTAATTGATGGTGTTGATATTTCAAAGATTGGTATCCGTGATTTGAGATCCTGGGTGGTGAGTATTTGGAGAGGTCTGTGCCAACAGAACCACTGCTCACCTGGACATGTAGATGTTCATTCCACAAGATGCAACACTCTTTTCTGGAATGTTGAGAGATAACTTGGATCCCTTCAGTGAGTGATTCCGGGTATATCTATATCTTGGTGACATGTTAACTGTTCATGTTTTATGCAGATGAACATGAGGACACTGAATGCTTGGATGTCCTCTATTGCGTTCAGATGCTCTCTGAAAGTGCCTACCAATCACAATGCAACTCTCAGACACCTAGTGGCTCGTCGACCCCCACTGAGGATACTGCCTCAACCACAGCCTCGACCTCCCCGACCAAGGTAGAAGGCAAGATCAAGGTCACACTCGACACTCAAGTCTCTGTGGGTGGCACCAACTTTTCACAGGGTCAATGACAACTCATTGCAATGGCATGTGCATTGCTGAGATGGAGCTCAATCATCATGCTCAATGAAGTGATGAGCAGTATTGATTTCAAGATGGACACCAAGATTCAAGCAACAATCAGGGAGGAGTTGGAGACTCACTCTTGTTGACTGTTGTGTTTCTCTGTATACATGGTTGGGCGTGGGTGTTGATGATGTGAACTCTCAGATCGGCACTTTGCGTTCCTGTCCCTCGCACCACGAAAGCTGGGAGAACCAATGCCAACAAGAATTTGAATTTGATGAAGGTGATCCAATGATCCTCGTCATTGGTGCTGGTCACTACAGACTCAAGGTAGCAGCAAGATTGACCTATCTTAGCGTTCCTACACTCATTATTGATAGAAACCAGCAGGTTGAAAATAACATATGATTGATGCTGTATTCATTTGGACATACTAAGGAGACTTGCAGTAGTGGAGGACACAATGCATTGACATGTGGATAGGGAGTAATTGAATGCCATAGTAGGTAGACATAACTACTCCCTCGACAATTCGTCTCATGTTCTTCAATTTTCCAGAGACATGGCCTGTAAACTGCCCTCAAAGGCTTGCACATGGAATACCAGAGAGGTACAACAATCACTTCCCAATTGAATTTGCAGACATTCTGAGTGCAACACTCCCCTTTGGAACTTTCAAATGTTTGCAACAAGCATCGGTAGTGCATACAGCCAACAGGATCAATAAGCACATAATGTCATTCTATGGTCTGTTTTTGACTATGAATGACCTTGATTGATAGAGAACTTCGATAGAGCAAGGCTCTTGCCACTGATATTGGAGAAGGGTGGGGGATTATATGTCAGTCAGTGATATCTGAGCCTCTCATTGGTATTGACAAACATTCACAAACACTTAGACACCGGTACTAGCCAGTAAGAAAGTTCAAAGGTTCACGGAGGGAGGCATTCAACTCGAGGATGAGATTGAACTAGAAGGGGGTTGTCATTTTTGCGACAGGGTGAGTTTTGCCCTTACCACCAGGCAGAATTCCCTTCCTACATTGGTTCTGTAATGATCGTGATTGATGATGATTGTTCCTCAGTGTTTAAGCCTCTGTGATATATGTATATCGATTGAGGAAAACTGCAGGCCTGATGTCACAACGAAGGTTGGAAAGGTGTGGGGTCTAGATGCGGAAGGCAAATTGCAAGGAATATGGACAATGGTCATATGTGACTGTGGATTGCAATGGATAAGTCAGTCTCTGGAAATGCACCACAAATACCCTAAAAGCTTGGCACCTTGGAATAGTGCGTGCAGTGCCTTCATTGTCATTTGTAACATGCCATAAATCTGCCAGGACACTGCTATATTACTGTACGAACTATCGATATCCAGGACCAAAATCATACTCAAGCTGTTGCATTCCCAACCACTTCCGTTGCCTTTCTGACAGCTTACTAACCCAATCTGGATCATAGCAATTGTGTGGTAGGCCAGGGGGGGCCACTGCTAATGAATTGTACTTCTTTGAATGTGGATGGACATGCATTTGGGAGCCACAAATTTTTCTACAGCCAATGGGGGTGTGATGTATACTCTCCACAATAGGGTCGGTCATCCATAGAAGAGCACTAAGTGGTTTCGATTGTGAACTTGGGTAGATGCGTGGGTATTTCAGTGAAGGCCCAGTGGCTTCATCGTCAGATTCATCTGAGCTCATACCTTGAGGGCCTAGAAAATCCAACAGTGGATAGTGCCGCTGAAGTGTGGTGTCATGGGTGATGGCTTTCAAGCACCATTTGTGAAGTTAATGAGGTAGTCAAGCCATGTGCATTACAGCACACAATGTCCACTCACTCGCACCTTCCTACTCCCTCTTGACCCTTTCTGCAGTCTTTCATTCTCTTTCTGGGCCGCCATGATCTAATCCTTCACAGGAGCTGTTACATGCCTGACATACATGGTCTTGATGTACTTCAGATGATCATAGAAGCACCTTGTGATGACAGCCACGTTAAGATACTCCCCTGGTATATTGTAATCTGTGTACCACTTGTCCACACAAAGCTTCTGCAGGAAATCATTCGCAAAGACGTTGATTGCCTCCTGGTTGAATGGTGTTGTCTGGCTATGGGTCAGATCGATTCTAAAGTTCTCTGCAGTTACTACCAGCTGGTTAGGTTGTTCGCGATTGAAGGCCTCATTTTCCTCGGCTGTGAGCATACACAGGTGGGTCACGTCATTGATATACTGAAGATCTGCAACTCCTAGTAGATGTAGTGTATGTGTGCGAACATATGTCTTCCTGTAATTCAGCACGCATTTGGTGTCCACATGTGGATGGTCGACTTACCAATAAATGACAATAGTCTGTGTTGTTCTGTGTGTTGGCTTTGTCATGCCCTTCACTGGGAATCAAATGGTGCACTTTCTTGGTTGTATATCGATTACCCTTTGAAATTCTGGGTGGGACACCTGCAGACTGTAAGATGGGGTCTGAAGGGTGATTGGGTTGCCCTCCTAGTCCTTGTCATAGAGAGGCTATCTCAGTCGCTAGCTGTTTTTGCTGTTCAAACAGAGATTGCTGTAAATGGACTTGATCCTTCTGCAGAGACTGTCAAAAGTGATCAAAGGTAGTCGAGAGGTATGACAAGAGTGGGGCAATGCCCAATGACCCAGAGGAATCAGAGTTACCCAGTTGAGTCATGCAATCGCTTTGGCACAGTGGAACATGCTGATTTGGGCTGAATGTCGACTGGGTTGGAGTGTTATTGTGGGGTTGGGCAAATGGGATCATTGGTGGTGCAGTGGGCCTGGCTGCAGGATGGGAGCTTGGGGCGGCAATGCTTTCCTTCAAGAGTTGGGGGTCAAGTACATTGAGAATGTTCAAGCTACAAGCCATAATTTTTTCTGGCCCTGTGTCTTGGTTCTGTGTAATGTGAGATTGTTCAAGAACATAAAAAAAAGGGTTTAACATGATACAAACCATTGCATCTGGTGATGAACCTGTAGTTGCTACTCCCTTTCCTTTTATGCCTAATTTTGGCGCAACCATGACCTTCTGCTGCCGGTGGGACAAAGCCATGAGCAGGCGAAGTCGAAGGAGGGGACATAAGCGGCCTGGGTGAGACATTCATGGAATGGGTGAGAAAAGAATGAGAAGGCACTGGCTGTACTGAAACTGAACCAAGAGTCTGTAGAATCAAGGGGGGAGACCTAGGTGGGGAGACATTCATGGAATGGGAAGATTGGGCACTGGTATTGAAGTTCCATGTTGGGTTAGTGTGTGGGGAGGCTGGGGGGAGCAATAGCCTGACAGGGTGTCAAAAAGATCCTCTTTATCAATGCTCACTATAGAGTCATCATGTTCCCCTGACATGCGGACAGTCTAGAAACGAAAGGGGTAAATACACTATAGTCACTTGAGGAACTCAATTTACCAAGGTAGATGATCTCCGGGACCCTACACCTGGGCCAGAGGTCTCATTTTCGGGTTCCATCACCTGCAACAACAGAGGGTGATCAGAAGATAATTAGCCAGAATAAATGATGAAACTTGCAAGGGAAAATAGAGGAAAGTACTTCATTGTCTGGATAACATTTTATAGTGTTGTGTAGCCACCGAATTTTGACTTGAAAGTAGCTTTGTGTGAGCTTTGTGATGATGCAGTAGTTAGGCTTACCCCTGTGTTTGGATATATCCTAATTGGCTCCCTTTCAAGCTCTTTCATAACCATCCAAAGGTATGACACGACATAAAGCCCCAGCTTTTTGGCATCATTCATTCCGAACCCCCCCCAATGTCACCCAAACATAATGGAAAACAGAAGGAATCATCTTCTCCTTACCATCATCGCACTCACCCCAGCAAGTACACTGCATTGTTTGCTCAGTGTTTTTCTGACCCTTCTGCAACCTTGAGAGTATCTCTCATGACCTCTGGCTTCTGTTGATCAACATTCATGCCTCCCCTCCACCTGAGCTTGATTTCAATCAAGTATTCCAACAGGTTCATGATGTAAGTCGCATTCCTTTGTTACTATCTCCTTCTGATCCTTTTATTAGGGCGTTGACTCCATCTCCGCTCTCCACAGACATGCAGTGCTTCATCTAAGGGAGGTATGCATCTATTGCAGGTTCTGTCCTGTCCGTGTCTTACAATTGTGCCATCCTCAGTCCGATGTTGTAGCAAAGTTAGCGGCACAAAGGAAGAAGATTACTGAGCTTCAAGAGTCATTTAACACTCTTGATGATGTGTGAAAACAGGCAAGTGCTGTTCAACACATGTCAGCTGGTGAATCTCTTATATTCTGTTCAGGTGATTCAGGCTCCCAATGAAGCTATCACCTGTGGTGTGTGCCGTGCTCCAACCGACAGGCCATTTATGTATGTAGTAGCACATCAGTCCTAAATGTTTCACTTACAGTCATCTAGCCTCAGAGAATGCAACCATGGCTTTTGTCTAGCTTGTCTGCAAACCTGGTTTCAATGCCTTATCTACGACAACATTCGTTACACGCCATTTCCACCGGGACTAGACAAACGCATCAGGAACCCACCTTATACAGCAGAATCCCTTGCGAAGCTTTACCATCACAAGGTCATCAAGTTTACTTATTTCCAGTGTCCATATTGTCAAGAGGGTGTATGGGACAGACCAATTGAGATACCTATTGTCAACCAGGTCATTCAGTCACTTTCCATGACTTATCTCAGATAGCCCGCGGATAGTGCCTCATTCCCAGGAGAGGTTGATCCAAATGATCATTGGGCAGGTATATTCCCAGCAGATACGTAAGACAATGTCCTTTTGTACTTCGTATGTTTTCCTGTACTTTGACATTTCTACACTACAGCTATGTCGTACGGGCTGTAATGTATCATTCTCAAAGCTAATCCTATGGTTACCATTAGTTCTATAAACTGTGATGATACTGGAAAGCTTACCCTTGTGAGCAAAAGAATGACTTGACACTTCCCCAGTCCAACTTGATGCTCATAAGGAGAAGTGGCGCAATGTGAGATGATGTCAGAAGCGTTGATGATCAGTATGGAGTCAAAATCATCATAACAGAGCTGTGTGTCAAAGCCCTTGTAGTGCCAATATGGATCTAAGCTTTTATGGGATTGGGAGAGTTCTTTAAATTGTCTGACAACACAGAAGGATTTAGTGATTGCGTCACCATGCAAGCCACGTCATGTATGTACAAATATTTTTTGGATCTCCCTACTGCAAGTAGTGCCTTGTTGACCTTTTTGGCAGAATAACACATAGCTATTACCAGGGTGAGCTGTCACTGTAGAAAATGTCACCCCATTTCAATCAAAAGATTTGTGATATTGACCTTTGGGATGCAATGAATGGGTATCAGATGCAGGGGGGGATTGATATGATCAAAAGAGTGGGGTAGTGGGGTCCAATGAGAGGAAATCGAGCAAACCCTGGTACTCATTGTCAGCGAGGAATACAAGGGGTTCATCTTGCACGTCTTGGGATTGCACTGCCTGTTGCATGCCGTCGTCGTCATAGGCAAATGACAGAATATCTGATAGCAAGGTTCCTTTGAATTCTCTCCCAAAATGGCGCTGTACAGCTGATTGGAGTTCTTGAAAAGCCCCAGATAGTTCATCTCCCTCTATAAGAGCTTTGAGATTACACCTGCAACAAAACATGTTCATGAATGTGACTTCTATTTCACCTGCCTGGAGCTAAAGACATTCTTGAATTGGAAGAAGCCAAACGTACCTAGTCTTTTGTTTGTCTTGAACTTCTACATGATTCCATTGTATCTCTCGAAGGGAAATGCCCAACATGAGTGAGCAGGGCCAAAGTTTTGTAAGCATTCAGGAAAATGAAGCGATAGGTGGTTGTTTGTGACAAGGCACACCTTGCCAAAGCATCAGACAGTCGTTTGGATGTAGTATTGAAGGAATGTTTGAACAATGGTAATGTGCTGCACAGACATTGAGTGCATTGTTGCCCATCTCACAGTGACGATAAGTGCAAGGAAATTTTGAAGTATTTCACGATCCCTTGGCTTTGCCAACGAGGTACCCCAGAGATAGCAGAGTGTTATGACTAGGTGGACTGTGCACACAGTCCGCCATTGATCAGCTTTCAACTTTCCATGCAAAGCACATCTAAAGTTATGTGGAACTCGTGCAATCCAAGATGGCAAGGTAGTCTTTTCCATATCCTTCCAAACCTCTTCAAGTAGTATTCTGCAGTCGAGAACAGCAGGCTTGGAATCACTTGTCCATGCTGATGCAAGATCAATAACAGGCAAGGGAAATACTTTTGGGCATCGTATCTCAGGCTGCCCATTCTGATACTATGTCTGATCAATTCACGTACAACCAGAGTGACAGTACATCACCTACCCAGCATATGAGGGCCTCAGAGTACATACATTTTCTGGGGGCCAAGTCTACATCATATTCAAGACCCTCCAAGTGATTGGCATCCTTTCCGGGGTCTACATTGTTTGCTCGAGCCAGCGCAACAATGTAGCCTCTCCGCAGGCAGTTATGTACGTCTTTTACGCATTGCTTCCGGTAGTTCCAATGTATAGATGTCTTTTGCACCATTTCCCTTTAGGACCTTCATAAGTCCGATGTACTTGCGTACGAGCTTCTTTGCCCATCCTTTAGGCATCATTAGATTTCCTGTGGATAGGTATGTATACTAGCTCTCCGTCCTTGAAGGTTTTCCCTTCACTTCATCGTTTGTTGGTGTGGTGCCAGTGGGTTTGCACCACTTGACTTTTGATGATGGCATCGTGCACCATTTCTAAACTTGCAGTAGCTTGTCGGACAAATGCCTGTACACCTGGGGCTGCTGATGTGTTTGTATCATTCAGTTTCAGCATCAGTTCGTGTATATACCCATAATTTAGCTCAAATGGGGCAAACCCTGTAGAGCTGCTAATGCTCGTATTAATCACGAACTCAGTCATGGATATCCTAGACACTCAATCCATCTGGTCAGGCTGTACTGACAAGTGTAGTGTCTGCACTACATTCCTGATGGCTCATTCTAAAGCACCATCAGTTTGTGGGTGGAATGCTGTTGACATCAATAGTTTCATTCCCATCATTTGGTGTAATTCATGTCAGAATGTCGAGGTGAACTTTGCATCTTGATCAGAGACAATCATCTCAGGCAATTCATGAAGGCAAACAATCTCCTTAATGAATTTCCCAGCGAGTTCAGATGCACAAATTGTCGTGTTTACGGGTATCAGATGTACCATCAATGTGAGGTGACACAGGATCACCCAAAAATAGTCGTGTCCTTCACTAAGTGGGAAAGGCCCCACAAAGTCCATGGAGATTGACCCCCATGGTCTTCTCAGAATTGGTAGGCTGTAAAGCAGCCCTTGGGGTAGTTGATTTTTGCCTTTGGTGGTTGGGCAGGTTGGGCAGGCACAACAGAATTTGTCGACTTCCTATCCAAGTTTGGGCCATCAATACCACCTGCGGATGTAATCTGCAGTTCTTATGCCCTAAGGTTTTATGGGCCTCGTCGATGACCATGGTGACCACTGTATTGCCCTTATATTTTGCATGAGAAAGACATAGTACTTTTTCCCCTCCTCTGTTCTTTGTATAGAGAAGTCCCTTCTTTAGTGTAAATTGAGGAAAGTGGCTAGGATTAGCCCAAACCTTGGCGTAAATGGGCTCATTGTCATAGCCCTCTTGAATGGCCACTTGAATAGCCAGCTTATTAGTGTGATCAATTGGAGGAATATCTGATGTCCCTGCGGATTCGAGAACCGTTGGGTCCTCCCTCACAATTGTGTGGGGAGCATTAGCAAACCTACATTTTTTCTGGGTGAGTTAGATAAATGACAAGACTGACAGGCCTGAATAGACTAATCAATGATGGATTGACTGAACTGATTGAACTGATTTACTAACAGATAGACTAATATATTGAATGAACTGGTTGACTGACCAACTGATGTGACTGACAGAAATGACTCACTGGTCAGCTGATGGTCTGATAGACCGAATTGGCTGATTGACTGACAACCTGACTGACTGATAGATTGACATAATGACTGCCTGTTTGGTTGACTGACTGACTGACGGAATGACAAGATGACAAGACTGACAAGATGATCAATTGATTGACTGACTGGACTGACTGGACTGATGTCACTGGTTTATGGACAAGCTGATATGCTGATAGCTCTGAGAATGCTAATAGTGATGAATTACTTATGAATGATAGCACTGATAGCATGCTGTCAGTCATGTCAGCCAACTCAGATAGGTCATTTATTTTGATAACTCAGAAACAATGTAGGTTTGCTGATGAGCTCCCTCAGCTGTCCTTTCGGTTGTGGATGCCATCTCTTGTGCTTCCAGTATTTGTACTTCACGTTTTTCAGCTAGGTGCTGGCTCTTTCAAGGATTGCCCTCAATATTTATGGCTTTCATTTCAAGCCATCTGTCCTGGGGAAGGTCATCCCCTTCAGGGTCCAGATGTATGTCTGTGTTTGCCCAGTCTATGTCTTCATCAAGGGCTTCATCACCTTCCTCTTTCTCATAATAGCGGGAAAGGTAGTCCGCCACTCAGTTCTCTGTCCTCTTAGTGTAGACAATGATTGTATTGAATCACAACATGTAGTCAATCCAGCAGACCTGTCTACTAGACAGCTTCCACTGTGTCTGGAGGTAATCTAGTGCCTCATGATCAGTGACTATTGTGAACAGGAACCTGAGGAGCTTATTCTCCCATTTGAGCAATGCCTCAATGATTGTGAGTGTTTCACATTCAAAAGTGCAATAGTTCTACTGAGCGTCACTCAGCTTTTTGGACATAAAGCCTGCTGGTCAACAAGTCTTCTAATTGGGCCCTTGTCCATACAGTGCACCTACCCCATAGAGGGAAGCATCACATACAAGTCAGATGGGTTCTTTCATTCTCAGATCTATTGGTCTGAGGACCAGATATTTGCATGCCAGGTCCTTGATCATTCAGAAACATTGGTCGTGGACTTCTCTCCACTTGAAGGGGTGTCCATTTCTTTGGATCCCCATTAGAGGTGTTGTATATGCTGAGACTTCCGGCATAAATTGTGCCAGGTACTCAACAAGTCCTACAAAACATTGTACTTTGTTCAAAGACCTTGGTGTCCTCCAATTGTGGATCCTAGACATTTTTTCCTTATCAGCGTGAACGCCCTTCATGTCTATGATGTGGCCAAGGTAGTCGGGTTTTTTGGCATAGAGATCACATTTTTCCTTCTCTAGAAAGAAGTCTGCTTTCTCCAGTAGATCAAATACAATCTGGAGGGGTTGTTCGTGATCCTCCAATGTGTTGCTATAGACGAATATGTCATCCAGGTAGATGTATACAAAACATCCAATGTGATTTCTGAAGATCATAGTCATTAGACGTTGGAACATTGCGGGGGTATTACAGTCCCCTTGCTGCATGACCTGACTGATAAATGTCCCATAGATAGTTGTGAATGCTGTCTTGGGGACGTCCTCTGGTTCTATTCAAACCTGCTCATATGCATTCAATAAATCAATCTTTGAGTGGTATTTCGCTCTGGCTACATCCATGTGGATCTGGTCTTGATCTGGGAATGGGGTCATGTTCTTGATTGTGTTGTCATTTCATTTTCGACAGTTGATGACTGTTCTTAGCTTCCCATTTTTCTTTGGGATGCAGTGCATTAGTGCAGCTTGTGGGACGCTCTTCGTGACCCACCATCCAGCATCAATGTACTGTCGAATTTTATCCAACAACTGTTGCTTCAGTGCATCAGCGCAGCAAGGGAGGTGGTATGCATATCTTTTGCCCTCCTCAATTAGCAGGATCCTATGGTTGACTTCCTGCAATGGAGGGAGTTTGGGTATCATCCCTCCTAATCTTCTTTTACATCATTGGAACCATTGGTTCCATAGATGGGGTATATTCACATCCCTTAGTATTTTATTAGCATTTCCTTCTATTCGTACCGTGGCGAGGTGTTGTGATGGGGATATAGTTGCCTGGGGTATACTTGCAATCGCTTAGGGTATATTCACTACCTCCCTCCCCCTTTCAGAGCCCCCATGGGTTTGTTTTGACTCCGCAGGGCTTGATCGTCAGTCATGGAGAGGTGGAGAAACTCTAGGCCATTTGGCTGGTTCGTTCTCTGTTAATAAGGTAATTGATGTATCACCAATGTGGATGTATTGTTGAGCAAAGTCAACCACTACTCCATGTTCACAGAGGAATGGAATTCCTGGTATACAACCGTAGCGATCAATATTCACTATGTCAAGATAAATCTCAGAGGTTTTCCTTCCAAGTAGAACATGTGATACTGTTCTATGAGTGACTTTCAATCAGCTGCCAATGCAACCCAATTGTAGCATAAGCTGCTGACCAAGAGGGAATACCCTCATCTTTGTGACCTTTGCAAAGGCAGGGTTCACCAGTGCTGCCGGTGTCTATCATAATATAGGTGTTATAACTGGCGATTTTTCCTTTGATTGTTGCACATTTGTGCATTTTGGAAGCAATCTTCAGTCATATGTCCCTAGTGGGGGACCCACACCTGGCTTCATGTTCATCACATACCGGAATGTTCACTGGTTGTTACCCTCCATGGTCTCTATTGCTGCCATGCGCAGCATAGGTGGCCTGGGGTGCCAGTTCTGTCTATCTTAAGGGTCCCATGTGGTGTATTCACATAAATGTCATCTGCAAATGTATAAACATCACGGGGTGTATGTACCTCCATAAGTTAGGCATCAATTTGTTCCAGCTCTGTGATCATACTTTCAATCTGTCCCATACTTCCATTTCGCCGAATGAGATGGGCTCGATGTCTGGTCATCTCAGATGTGCAAGTGATAACACTGGACATCTTGGTGACATGGTTCGCCATTATGCGCATTCTAGATCGTACCTGATGGAGATCAAGGTCTTGTGACTCCATCTGTGCTTTATCACAGTCCTCCCAGCCTTGGAGGTATCTTCGCTCTGTGAACTGTTCAGGGTACAGCTGTATCAGATTAAGGGAGATATTTCCCCTTACAGAACTCTCTGCGATGTGATCAATATGATTATTGCAGTTGTCACATTGTTTCTTGTGAGTTGGTCCATATAATTTGGACCACGCCCACTTTCATTCATTAAGAGGAATTTTCTCCTCTGTTGGTGATGCTCCTCCATTGCCCCATTGATATCCATTACATCCGCTAGGACTGATGGGCTTTTACCACAGAGTGTTTCCACCTGTCCGTCGTGCCTTACCCACATAATTCCCTGTAGAGTTTTTAGCTCTACATTATCAGAGTGCACTTTGACTCCTGAGAGTTCCTCTCTCATATAACAAAGTTCATTTACGAGTCCAGTGAGGCCATTCTGGATGGCTCCTGCTTCTTTCCCCAATTTTTGGGCTTCATGTTAAATGCTCATTACTTTTACTATGAGGCCAAGTCGCCTCTTGTCCATATGTCAGACATAGTACTCCAATTGCTGGGTCGCGGTGAGCAGTCGTTCCTCTATATTCCCAGAAGGGACTTCAGCCTGTAGTTTGCCAATCTCTTGGCCTCAAAGGAATTTCTTCTTAGCAAATTCCCTAGGGAAGTCTATTGCTTGTTGAAGGGATTGATCCCCAGATCTCATTTCCTTTTCAACATGAAGTGCTCTGGCCTCACAGGTGGCATATTGGTCCATGTGCGTCACACCATATTGGTAGGACCATTCCCATTCACTTAATTTGGAGAGTTGTTCTTCCTCTGCATGCATCATTGCACCTCAGACAGTAAAGTCCTCATTAGACAGGACATCGTCCTCATATATTGCACCCAGATAAGGGTATTACCCTTCTTGAAGAACCTGGGTTTTGTACCCACATCTCTCGAAGATCATTCGTGGCTTCTTTTATGATTCTGAAAGCCTGGTTTCCCAGGTTGATTTGAGGAGGATCTTCCTCTGGAGTGCTGTACAGCATGTTGATGGAGTTCAATGGCCTTTTGGGTAGTCTCTATCTTCTGAACCTCCTTGAGGATTTCTTGGATTGATGAGTGTTCAGCGGTAATGCCATGAGCTTGATACATCATGTCGATTAGGGAACTTGGAAGTCCCCATAGGTATTTCCTCCTGAATGAGTAATTGTCAGGTGGTTGTACCATTCTATATGCTCGCTGCTTTAGTTCATTGTAGAATGCAAGCACACCCTTTCCAGGGTTATGCTGCCTGGTCTGGTCATATTTGTCGGCTGCATTCTGTGCCAATGCCTCATGTATGAACCATTTAAAGAGTTTGCATACCAGGTCTTCAAATGTCCACAATTGGGCTTGTCAATCAGGGGATTCTACCTCCTGGTCATACCATTGGGAGGCCATGTCCTCTAAGAATAACCCTGTATAGAGGATGTGGTCATCCTCATTGTCAGGACCAGTAATTTTAAAGGTCCTGAAATATTTCAGTAACTGACTGACCTATTCATTGAATTTCTCGAGGTCATCTTGACCTCCATATTTTCCCAGTTTGGGTGGGCTCATTGCCTTTACTCCAGGACCAACTGGTTTAGATGCTTGTCTGACCTGCTCTCTGATATAATCAATGTATCGGTACTGCATGAAACCAACATACTGTATCTTGCATTTTCAGGGGTGAATTCCCTTAGATACTGTCAATTGGGGCCATTGACCCTGGGAGGGTTGTTTTGATGTCGATTCCCGTTTGGATCATTCAGGTCATCAGGAGGTCCTCTTCCTGGAGGTCCCCCTCCTGGCAGGCCATCTTTTCCTGGTGGGCTGCCCTCTGATGGGTCACTCCTGGGGGAAGTGATGGAACCCAATGAAGGATTCTCCATCCTCATCAGATTCATCATCAAATAGGTTCCCATCATCAGGATCTTCTCCATTAGGAGGGAATCCTCCTGCAGCCATTGCTGCTTGAGTTTGAGTTTGTTGGTGGTTGATTTCTTCATCTCAATCCTCTCTGAAAATATGGCATATTATGTCCGAGCTATGCCTGGACAGATATCATGGGCGATTTGGCATGTCAGGTGCTAGCCCCCCTCGACGTTTATTCTTCCTGTCATTTGATCACTGGGGAGCTTTCCTAGGAGTTGTCTGATGAACTTGTTCCTCATCCTCATGATTGATGGGTGCTTCAGCAGCACCACTCTCTGTCTCAATGGGGGATTCTCTTTCTATCTCCCAGTTGATGGCTACCCTAAGGCAATCGATTTGACGGGCTTGGAATTGTCTGGGTTCTATCCTGTGGTTATTGAAATCACCTGGGCCTTGCCCGTACTCCACCCACTGACGTCGCATTTCATTGAGGTATTTGATAACCTTCTCGTATATGTATCCAGGGTGAAGAGGGATGTTCCTCTCTATTAAAGACCTTATCGCGTCTTCCAATTGAGAGGATCTCAAGGAGGGTCTGATCCCCTTTGTGTATATCTGTCAGAGAGGACTTTCTCTCCATTGTACTGGTTCTGGCTCATTCGAGAGGCAAGTTAGTTCTAATTCTGTCTCCCGAGATCTCAAAGAACTCAGCATTTCAGCTGTTGTACTGAAGATCCTGGTCGTCTCCTCTCTAATGACTTTCTCAGTACTTCTGTCTGATTGGGGAAGTTGGAATTTCTCTGGCCTTAGGGCACTATCAGCCCCTGGTCTCTCTTCGGTTGAACTTTGGCCAACATTCTTGGTATCATGCCGGGGAACTGTCCCCTTCTTCTTTGACTTCTTATTTAGTTTCTTTCCTTCGGGTGGATCCTTTGGGGGTTGACAATTATGTTCATCCGGAGGCAGTTTGCCTCCACTTCCTTGCAGCTGAGTAGCCGCTGCTTTCATATAACAGCGAGTAACTGTGTGACTCATGGTGAATCCATGAAATGCACTCCAAAAATTTGTAAGTATATTAGTCTTGCCTCAATATCATTCAAGTGAAGTGAACCATATTGGATTCACCAGATGATAAGTAGAGACAATAGTATGTATCTGGGAAGCCCATCTGGGTCTCCATGTTTATATGCTACTTGTGGCACATGTGATTATCTCAATCACATGTGCCTGTCATCAAGATACTAAGTATAGTATCCATAAATGGGGCCATTAGCCCCTAACACATAAGCAGTCCTATAGTACAGTTTCACACTCCTTCATCACCAATCCTTCTAGGAGGAGACAGCCAACCACCTTCCACATTTATTCACCTTACCGGGAACATTCTTCAACACCCCTCATTCTCCATGTAGCACAGACTCAGCGGCACATCAGTTGAGTGAAGGTCATGTAGCCTCCCATCTCGTTGTTCCACAATTCTCTTCTGTGTCTCATCAATACAAGGATGTGAAGGTGCAATACAAACATGGAGACGACAAACAAAGCCTAGCTCTCTCACAAGTTATAGAATTCTATGGGAAAAAGGAGGAGTTGGATCTGACAGAAGTGGAAGATTGTAGGGTTTCACTATTGGGCATGCAACCCCACTTTCGTCTCTCCCCACAGTTCACTGAGGAATTATGGCCAGCTGTCAATCACCTACTGTTACAATTCTCTTCCTTTTCTTTTCCTATCTTGTACCAATACACACCTCATCTAACTCCTTGGACTTGGTTTCCGTTTACTTATGATGACTCATCCTCCATCTTCTCTCATCCTGCTGGTGTTCTGACGGTACTCATTTGCTTAGTCATCAATTCCTTCCATCTGTTTCCATTTCATTCCATACTCGCCCTAAACACCTATATATCCAACATATATAAGCTGTGGATAAAGCTCAAGCATTTCCTCATGCTTGAGCTTCTTTGTTACTTCCTATCATGACAATCTATCGCTCTTGCCTCCATTGAATGACTGGTCTCAGCCCAGTACCCTTGAACTCTTGTGAACACCTCACAAATACTCTGAACCCTTCAACCTTTGATTCTATAAGTCCTTGTCGTACTTAGACTCAACACTTTCTTCTCTCTTCATTCATGAAAGGCTATGCTTGTTCCTACCTGGACCAAGTGTAACAAAAGCTCAAGCATGCCTTGTCAGCTACCATCATCATAAGCTGCCAAAATTTCTTAAATACCTCAACTCCCTTGTTCTCTCTGGGAACTGCTCCCACAACCACCCCCCTCAGAACCCTCTGACTCTTCTAACAAAGAAGATGAACAACACAATATCTCCCCTAACCCCGATGTACATATCTGTCCATGTGTGTAGAATGCCCACCTCCTCTCAACCATCGTCAAGTGTCTTCACGGCCCCTTGGAGTTGTACAATCTCCTTTGTTTGGGCCGCCAACTGTAATCCTACATTGGACTATGCATTTAGTAGTTGTGAGACCACTATATTGGTGCTAGGTGTTATAGGTGTTATGGAAGCAACTGACCTCTTTCAATTGACACACCGCACATCTATAAAGAACACAGATAGAGTTGAGATCCTAGCCGAGAAGGTCAGATGTAGTAGTAGCAACAAGAGAAATACAATGGACGTTGTGAACACTCTGGACTGCTTGATCGAAATCCTGCTGTTTGAGTGGAGGGGTAATAGAGAGCCCAGTCATGGGGGAATCGGAGGACAATGATTGACCAAATCCAGAGATTTCAGAGAACCGAGATGGAGAGGTAGACAATGACCTCTTTGTGTGCTTTTCTGCATGACTGTGAAGGTTGTAGGAAGAAGATTGACCCTTACAATTCCTGATGTGTTTGGGTGGCATTGAGAAGAGAGGGGGGAAGGGAATTGAAAGCAGGGAGAAAGAGAGAACTTGAATGGCACTGACAGAATGAAAGGCTCAGAATTTATGTCATCCTGTCATTTGGCAAAAGGCTGTGAATGTGAGCAAATCGACACAACATCAGAGTGATTTACAACTAATATCAAGCAAACTCTTGACATCTTCACTACATCAATGGAACAATAAGATCTCTTGTGACCACCATCTGAGCATGATCATTATCTCCTGTGGTGTGAACAATATCTGTCATGATCTCTCGGGCGTTCTCATGATCTGCCAGTGCACGAGCCAGATTGCTCAATCTGTCAGCTATTGCACAACAACCAGATGCGAGATACTCAGTAGCTGATTTCCATATGAACCTGTCATAACTGCCATCTGTTGGACCAAGTTGATACAGCTTGAAGGACAACTGGAATAGAAGTGAATAACACAGTGAGGCATACCACAGTGACAGTACTCTTGAACGCAGTACCTGATAGATGAAGAAGGAGATCTGTGTGCATGCTTGAGACATCATTGGCATGCAACATGTCATTAAACTTATCTGATTCCAAGACAAAAACAGTGCAACCACAAGGAAGAGAAGAGACGATCAAAACATCCTAAATTTAGTCAGGCTAGATAGTCCATTGATTTCACTATTGAGGTATCTGTATGCTTCTTGCTGATAGTAAAGGGAGTCAGTTTGGCGTTCTCCACAGACACTTAACACTCACAGTAAAACTCGAAATGTATTGCTTGCCACAGTTGATGGATGAATCTGCCTAGGTGGTGAATACAAGGATGAGAGCCTACATGTTTATGTTCTACGTACATGTATCTGAACACCAAAGTTTGATGTATATATCACCTGCAGGTTGACAAGACCCCGTGGCTAAGATAGGGTGCAACACATATTAATGTGCCTATTTCTATCAACTAAGAGTGCAATTGGACCAGAGAGATTGTGTACTGCAGGCACCTGCACAGCATCTGATGTCGAATAAGGTGACATCTCGAATGAGAACACGGAAAATTGACAGACCATCATGAAGAAGTGTTTGCTTCGGGTTGCCTCCTGTAGAATCCCATATTTTGATGTCTCCACCTGGGGAACCACATGCACAATATTTCCCTGCATGCAGAAATATTGCTTGAATGGGGATATTGTTATCCTCTAAGCAAATAGCAAAGCAAGCAATAGGTGCTGACTTTCTGCATGGGTAGAGGTCCATACCAGTGTTGAGGTTGGCTAATAGAATGGATTGGTGGTTGGGAGACAATGCAGCGTGTCCTCTTGAGAACCAATATGGGATATGGTATACAGAGCAAGATTAAAATCTTATGGACATGAGGCAATGACTATGAATAGGGATGATTCTCCATACTTCTGTCAATGACTCCAAATCCCAACACCTATAATGTCCATTGAACCAAGCCCAAGAATATAAGCTAATTGCTCTTACACAACACCATGACTTAAGTACGAGACAACCAGAGAGGTTCTGTCTTGAGCAAATGCCATAGACCTTGCACACATGTGTTGGTCAGTATCTTGGGGCATATGTGAAAGGTCCTGTGAAGAAGGCAGGATTTTGTATGTTGCATATTTCGCTGTCAAAGGAATGCTGTGTGTTAGATTGTCCCTCAATCAACAAAAGTGAACTCACTGGGAGTAATTTCTTTTGCAATATGCACTTCCGAACCCATGGCTACTGCAAGGTCACTAGAGAAATCTTTGAAGGCTAATGCATATACGGATCTGTTAGCTCCCGTCAGAACTGCATTGTTGAGTTCTTGCATCTGTGATCAGGTCGCTTGTTGTAGCTCACTGTTTCATTCAGGCAATGAGGACTTGAACTCACTTCAAAACATTCGAGTAGTGCAATTGTACTGTCTGTGTATCCAACCAATAGGTGAGAATGAGAGAGGGTGGGGTACCAAGCAAGGCAAGTGACTTCACTTTTGGCTGCAATCCGGTGTAGAAGCTGTCCTTTGTGAGCATCTCAGACGATCAGGTTCCCATCATCAGCTCTGCTAGCAAGTAGACTTCTGGGGAGGGAAAAGGCAATGCAGGATAGCAGCACAGTGTGTCCTTAGAGGGTGTGAGTAAGTTTATATGGCCTAAATTTCATACTGTTGGTGAAAGATGAAGAGAGGGTGGCATGACTCTTTGTGACAGATGAATGTTTCTGTGAGATTGAAGTAAAACTAGAGAAATAGGTAATACAATCCATGGCCTAAGATCTAAGACTTTGATCGTAAGTGTGACTGTTCTCTCATTTGATAAGTAGCACGGGTCTTTCTCATAACCCATGTGGGGTCGAAGGAATCACATATGTTTAGACAATAATCTGAAAGGTATGGGTGAATATGCCCATCTACAATGTCCCCCAGCCAGGAATCATTTGACCACAACCACACTTGCATTTTCATATTCCCGCTCTCTCCATATTTGTGCACGAACAGATCTCCTGACCAAGGATGCAGACAATGTGGAGGAGAAAGTAAAGAACCCTCCACTATGGATGTATACCAGCCAGTGACATGCGAGTTGCAAGGCTGGCACTCTCAACGAAAAGGTGGGTTATTTGCAGATGCTGGAGGTCAATCATGTGATTCAACAACACCATCCATCACTTGGATGTCAAAAGATTTCTCAGTAAGCTATGTAGATAGTATTAGCTAATGTTTACCTTGTGGAACACTGTGTTCCGGGTCTCCGGTGCCTTGGGGTATCATATCCATATCTACTTTGGACTTCATAATGGTAGTGGAGTCGTTAGGATCACCCAATTCAGCACCCTGAAGGTCACTCCTGTGGACAGTTGTAGGTTTATCAGATGTTCTGTTTGACTTTGACTAAGTAAATGTTACAATGAATTAAATGTATAGTCGTGGTTCTGTGGAGAGCAGAGGAGGGTGGGCAGATTGGTTCTAGAGAGGGTATGTTTTCCAATGCACAAGGATCTCCTGGGGGAGAATTTCAGGACAATACAATGGATTATGTATGGGATACTCACATCAACGTCTAGGAGTTGCACTCCAGTGTTGCACTTTTTTTTGAAGGTCTTGAATTGTGGAATGACTCGACGATGAACCAAGATGCTCTACATCGTGCTAGTTAGCCTCAACAGGGAAGTCATCATTGATACGTACATCTGTTTCTACATGTCAGAGTCCTCATTCCTCCTGGTCTCGTCTCCTGGCGGAGATCAGAGATCCAGGGGGTCTGCGGACGGAAGTCCGGAGATCCGGAGATGGTGGACATGTATCCTGGTCGGAGGTAGGGGAGGATGACATCCAAGACAATGGTGATGTCCGGAGTTGACGGAGTACCAAGGAGACAGGGGGTGAGGACATTGGCACAGGACTTATGTGTCGCGCCCTTGCCATGCTCGGGTCCTCATATTTCAGAGGGTCGGAGGTCCAAGGTAAGAGGAAGAGAGAAGAGACGAGGGACAGGAAGATGAGGATCATGTTGAGTACATGATGACGTTTATTTTCGTACTGAAGTTCTACTGTACATCTCGGAGGTATATATAGTGATGTCCGGTAAATCTCCGGACCGGAGGGAATGGAGGAAAGTGTAAATGAAGGCGATGTACATAGGAATGAAGAATGGAGATGAGTAATCATTCTCGGAAAACGGAGGGAAGGAATGACCGGAGGGCTGTACAGAATGATGACTGTACAAGTTACGGAAGGAATACTAACATGAAAGGAGATAGGGAACGTAAGGGAAGGTCCAATGGAGTAGGTGCAAGTCCGAGGGTAACTCCAGGGGGTCTGTGGCCGGAGTTCATCGGAGATGGGTCCTACAGTTCTGGAGTTGTTCGGAGATGACTGGAGGTGGTGGATAGGGGCCGGAACGGGATATGACACTACACAACAAATAGGCTGGAACAGATGCAAGGTGGAGCAGGACAATTTCTTCTCAGGAACTGATTTTGGCATGTAGAGGTGGAGATTGGATGAAGGACCAAACTCACTGTTAGTCTCTTTTTATCTGCATACATTGCGACCAAGTCAATGAAAAGGATTTCTTTGACTTGCCCTTGTCACCATAGAGATATGAGTGAAAGAACACAACAGGCTGGGGATTCAATGACTCGTCAAAGGAACAAGGCCTCAGCCCAAAGAGGAGTTCATGTGAAACTATATAGTATTACACAATTTTTTGACATGGGTCACAGAGATTGAACTCATTAATCACTGTCCATCAATGGGATTTTGTGACAACAGATCCTCAGTATGCCATCCTCTGGCTGCAGCGCTCCCTTGCGTTGCTGTTGATGCACTGCACACAACTGCAAAGATGTACAGACATACGATCAACGGACAGGTAGACTGGAACCTGGTTGAATGCTCAGCTTGACTGCCTGGCATACTCACCAAAAGGAAGAACAGACGGTGAAGCAATTAGAATACTGCTCAAGAATGGCTAGAAGCCACAATCCTTGCTGCAACTCTGTTAGGCACATTGTCAGATCATCATGACTCGGAGGTCAATGCACGTTGTGCTCGTAGCAATCATGGAAAGAATTATTTGGATAGATCTGGTGATGTAGAGATGGTGATTCTGAGTGAAGACACAGTTGACAGTAGGCCAACAATGTGCTAGAGAAGCGACAGTGGGTTTCATTCTGTTCAAGTTGGCCCAGGTCACCCGACATCTGAGACATTACCCAACCGGGCAGCCCATTCCGGTGGGTGACTAGTAATATTCTAGAGCTTGATGAAAAGTTTCACTGTGGTATAACAGAGTTCTTGATGTTGCAGCAATATCAAGATTTGTTTATGGCACAGAAGAATGGCTATCCATTGGACTCCTTGATCACATTTGTTGATTGCCCATCCTCTAACTTCCCAGATACACCATCTCTGCTAGATCCAAAGAAATCAAGCCGATTTCTGTTGCATAGGAATGTGGTCGAAAATATCCTCAATATGGTTGATGCAATCTCATCATGTGATCTCAAGGAATTTTGGTGTGCAAGATGAGATCTTGTCTTGCAGATCCAAGATCATCTGGGTTTTCTCAATTGCTGCATTGTACAAGAGTGGTTAAAACAAAAGGCTGCAAGTACCATGTTCCCGCTGAAACTTGATATTCCTGAGGTCATCCAGAAACGTAAGCTTTTCACAACCTTACAGTTCAGTCACTGATTCAAGCAATATCGTAGATCACCACAGATCTAGGATTAATGACTTAAAGTCCCTCGGGATGCCCCTGCTTGTTTGCATGGTGACAATCATTGTTCTGCATGTTCTTGTGGGTCTTTCGCATGACCACTCCTGCTTTTTACTTTTCACCATGCATACTGTGATTGTGTCCATAGTCATCGCCTTTTTGCAATGTGATGACACCAATGTCCAGGCATAAGAGACCCTACAGAGGAAGATCAAACTTTACCTTGGTGCATGGCCACAAGACGTCTGCACAGCGATGCAGAAGCTGGGATTTGACCCATCCCTGGTGCAATATGTTTGCTGTAGGAAATGCTTCACGCTTTACGATCCTTGCCCCTATCCCACCACTGATGTCAATGATTCCCCCTTTCCCAAGACATGCACATTCCACAAGATGCCTAATAGCAACCCCTTTGGAGCTTTCCTTTTCCATGAGACAAATAAAAACAAATCGCGACCATTCTGCCAGTTTCTATACCAGCCCTTTCCGTCCTGGATAGGCAGATTGTTGTCATGCCCTGAAATTGCATTGGTATTGTGTTTGTCTCGTGAGAGTTCTGACACTACCATCAGCTCAGACATCTGGGATGGTGTCATTTTATGTGAGTTTGCAGGACCTGATGAACATCCTTTCCTTGAACCCCAAGAAAAACACACTGAAGTTCGCCTCATCTTTAGCTTATTCGTCAATTAATTCTCTCCTTGGGGGAGCAAAAAGAATGGGCCACACACGTTGGTTGGTGCTATTTACATGGTCTGTCTCAACATCCCCAAACACCTCTGATATTATCTCGAGAATGTCTATCTGGTCGGAGTGATTCCAGGACCAAAGGAGCCTAGTCTCCACCACATCAATCACCTTCTGCGACCTCTGGTTGATGACCTACTGAAGCTTTGGCTTTGGAATCCTGGAGTTTACCTGACACAAGCAGCCAGATATGACTTCGGGTGTTTTGTTTGAGCTGTGGTTGTCCCTGTCATCTGTGATCTGCCCGCACTTCACAAAGTTATGGGCTACATTGGACATTGCACAACCCATTTTTGTTCCTTCTGCCTGCAGTCTAGAAATGACATCGCAAACGTAGACATTGATTCATGGTGGAGGAGAACTTGGAACAAGCACCGTACAATTGCTACTATGTGGAGGGACACAGCTAGTAAGATTGCCCGGGATGCTATCTACAGACTACATGACATCAGATGGTCAGAACTGCTTCGCCTGCCATATTGGGACCCCACAAGATTTCAGGTCGTAGAGTCCATGCACAATCTCTTCTTAGGGGAATTGCAGCATCACTGCCACAACATATGGCATATGGACACCAACCATGTTGCTCCAGAGAATGCCAAAATCAAACCTCACACCCCAGAGGAACAACATCAGCAACTGGATGCTGGTATCACCGCCATCAAAAAAGGTTCATTGACAGCTCTTACATATACACCCGACATTTCATATCGGACTTCTATGCTGATACGAGGAGAATGATGACATCCTCTTTCCAAAGTGTGATGCTCATGCATTCCACAATGTCGGTAAAACCAATGATGAAGAGTGGTTCATCGATGAGATACTTGCTCATCAATGGAACAGGAAGAACATTGAATTCCTGATCAAGTGGAACCTGGGAGATTCTACATGGGAGTCTAGCTCCAATTGTGAGGAGCTCGAGACCCTGGACAGGTATCTCAAACTCCAAGGGGCACGGGAAATATCCCAACTGCCCCACAAGACAAGGGACATGACTACAAATATTTGTGTCACAGCACAAAGATCTAAGAAACATTAAGTTTTGGACTTCGTCCCTACTCCTCTCCCATTGTCCCATCACATGCAGGCGGAAACACCCTCTGCTTCCATATCCTACAAAGGCAAAGAAAAGGAGGCATCTCCCAGTACCCACATTGTCTTACCATACCAGGATGTTCACCCTTCGGAGGTATACCCTCCTGTTGATCAGAACAGCGTTCCCAGTCTCTACACCATCCAGGGATCTTTGTTCCCAACTCCAATGACATATGGTATCATCCATATCCTGGATGATGCAATGGACGCCAAGGGGATATGCTTCCTCTTCGTTCAAGTAAACAACTGTGTCTGTGCGTACCAGGGCACTATGGATGTTGCCACGCTTGCCACCATTCGAGCAGGGTGGTCCATCACTGCCCCAACTAGACGGCCAGATGCCCTGCCATGCATGGAATTTGGGGTCATGGGCCCCATTCATGTCTATGATGCAGTAGACGAGATCCACTCCCTCTTCAAGAAGGCACGAATGGAACCCAAGGGCGATGCACCCTCATACCATTGGGCCTCCGATCTCATCAGTCTTCTACATCATTGGAGGAAGCACAAAATGTTACCAGTAACCGATCTCATGAAAGCTACCATGAGGGCGTGGAAGCCTCCCACATGGGCCTCAGAAAAGGCCAAGAAGAAGAAGGATGTCCTTCATGAGGAGGCGAAATGTGCTCAATAGGTGGAGCATCCAACTCCTGTCGCTGATCAAGTGCTACAAAAAGAACAGATGACACCCATTAAACCAGGCAAGATTATTCCTTATTCTATGCAAGTGGGCAAAGCTTCTGCTTTATCCCACGTATATTACCCAGTGGCATCTGCCCCCACAACCATGCCACCTCAGTCCAAGGCCAGAGGGAAAATCACCCTCAACTTTAAGATGCTTGCGCTCCCTCAGGGGGCACCATCCCTCAATGCCTCTGTCAACGAATGGGTGGCATTCATTGAATAATGCCAGAACACGTGCAGGGACTACGAAGGGCTCAGGAAGATGTTCCCTGGAGCCATCAGACTCCCAGTGTGTCCAGAGGACAATGACAATAACAATGAACTCACCCCACCTTTATGTCAACATATACAAGGATTTCTCCTCATGGAGCAATTGGCCCCAACAGCAAGTGGCAGAGGTAGAGACTGACCCACCTGGCTTCAAGGGCTTTTGAGCCTCCTCATGGTGCCAGGGCGGTGTAAAGTACTACATGTCCTTGCTCCACTGGTGGTCAGCAGGACTATCCTAAAAAGATGGGTGTGAGTATAACTCGACCCAGGGGAGTACCAGGGAATGGTAGAGGACTATGGGAAAGGTCAGAATATCCCAAGGATGTCAAGGGAAACAGTCCAGAAGGTAGTTCAGAAATTTGGAAAGTGGATAGAAGACAATCTGAGTGTCAGAAAGTGTCCAGAAATAGGGGAAATTATGTTAAGAATGATGAGGAACAATGGCAGACACACAGGACTGCATAGGATGACAAAAGAATGATGATAGTAGGAAGAAAACACACAAAAACTTTTGTTCCTGTCATAGGATGACAGGTTTTATAGTCACTGGGCAAACCTGAGACTATGTAGATAAGGTTTAAGTAAATCCAGATAGATTAGTCCAAAGCCCGGTCTATCCGATGTTTTCCGGGTCAGTATGACGGACCAAGGTACCGGATTAGCACGGAACAGACCAGACTACTACCGGACTGTGCATGGACTATATGGACTATGTACAGGAAGAAATGGATGAACACTGACCACACTCTGAATTGGATGGACAGATGGATGAAGGCATAGGACACAATGGAAGATCACCAAATGAGTGGATATCAACCTAGAGATGCACAGATCTCTACAGTGGTACTGCTCATTGTTGGAATGGGCAGAGGTTATTCCTGCTCAAGCCCATTCCACTGAGTGGATCAGTCACTTCTCCAATCAACACCAGTGGATATCGTGGCCTGCATTGCACCCAATGGCATCTCATATCAGGATGCCGACGATGCAGTCGCCTGGGCACGATGGGCAGCACGAGAATGGATTAACCATGTTGAAAGGTCCAGTGGGTTTGATGACCCTGGGGTAAACGCCCAACTCAATTTCATTTGATTGGAACTGTCACAAAATGTTAACAATGAATTCCTTGTCCACTCCAAGGAATGGTATGAGAAGGAGGCCGGCATGCAAGGTGTCATGGTGGAAGAAATCCCTCCATTATTAGAGGACCCTGCGGTATCAAGGAAGGAGAACCTCTGTACACAGCTCAGTGAAGCCACTGTTGTCTATGACCTTGCGTTTGTGCCTGCTCCATTGAACAACTTCGACATTATCTTGGATGATAGAGGAGACTCCAAGGGCACGGCTGATATGTGAGTTGCAAGCATGGTATCTACACATATTGTATCTGTGGATTCAACTCCACATATTATCATATCTTTGTATCTACTCTGGAGGACAAACTCCTTCCTACTAACTTGTTCACAACTGACATTATGCTTACCCATCCCATAATTGACTTCTTATTAATACACTACTATCTTGTATTGAGTACCTACAAACTGTACTTCTTTTCACTTTACTATTTCGAGTCATTGCTGCCTCTAAATGGGGAGGGTGTTAGGGGCTAACAGCCCCATTTATGGATACTATACTTAGTATCTTGATGACAGGCACATGTGATTGAGATAATCACATGTGCCATGAGTAGCATATAAACAGGGAGACCCGGATGGGCTCCCCAGATACTTACTATTGTCTCTACTTATCATCTGGTGAATCCAATATGGTTCACTTCACTTGAGTGATATTGAGGCAAGACTAATATACTTACATCATGCTTGAAATTTTTTTATCTGGACTCAGGTTGAGGGAGTCTAGATTTGTCCACCTTTGTGATGGATTCAACATATCCTCAGAGCCTGAGTTGAGATGTCTCAGATGAAACCTGGAGACTAGAGGTTCAGCACGGGTTCAGCCCATCACCAGTCGAGATATAAGGTGGGGAGGTGAAGTGGGCTCGTGCAGACATAGGAATTGTAGATGATGTGAACAACATGAAAGTGGTATAGCGCAAATACACAGAAGACTGAGGTAGAGGACAACAGTCCAGGTTTGCAATGATGGAGAAGAAGATACACTGTTTACTATTTATGAAGGCAACTTAGGTGTCCATCATGTGACTCGTCTCTCCATCAGTCACACCATTCACACTTCAAGATTTCCATTCCCTACCATGAACAAAGTACCTGCAACATCAAAAAGAATAATATTATTCATCAGCTCCTTCAGCAGACATCTCTCATCATCTGTGGTGGAATCAATTGATTGTACTCTATGTGATCTTTTCAATAGAAACATACCATTTGGAGGTCTCACTATCCTGTTTGATGGTAACTTTAGGCAAATTCTTCCTGTTATCCCATATGGTTCAAGAGAACAGATTGTCCCTGCTACCCTTACCCACTTCCAATCTTTGGGCAAGCATGTCTATCCACTATCTTCTTCAAAACATACATCTTGGACAAGATCCTGAATCTGATCACTGGGCACAACAACTCCTCCACATTGGTATTACTGATGGTGATATAACTCTCCTAGATCACATACATTGTGGTGAAAACTTGGAATCTCTCATCAATGCCATTTGCTCTCAGCTCCTAGGCAGAATCTAGAATCAGCCCCTTCCTGATCAGTACTCCTTGGATCACACTATTCTTGCACCCAGAAATGTCCAGGTCCATGAGATCAACTCCACCATTCTCAACTCTATTGCACCTCATTGTCAAGTCCAGGTCCTCCGGGTCAGATCCAGTGGACATCCGAGACGGAGAAAGGGGCTAGGGTCAGAGGTTTGATGTGAGGGTCGACGGAGATGGAGGGGGTGAGGACGTTGGTGCAGGACATGTGTGTCGCGCCCTTATCAAGTCCCATGTCCTCGTATTTAGAGGAGATAGAATAAGATGAATAGGAGAGGGAGATTGAGAGAGATCAGCCTTGAGAGGGAGGAAACTTTGTTGATATTTGTAATGAAGAAAAGTACAGAAGATACAAGAGTTTATATACTCTGAGTCCGGTATAACTCCGGACCAGAAGAATGGAGGGAGTACACTACATGAAGGTGATGTACATAGGATGAGTAAGACTATGAGTAATACAGAACATGGAAGGTGGAGGAATATGAATGCTGGAGAGGCAATACAAACTATAATGCAAGTTAACAAGAATGAGACTAGAATAAAAGGAGATAGTAAAAGGAACCAAAGTCTAGAGTGTAACTCTGTGGAAGTCTGGTGCATCTGGCGCAAGGTCTATCCTGAGTTGGCCAGAGTTGGACTTGGTGAAATTTAGGGATATGACAGTATTCCCCTCGTAGGCCAAGCCCTTGAGGCTGAGTGGAAATAACCCCTGAGTGGAACTCTGTGTGGAGCACAAGGTGACGTGGTCACATAAAGTCTATGTATGGATCAACAAACAGAATGTTGAATCTCCACTTGAATTTCAGATATAAAGGTAGGGCAGATTCCCAGTGGCCAGTCATCAAACCCCCATGTCCAACATCAACAACATCAAACAGTGGCCAGAGGAACGCCTCCGTGAGAATGATAACAATGATGATGACCTGTCTGCCACCAAGTTCATGGAATGGCAAAGATGCCAGAAGGAGCGCAAGGTGGAGGAGGAATGGAAGAGGCGCAAGGCGGCTGAGGAGGTGGAGGCACATCATCAGGCGGAGGAGAGGAGGCGTCACATGGCCAAGGAGGAGGCCCAACAAAGAGTAAGTTATTTCTTCATGCGGAGTTGGTTGGAGCTAATGGAGTTGTAGGCTGAGAAGATCTGGGCTCAGCAGAGCACCAAGGGCAAGGGGAAGGCCTTACCCGCCTGCAACCGGTGTGAGCATCAGGGTTTCAAATGTAGTGATGTGCTGGGCCTGGCCTCAAGCCCCAAGCTGAGCCGAGCCTAGTTAGGCCAGGCCAAGCCAGGCTTTGCACTACAACAGCAAAAAAAGGTATTGCAACATGGGGTTATATGTACTACATAGCTGCAGTTGTTTGATTGTTATCCCCCTACTATTATGTACAACCGGCTTGCTATATTTAACTACAGGGACTATAAAATCAATATGTGCAGCTATTTTTTCCCCCATTGTACCATTTTGATCCTACAATTACAACCGAAATTTCCAGTCATAGCAAGCTATAGTACTATGAAGTTCCATATAGAGTACCACTTCAAGACCATTTTCATGACAATATGCCATGGGTGGTTGTTCACATTGCATTCCAAGCAAGTCTAAACAATGAGGTATAGAAGTCTACTCCTCATCCTCCGAGTCACTAAAGTTGCCATTCCGCATCTCGAATTTCCAGATTGCTGCTGCAATTGCATCTTCATGCAGGTTCCGTTTTTGAGCTACATTAGTTACTATGTCTACCTTAGCATGACGACTGCAAAGAAAAATCTATCAGTATCATTAGTACACCCACTCATGAGACAAGAACACATTACTGTCTGTTATTGTCCAGATAAGTATGTAATTTTGGTGCAATCCCATGTTCTTTTGTCAATGCATCCAACTTCAAAGCTGGTTGAGGTGGTTCTCATAGACCGGCCGGAAAATTGGCTCGTTGAATGGAATGTCATTATGTTCACCAGAACTCCATTCATCAATGCAAGCTTCAATCTGAGGGTGGGTATGTGTGTGTATGAGATGTGATATGAAGGACTGGGTACATACTACTGTTAGGATTAGCACCAGTCCTGGCATTGGAAACAGCTGGAAATATTCAGGATACAGAACTCCTCGTCCTTCTTGTTCCTGTAGAATGAAATATTGATGGCCTTCTAAATGATCTTGTTCTCATATAGCCCTGAGCGGGGTATGTTCTTCTCTGGGTCACCTAGGGAGTATACCATCCCAGCAGAGGGGTTTTATGTTAGTGCATCATCATGACCCTGAGACCAACCAAATCTTATAGCAAAGCCCAAAGTCTTTGATGAGATCTTCCACCAGCTTGTGGTTGTTGGCCTGAACAGCTTGCTTCATGCTACTCTCAAAGCCATATATGGCTTCAGTGAGTGGTCAGATCTTCGTCTTGAGCTCACTGGTGAGATGCCATGTTCAGTTGGTGATCTGAGTACAACAGAGAAGTCAGTAGTTACATAGGAACAGTCAACACATACCAGCTGGATGATCTCATTGTTGAAATTGATCTGCGTATTGCATGCTTTGCAGCCCTCTGTCCATGCCTCTTTAGCCCACCAAACCTGATCAATATGGTCCAGGTAGGCATGCCCCGCAGTGAAGCACAAGCAGAATCATCCAATGGCCACCTTGAGTATCTCATGGATGGCAACTTCATAATCCTTGGCAGCAATCCGGCCTGTTGTTGCATGAATCTTCTGGGAGTTCCGTGATGGGTTGACATCTTGGTCATTGCTGCTCTCTATGGAGGTTTCTGTGTGCTTCTGATGATGTTTGCCACACTCAACAGGCCCACCATCTGACCAAGATTCATCTCCGCCATCAAAATCCCAAGTATCTCCAATGCCTGCCATGACATCTCAGCTGCGCATAGGAAACTACAAATGAGCAACCCGCCGGCAGCATGTACATCTTGTGACCTGTCACTGGGAATTTCCCCATCGAAACTATCATCTGGCCCTGCATGACTTGACATCTTGAAGTTGTTGGATCCTTTGTGGCTAGCATGACATTCAAGTTGGGAGCTGGTGTGTAGTTCTTTGTCTCCTTGGGCATCCGAACATTCATCTGTGTCCATGTCTGGCAGGATGTCAGATGGGTAGCAACAATTGCGTGATGAGACCATGCTTACCCTTCAGAGTGAAAAGGTCCTGAGCCCGCAAATGTCGTCCATCCACGAGATCCTTGCACTGTGCACTGGAAAACATTCAATTTGCTTGTGTGCCACCACCATAACACACTGTCTCCATGGTGCTGAGTTCTGCATCATGGCCAACAGGCTTGGCCATGTCCACATCTTGAGGGTTGTTAGACTGCTAGCGAGGATGGCACAATGACACCACACGCACCATTCCAAGGGCTAAGGTCTTGAGCATGAGTGTGTCATCTGTCTATGAGTTGGCAGGCCAATGCTATAACCATGTCGGGAATTGACAAAACCAGAGGACTGTAGCCAGTCGAGACAATGAGTATCTTGGTGACCACATAGTGTTATTAGCTCATCTGCATCATAATGTCGTCACGGTTCCCAAACCCAGTCAGAGTCTGCTGAGATCAGCGCATGTTAGTAAGTATAGAACAGAATGAGGTATGGGATGGACACTCCAGTCATGGCGTGTGCTGAGCAGCAGGACTCTCCCACTCTGTGGCCTCAAGTCAAGTGGGGGATTACTGATTGGAGTATGCAGCTTGACATCACATGAGGTGATCTGAGATCACATGGGTGAATAAGTGAGCAAAATGGATGGGAACACTAACTCTTACATTCTGGCGTTTCTCGTGAGGGTCTGTGTAAACAAAAACAGTGGGGCAGCGGAAGAGCCACAATGAAATGGTTACCTCTGTTTTTTAGATTGTGCTTGCTGGGCTGGCCTTGGCCTTTTGGCGCTGGTGCTCTTGCTCGCAGCATTCATCAGCTGGAAGATTGTTAGTATGTAGTGTCAAGCCAAGCATGGTAGATTGTTCTTACTGATATATTGCACTTTTTGAGTTGGGTGAGCTTCGCAAACAGGGCATCCTCACAGCTGGGTGCTTGTCTGATCTGTGGCCCCATTGTTATTGAGAGCTGCTCAGGATGGAGGTTGGGACAATGTCCTTCCTGTCCATGAGTTGGAAGATGAAGGGCAAGATGAAAAAAACTGACTGGTCATGCGAAAAAAAGGGCATGTGCCCCCTGTCACACAATTGGCAGGCACACATGGTCAGGTCATCTGTGCACAGACCATCATTGGAGCTATCGGAGTGGAGTGTCAGAAAATTGGTCAAGATACTATAGGACGACTCACCTTTGGCACCCCCATCCCATCATGCAACATTGTGATTTTTGTTGTTGCTCCTTCCCCTCAGCGAGGGTGGTCACTCACCTCATTGCGCATAACATTGCCTGTAAGCAACAGATGCACAATGCTTGGGAGGAGCCTCTCAGGGAGGCCGCCTCACAGCATCAAACACAAGACCCTGCTGCCGACTCATTGCTGGATGTAAATCAGCAGTTTCACAACCTCGAGGATAACATGGACATACCTGACAACGTGACCAACAGAGTTGGCCATGAAGGGAGGGAGCAACCCGCAGCAAACAGGAACTCTCATTTTGTGCAACCTTATCCCGATCCCATGGCCACCACACGAGGCCACACTGAGAGGACGTTTGAGACCATACAGAGGGTGTGAGAAGAACAAGGTCTTGAGGGGCATGTGCCATTTGCTGACCGTGATGAATGGGAGCTTGTCAAATGGCTCTTCAAGCATGTTGGACAAACTGGAATGGAAGAATTCACCTCGCTTCCAATTGTAAGTGACAGGGGAACGCACTGCCCAAGACATCAACACTCATTTGCTACTAATAGGCCAAGAGACTCAATCTCTCTCATTCACCAGCAAGTATGCCCTGATGAAGGCAATCAATAAACTGCCAAGGTTGAGTGAATGGAAACTCAAAGTATTGACAGTGGAGGGAGATTCACTAAGGCCTGATGGTCAGCAGCAGACAGAGGAGGTCGAACTGTGGCTGCATGACCCAGTTGAATGCGTCCGCAAGCTGATGGCCAATCCAACCTTTCATGATGATGTCTGTTTCGAGCCTTAAAAGGCATTTGATGACAAGGAGTGGAGAACAAGGCAGTATGATGAAATGTGAACTGGAGACTGGTGGTTTGAGATGCAAGTGAGTGAGCAAATGAAGAGCATTGAAAAGGGTGACTTACACGTCATATGGTTTGCAGCAACATGTCCCCGAAGGCATTGCAATTGCCCCATTAATCATGGCTTTGGATGAGACCTCCCTTTCACAGTTTTAGGGGGACCAGGAGGTCTGGCCTGTCTATCTGACTGTTGGGAATATCTCAAAGGAAGTGCACTGTCAGCCATCTCGACAAGCTTACGTCCTGGTGGGCTACTTACCCACAATGAAGCTGGAGTGCTTTTCTTCAAAGAACTGCTCCATCAAACACTATTGGCTGTTCCATTACTGCATGGCAACAATCCTCGAGCCAATAATTTAAGCAGGAAAGGACAGTGTTGAGATGACGTGTCCAGATGGCTATGTGCGACGGCTGTATCCCATTCTTGCTGCTTATGTCACCGACTTCCCAGAACAGTGCCTCGTGGCCTATTGCAAGGAGAGCCAGTGCCCAAAGTGCATGGTGCACCAAGACGAATGTGGTTCACCCGCAAGTGCACGTGCACGTACAGCTGTGCATACACTAAGGCATATGTGAAAGTATCAACAAGGGAATATGCAGAAGCAGGAATTTGAAGGAAAGCATGGACTACGTGCCATTTTCGAACCGTTCTGGGCGAAGCTACCACATTCCAACATATTCTTGTGCATCACATCTGACATCTTGCAACAGCTCCACAAAGGTGTCTTCAAGGACCACATTGTTGCATGGTGCAGCGAGATAATAGGGGAGGACAAACTTGATGTACGATTCAAGGTGATGACTTCATATGCCAGTCTACATCACTTCAAGAAGGGTATATCGAAATGCAAGCAATGGACAGGAGGCAACCAGAAGGAGCTTGAATGCGTGTTTGTCAGTGTTATTGCAGGCATGGTCGACCATTATGTCCTTGCGGCCATCAGAGCCTTGCTTGATTTTATATCCTATTCCCAATATCAGTCACACACTGAACATACTGTGAAAAAAAATGCAAGACATATTGAGGGCCTTCCATCAAAACAAGGTGGTATTTGTCACCCTCGGCATTCGCACAGATTTCAACATCCCAAAAGTCCATTCGATGAATCATTATCTGGACTTGATTTGTCTGTTTGGTAGCACTGACAGATTCAACACTGAAGTTCCTGAATGCTTGCATATTGATCTGGCCAAACAAGCATACAGAGCAAGCAACAGGTGGAATTATGTGATTAAAGTGACAACATGGCTGCAATGCCAGGATTCAATCTGCCTTCATGATCAATTCCTCAAGTGGGCCCCATCCGTCAATTCAAACATACTATACCACAGGGACTCAGACTTTGATATCTCGGATTTGGAAGGATCTGGCTTCAAAAGCGAGGATGAGGATGGCCAACGGTGTCATGCACAGCATGAGTGTCTGGTGCCTGCTGTGCCGAATTTGGGACACAATCTGAGTCGCTTCGTTATGATTGGCCATAGTATGCATGGTTACTACCTCCCTGTGTCATGCTCAAGCCTGAATACTCCAATTGTCCATATAGAAGAGAAGCACAATGCACTGTTGCTCGCCCAGACTCTCCAAGCATACCTTCAAGGTGTTTTCCCAAATGCTTCTCATCCCATTCGAGTACGTCTGTTTGATCGACTGGATGTCTTCAAGTACACCACTATCTTGGCACCTGGGCAGCAGCATGTCAGCCATTCCAAACAGCTCTTCAAGATTCATGTTTCCCCCGAGTTGCCCCCTCGAGATGCTTACAAAAAATCAACTGCGGACATTTTCAACAATGCTATGATAGTAAATGATCCCGCAATGGTCAGCATGACTGACATCTCTGGTGAACATTCTTTCTCTCGGTGGGGTGCTGATACTCTCGAACTGATGGTGACCACTGCAGGAGTTCGTATTGGCCAAATCAAGGTTATGAGTCCTTTCAAAGAAAGGCAAGTTCTTTCCATGACATTGGCAGTGTGCCTGGATTCCAACATAACGGATCCCTGGGAAAGTAGCCAAACACAACACATAATCACTGTGCAGCACGTTGAGTGCACGCGTGGCGTCCCATCATACAATCTTCCTAGTGCTAGTGATTCTTGATCCAGGCAAGATACCATGGCGTCACACAGTAAGTTCTCTCTCTCACTCTTTTGCATCTCTCACATCTCCCAGGTCAGATTTCCCAGACTAGAGCACGTTACGGGGAACAGCCAATCACTCCTCCGTAACCTGCAAACAACATCCCTGCTGCAACATGGATGGCCTCATCAGATAGATCCTCATCACCCATAGCCAAGCAGGATCCCACCCATCCTCTAACACAACTGAGATGGAAACACACCACCACCGCTTCCCTCATTGACGACGTCAGCACTGTCACTGCACCACCACCACCATTACCACTTCACCCCCTTGTCAATGATGGCGATGGTATGGAGGCACCACCCGTGCCACTGAATCAATGATGACTCTGCGTCATCATCACCATCACCACCACTGCACCCCCCACTGGCACCACCACCACTTTCCTTGTCAATGATGACAGCACCGTCGCTGCACCATCTCTACCACACCCCCTCATTGATGACAATGATGGCACGGTGGCACCACCCCACCGAAGCAATGCTGCTGCTGCTGCGCCACCACCACCATCACCACCGCTCAAACCTTGCTTGTGGATTTTGTACATCGTCAGTTTCTTCAGAATGATTGGTATCAGCCAACTTTGGTTACCAGTTTGGCTTCACAGGTCATTCCATTTTTTCACCACCAATGCATCCACAGCAAAACTAATGCAGCTGTCTTATCCTGTACCTTGTGCTACTCACATCACCCTGCTTGCTTCCATCCTCTCCGTCGTATATTTGCATCTGAGCTTGATCGCATGTCTCTCCTAATACCACTTCTGACCCATTCTGAATCCTCCTTGTGGAATATCTTCCCTGTCCAAAGTCGTCGCTGTCCGTGTCTGTGCTCAGATCCGTAAATCAGATTTAAGACAAGGTTTAGGCTCAAGTTCAAATCCTGAGTGTCATGTGTTTGCCCTGAGAACTTCCACCACCACAGGTCACAGGCACAGTGAGGTATCAGCCACATGCCAATCTTTTAGACATTTCCCTTTTCATTGTCTTTACCTTGCAATTTATAGTCAGTTTCCCACTGATTTTCATCTCCCTTTGCACAGCATAAACAAGAAAGGCGCCTAGTGACCGCTGGCAGACGTCCTCAGGGCAAGAGTGCAGTGCGGTTCATGAACAAGCTCGACGGGCTGGTTCAACTGCACATTGCAAGCATAGGTGGACGGACGCTCACGACCACTCCAATGGCCATGCAAATACTGCATTTTGTGACACTTGTCAACGCCACAGGCCGGGAACACCCAATACTGGTGCAATGCTGTACCTTGTTCGAGGTGAGGCTCGTGTGCGGGCATGTAAGCACATTTTGCTGACGGCAATATGTCCACGTTAGCAACTCCAAGTGATGCTAAAAGTGGTGCTGAGGTGCAAGACCTGCGATGCACAAGTCCAGAGGTGATACCTTGATGCTGGCCTATATGATTTATCCATCAATAAAGGTGCACAGATCGTTCAAATGACTGGCGTGGCCTCTCGATGGCCATATATCAACATAGGGACGAAACTGATCATGTGAGTCATCTTTCAACAGAAACACCATTTGGTGAGATTTCGACTATCAACACTGTTCGAAGCACCACACAACTGACAATGGTATAGCTTGCATGAATCTTGTCAACAACAACACACCACCACCACCACCACCACCACCACCACCACCACTCCACCACCACACCCCCATGTTGTTGACAACGCTGTGCAATTACCACTGGCACCACCAATACATCCTCTTGTCAATGACAACAGCACAGTGGCAAGACTTGTGGCTGTGTCACTCCAACTCCTCGAGTGATTGGTAATCTTTGTCTCAGAGTGCACAGATATAATAGATGGTACAGACCTTTACAATATAAATACTAGTAAGAGTGTACTTAGAGTGCAGCTACTTTATCCTAATCCTCGAGACTTGGCGAGAATTTGTGTGAGCAGACTCACATGACCTTCAAGGAGAGTCACATGTCCTCTTTGACACCACACCAACTTCGCTGCAACCACCACTGCAAGGCAGGAAGAAAAAAAAAAGGTAAGTCCATGATCACTGAAGTTGCACACTCACAACAGTGTCCATTGAGTCCCAGCACGTCATGCCTCCACATGCCTCCCTCATTAGCCATTCTCCCCCGCTTTGAAAAAAGTAAGTCCAATTTTCAGTGAGAATACATGCTCACCACATCATCCACTGGCAGCACAATGCGACAATCCTGTGCCGTTCACCTCACCCCCATGTCACCATTTCGACACCACCACCACCACGTTGTCGACAATGACAATGACAACACCGTGCCACCACCACCACACCTCGTTGTCATCGACGGCACGGTGGCACCAGGCTGTTACAGTCTACAAAGGGGGTACCACTTTTTCTTACACTTTCTTGTTCACTCATCCTCAGACTTGTTCTCTCGCCGTACGCAGCTGTATTCATAGTGGAGTTGTCCTCCACATGTACCAGATATGTTCTCTCTTTCCATCTCACACAGTGCCCCGCCTATATCATATATAGACTTCCATCCTGTCTCTGCCACAGCCCCTTATTTGGACTTCATGGCTGTGGCATAGTCTCTTTTATATTTCATTGATTCGTGCTGTGCACTCATCACCTTGTGATTGCACCTTACTGTGCACACATAGCTTTTGGACAGTGGATGCTGCGCATCCATTTATATCCTTCATCTAGATTAGGGGCCTACCATATAAATACTTGTCACTTCTCTCCTGTAATTCCCCAGCTAGTTCTATGCAATACCAGTGTTGTTTCTAGTCCACCACCTTCAAGTCCCAGAGAGCCTCTCAGGTACCTGTGGATAGAAGAGATCTGCCTAGGCTTCACATCGCCTTGAAGCTCGGCATAGTCCTTGAGTGAACTCCTTGTCTATTCCTCACAATGTTCTTCACCCCGTTGTGCAGCACACTACATTAACTCTATGCTGTGTATTACACATGCATGCCACCAAAACGACAACAACAACACCGCCACACCACCACCACCACCACCACCCCACCCACTCATCAATGACAACAACAACAACACAGTGGCACCACCCGTGCCACTGAAATGACAACAACAACAACGACACTGTGCCACCACCACCACCACCACTCCACTACCACACCAAGACAATGACAATGACAATGACGCCATGCCACCACCACCCTACCCCCTCATCAATGACATGACAATAGCACAGAGACCCCACACATGCCACTGAAATGACGGCAACGACAACACCGCGCCACCACCACCACCACCACCACTGCCGTACCCTCATCGACAACAACAATGGCACGGTGACACCACTCATGCAACCGAAACGATGATGATGACGACACACAACTACTGCCACCACTCTGCGTCAGCAACGACAGCACAGTGGCACCACCTGTGCCACCGAAATGATGATGACAACACAGCACCACCACCACCACCACCACCACGCCAAGACAACAACAATGACACTCAGGCTGGTGGCACCACCTGTGCCACCGAAATGACAATGCTGACAAGGACATGCCACCACCACCACCACACCCTCGTCAATGACAACGACAATGATGGTATGATGGTGCCCCATGTCACCACCACTGTGGCAAGAGGACGATGATGATGGATGATGTCGTTCCATCACCACAACCACAACCACAACAGCAACATAGTGTTACCACCGCTGTAACCACCACCACCACCATGATGCCACTGAAACGGCGACGACAACAAACGACGCTATTCCATCACCACATCTGATATGTATGTCACTATGGACATTGACCTACCAGCACAACAGACATTTTTGAGCCCAATATTGGATCCCAGCAAGAGCAAGTACAGATTATCTTTGACTGTGGCACCCCAAGGTTACATCACAACCATACAACCTTCCAGTTGTTCTCTATTACAAATGCATGTGATGCACTTTGTGGCTTCTGTCTTCAATCATTGAAATTTTTTAGTCTGGACTTGTGTTGCCACTTGTTGGCCCACTTAATGCTAGTAATTTTCAAGCTCCTGAATAATGTCTTTCCAACAAGCCAGCCTCCGCTGGCCTACGTTCATTGGTATCATGGACTGCAGAGCTTTGATGCTGAAATGGGAATGTTCTGTGTTACCTGAGCTTCATTCCAGCATGGTCCACATGCTGAAATTGTCACAGTGGATTACATTTGACAACCATGTCATCTCATGCCTCAGTGGGAAGCAGCAAAGGTGGCTACCGCTGGCACACACCACATCAGTGAGGTAGACAAATTCCTTTTAAACAAATACATTGATTTAGAACTATTTGATGTGCTAGCTAATGTCAGTCCATAGTGTCTTGCAGTCGTAGCAAGTGTAGGCAATATATTTCATACTTAACACGATCTAGAAGTAGTATGTAGGGCATGACATTGTAATCACAGCTATAGTGGACACAATTGTGTGAAGGGTGAGCAGTATTGATCTACACACATTGCAACAATGTCCATGCAGCCAGACGGTAGATGAGAATGCTACATGGTACAATCTTAACTATGGAGGCCAATACACAACTGTGTTGCACTACAGTGACAATGGTAAGCAAGATAGCTTGGCAGGTGACTATGGCATCTAAACCTTTTTGCTGATGTAGGGCTTGCACAGTCTAAAGGCCTGGCTTCTCTTCTGGTAGGCCGTGAGCCTGGGGCTTGGGCCAGGGCTTTCTGAAAGGAAAAATAATGTATTACCTAGCAAAAAATAAGTGTTAATCACCTCTGAAACATGAGTACTGAGTGTCCAGCGCATCTCGAAGGCTCACGCAATGTCCATATATGGTAAGTCATAGCCCATCTGGGTGGCACCAACTTCGTGTAGCATGTCCTGGAAACACTTCCTCATTGTCTGTAGCACCATCATTGTGTACTACGCCCTGGGATTGCATCTACATCACCTATGGTCCATGTACAGCGTGTCCAATTCACCTGATTTGGTACCAGCATGGTTTGGTGGCCTGGTGAGTCCTCTTGGTGGTACTGACACTTCTACATCAGCAAACCTACATTTTTTCTGAGTTATCAAAATCAATGATCTTGCTGGGTTGTCTGACTTGACTGACAGCATGCTATCAGTGCTATCATCCATAAGTAATTCACTGCTATCAGCATTCTCAGAGCTATCAACATATCAGCTTGTCAATTCACCAGTGATATCAGTGGCATCAGTCCACCCAGTAAATCAATTAATCATCTGGTCAGTCTTGTCAGTCTTGTCATCCCATCAGTCAGTCAGTCAACTGGTCAATCAGTTGTGTCAGTCTATCAGTTAGTCAGGTTGTCAGTCAATCAGCCAAGTCAGCCCATCAGCCCATCAGCTGATCAGTCAGTCATCTCTATCAGTCACATCAGTTGGTCAGTTGGTCAGTCTGTTAGGCCTGTCAGGTTTGTCAATTTGTCAGCTAGATAGTTGGTCAGTCAACCAGTTCATTCAATATATTAGCCTATTAGCTTGTTAGAAAATCAGTTCAGTCAGTTCAGTCAATCTATCATTGATTAGTCTATTCAGGCCTGTCAGTCTTGTCATTTACAGTATCTAACTCACCCAGAAAAAATGTAGGTTTGCTGATGAAGTAGATGATAGTAGTGAGAATCTCATACTTGTACTTGAATAAAATATCAGGCCTGGGCCTGGGCTGAGCCGAGCCTAGGCCTGCACAGGCCGTAATTTTCCTATGGGGCTTGGGTTTCAATTTTGCAAAGCCTGATCAAGCTGAGCCAGGCTGTGATTTAGAGCTTGGGCTTGAATTGTCGAAAGCTTGAGCTTTCTTGAGCTGAGCTGGGCTGTGCACATCACTACTCGAATGCAAGGAGGGCCCCAGGAGGTTGTCATCGTGCATGGAGTGCAGGGAGGCCAAAGTGGAGTGTGAGAGGCCTAGGATCATGAAGCCAGAGAAGAAACAGAGGAGGGTGGAGAGTGACGCAGGTCCATCGAAGAAGAAGAAGAAGACATCGGAGATCACAGAGAGCGGTGACAAGGAGGAGGAGGAAAAGAGCAAGGATAAGTTGTGGTCCATGCTGGTGACACAGCTCGTCAAGGCCATCTGGGGCATCCACAATGAGATGCAAGCTCACACTGAGCTCTTGGTGTGCCAGAACCGCCGTCTGGCTCACATCATTGAATTGAAGATGATAGAGGTGTACCAGGAGAAGGAGTTGGAGTTGGAGACAGATGAGTTGGAGGGTGGAGAAGAGGTGGAGGAGGAGCTGAGGGGACTGGTCAAGGAGGATGCAGATGCAGATATGGACGGAGTACCGGAGGTCACCAGAGAGGTGACTCTGGAGTAGAATAGAAAAGAACAATTTGTGTACATAGTAAATCAATCAAATCAAATCAAGGAAAAAGAGAAGAAAATAAAGAAACGGAGAAATTATGGAGAGATCGGACCTGGCTTGTCTGGATACTTTCAGTGGAAGTCTGAGACAAGTTCCGCAGCATGTGCTAATTCTGTAGCGAGTAACCAAGGGGTCTTGTCATTAGTACCTTCATACCCTAACCACCATACCAGATACAGGAGTTGGCAGTGATGCCTTCTCCGATCAATCTTGGAGTCAAGTATCTCCTTGATCTCGTACTCTGGCTCACCGTCAACCTCAACCAGAGGTGGCAGAGTTGGACATGGCGGTCCAGAATGGTATTCAGAGTTGCAGGTTCTAATTGTGAGATGTGGAAGACAGGGTGAACAGATTTCATAGAGTCAGGTAAATGGATGGTGAAGGAGTGAGTACCGGGCTTGGCAATGATGCTGAAAGGACCCAGATACTTCTTGGAGAGTTTCTTAGATGGTCGCGTAGACCGGAGATATTTCGCCTTGAGCATAATTTGATCACCAATCTGAAAGTCTGGAGCTGGACTTCTTCTCTTGTCTGCTGGTCCTTGGTAGTGTTTCTGCACTTCCAGCATCTCCGTATAGAGGAACTCATGGAGTTCATCCAAGTCCGTGACATAGGGCTTAGCTGTACACAAAGTGAGTTTGAGGTTGGAGTGGATGGAGGAGTTCAGATGATATCCTTTATTGGCGAAAAAGGGTGATACTCCAGTGGTAGCACTTGGAGCATTATTGTAGGCAAACTCCATGAGAGGCAGGAGTTTGGACCAATTGTCTTGTTGGTAATTGCAGTAGATTCGGAGGTATTGTTCAAGAGTTTGGTTGGTGTGTTCTGTTTGACCATCCCCCTCTGGATGATATCCAGAGGTGAAATGCAGGTGCATGTCCAATGCTTTATCTAGAGAACGGAAGAAGTGGGATACAAATTCGGAGCCCCTGTCAGAGGTGATATGGAATGGAACTCTGTGCTTGGAGAAGACATGTATGAGGAATAGTTTGGCTAGTTGTGCAGAGGTGATGGTGTCATGTGTTGGAATGAAGATACACTGTTTGGACAGTCTGTTGACTACCATGAGGATGGCAGTGTAGCCCTCCGAGAATGGAAGCTGTTCCATAAAATCCATGGAGATGGAATTCCATGGTTTCTCCAGAATCAGAAGCTGCTTGAGAAGTCCACATGGGCAATGATGAGGAGTCTTCGCGTGAGCACAGGCAGTGCACAAACTGACATAGTCTTTACGAAAGTCCTGATATTGGGCCAGGTGTATTCTCAGCAAATGAGCTCTAATGTACGGTTCTGGCCAAAGTGGCCTGCAGTTGGGTGGTCATGGAAGGTTCAGAGAACATGGAGCTGGAGGTTGTTGGCTTCCGGGACATAAATGCAATTGTCCCTTAGAAGGAATCCCTCAGAGTTGACTGACCATTGAGAATCGGAGTTGGAGGAAAGGAGGGGAGACGCGACTGGATTGTTGGGAAGTGCTGAGAGGATGTCAGAATGGAGTTGTTCGACATCAACCAGAGCAGATGATGCGAGCTGTTCTAGAGTAAAGATGGACCTGTAATTGTCTGGGTTAACACAAGCGAAGTTTTTATCCTCCTCTTTGGGGTAGACGTCCCAGTGTCTAGTCAAAGCGTCCGGTTTTGCTCTGAGCTTACCAGGCCGGTACCAATGATCATATTGAATTGATTGAGATATTTGGACCAACGGGCTTGGTGACGTGTCAGGAGCTTTGTGGAAGAAAAATATTTGAGGTTTTTGTGGTTGGTAACGATGTCTATAGGAATTGCGGAGCCTTCCAAGTAGTGGTGCCAGGATGTGAATGCTTTGAAAATGGCAAGTAACTCCTTGTCGTGTGTGTCATAGTTCAATTCTGCTCCAGTCAAAGTCTGGGAGAAGAATGCAACAGGGTGGAGTTTGTTGTTAGCTGGAGTTGTGATGGAAAGGATTGCTGCAATGGCATAGTCGGAAGCATCAGTTTTGATAGTAATGGGGACATCCGGAATCCAGTGTGCAAGCACTGGAGCAGATGTGAAGGCATCCTTACATCAGCAAAATGACCTTTTTTAGCCATAGACCTAATAGTTCACACACCTGTAGCACAACTCTGTACAGCCTATGCAAGTCCCTGCAGGCTCTTAACTAAATTTCTGAACACTACAGAGTACATGGAAAAGCTGACAAATATTATAACTGGACCCTTTGGGTCCATGTTTTCCAAGTCACATACACCATGGACTTCACAGTCTGCAACAGAGTGTGTGTGCACTGTGTGAATCACAGTCAAACATAGCCAGCACAAAGTGTAGTAATTCAACAAGCTAAACCTACGAGCTGTGGATGGTGTATTCTATTACATCAGGACTGTAGCCACTATGCCTCACAATCATGCGGACCCGCCCAACGTGCAGCTCTGCAGTGGTGAGCTTTGACTTTGCCTTCTGCAGCTGCAAATGACTGTATTGTAACTGTAACACGTCATGATGGACAAGTTGGTCAGCGAGAGACGTCTGAATGTATCATATTTTGCAGCTGCTAATTGCAGTTTCCATTAGTAGATTGGCTTCTGTATGATTGTCTGGGGGTGGAATTATTGATGGTGTGTGCATATTCAGCTACACACAGATGAATGTGAGTTCAGGACACATAAGATCAGTACTTACGAGTTCATATACCATAGTCAATGGTGAACCTGCATCATTCTCAAAGAGTTGGTCCTCCTCCTCCACCTTTGGGAAGACAACGTTAAGGATGGTTGACAATGATGAATCAGGAGGTGAAACAGTGCCACCAGTTGCAGGCAGGGGCTCATATATCAGGAAGGTGGAAGAGTAGTAATGCGAATGTGTTATCAGTGAGCCTGAGGTGCAAAAGGGCAGGTGCAAAGGATGGAACTGTGAAGAACTGGGAGAGATAGGGGAAGTTGTAGGATTGCTTGTCATGCTGATAGATAAATGTGATGGTGAAGGCAGGAGAGTTTGCATGTGACATTCAGAGTTAGCATTAGTTACTATAATACTAAGTCACTTACCTCTTGTGTCCTTCCTTAACAATGGCATTGAAGGTGAACAGGCTTCATCAAGCCCAAAAATTTCATTTTGTCCTGACTGTGGGAAGAGTTTGGTGAACGAGACACAGGTCCTTCAACACATACATAAATCAGCCCTCGAATGCATGCGGCTCCTGGACAAATGACATGTCAAACATTGTGCCTGCCCCCAATGGCACAGGCATCCCTTTGGTTGACCCCCAGCACCAGCATACATCTGCAAATCCCATATTCCCTGTCCAGCATTGTGCATGGCTGTCCAGGGATTACAGCACTACAGGAAGGACCCCCCCTGTCTACTGCTGTCACAGTGCTGTCACAATGTGGATTATGGTTTGTGACTGTGACAGCACTGTCGGCAACAGCACTCTGTATGTGACTGTGACAGCACTGTCGGCAACAGCACTCTGTATGTGACTGTGACAGCACTGTCTAGCAACAGCACTCTGTATGTCCCTGTGCCAAACCGATGATTGCCGATGTACTGTACAACACTGTACAAATTCAGTGAGACGGTCGGGTTGTACAGTGCTGTGCTAAACTGACAAAACACCTGGGTCTGTACAGCGCTGTACAAGTCCGCCTTTTGTGCACAGTGCTGGACACGGCAACTAGTAACTAGTTCGACTTACAGTGGCTCAAAAAACTGTCCCAATGTTTGCATGTTTTTCACTAAAGTCAATAACCCCCGATACCCCCTAACCCCTATCTAACATATGAGAGTATGAAATAATGTACTTACTCTTGGCTTTCTATTGACCCAAGGATCAAGGGATTTGAATAAGATTTGATGAAATGGTACCCATTTCAAAATGACAACTCATTGGGACAGTTTTTTGACTTTACATTCTTATTACATATATTAGACCCTGGAATGCTGTAAGATGGTGACATACCTTATGTAATGATTATATTATGTCACTATTATGTAATTAATTACTCTACAGCATATATAAACCCTGCCATCACAGATGAATTCCCTCATTCCCACCATGAAACATCTCTCTGCTGCTCAAAGAGACAATGTCATCTCTCTTGCTTCTCTTGATCTTTCCTGCAGGCCAATTGCATCTCAAACTGGCATAGGGAAGTATATTGTGGCCAGGGTCCTTCAGAAAATCCAACTGGAGAGGGAAAACCATCATGGTGGCTGTCCTTCCAAACTCTCTTCTACCAATAAATGTGCTATTGTCCAGCAAATCCTTACTGGGAAGGCCAACAATGCTGTCCAGGCCACTCATTTCATCAATACCATTATCAGTACTCCTGTATGCCCACAGACAGTGAGAAATACCCTCAAGGAGGCCTCTCTAAAGGCTGTGGTAAAGAAAAAAAAGCCTCTTCTCTCTGCTAGCCATAGAAAGAGGAGATTAGCCTTTGCTCTCAAGTACCAGCATTGGACTGTGGAGGACTGGAAGAGGGTAATATGGTCAGATGAGACCAAAATCAATAGAATTGGGTCAGATGGGCAGGAATATGTATGGAAAAAGAAAGGAGAGGGGCTCACTTCCAAGGAGGTCAAAGATACAGTCAAGTTTGAAGGAGGATCACTCATGGTATGGGGCTGTATTGGGTGGAATGGTGTGGGGGTTTTGAGTGAGGTTGAGGGGAGGATGGATGCTAAACAGTATGTGGCCATTTTGGAGGGAGGGTTGCTGCAAAGCATGGAGGAATCAGGAATTTCTGCAGATGAAGTCATTTTCCAGCAGGATAATGATCCCAAACATACCTCCAAAAGAGCCAAGATTTGGTTTGAGGAGCAAGATATCAAGCTTCTGGATTGGCCTGCTCAGTCTCCAGACCTCAATCCCATTGAACACACTTGGGGTCATCTCAAAAGATGTCTTTCTGGTTATGAAAGGGCTTTTACAGGGGTTCATCAGTTATGGGATAGGTTGGTGGTAGAGTGGGGGAAGATTTCTGAGGATGATTGTCAGAAATGGATAGAAAGCATGCCTAGAAGGATTCAAGCAGTTATTAAGGCCAAGGGAGGTTATACCAAGTACTAAATACCCTATCTTGTACAAAGTCAAAAAACTGTCCCAATGAGTTGTCATTTTGAAATGGGTACCATTTCATCAAATCTTATTCAAATCCCTTGATCCTTGGGTCAATAGAAAGCCAAGAGTAAGTACATTATTTCATACTCTTATATGTTAGATAGGGGTTAGGGGGTATCGAGGGTTATTGACTTTAGTGAAAAACATGCAAACATTGGGACAGTTTTTTGAGCCACTGGTAAGGCACTACGTCAATTTCCAGACTTCCAACAGTACCTCCCGGAGAGTGTTGACATACACTACATTTCATACATAGACAACTAGCTTACCCATTTTAGTAATTTAATCCCACACGTCGGACACTACTTACAATCTTTTAGTTCGACGCATCCCTCAGTCGTTTCACTACGTTCGACTGAGGTATGCAACTATTCACACTCGTTATAGTCTCCACTGACATGTACCTTAGCTCACAGACTATTAGAGAGAGCACTACTGCTTGTCACAGCGATGGTATGTCATGCTATCATGGAATACAAGTTACTGACAATTTTGCGCTATTCTAGGTTCATTTCATATTGGAAGTCTTTGCAATGCATGGGTTCAACAAGTGCGTAATCCTCAATGCAGAACAGGTTGAAGGGTACTACAACAACCTTTGCAGCCTCCTAAATCAAGTCGCAGCTAATGAATACCATGGAAAAAAGCTTGATACTGTGCTCCATGAATGGGTGAAGATTGGAATGTAAGTATTGTCTCATTTTAAATGTGTAACACACTAACAGTACCTAAAGGACAGGATATACTCCGATCAACCACACCCTCATTGACTTGCAAGACTGGCAGGTGATCTTGGATTGATACTATCCATATAGTCCATCGATTAGTTGAATATAATGGTTTTATTTCCATTGGGCTACAGTGGCTCAAAAAACTGTCCCAATGTTTGCATGTTTTTCACTAAAGTCAATAACCCTCGATACCCCCTAACCCCTATCTAACATATAAGAGTATGAAATAATGTACTTACTCTTGGCTTTCTATTGACCCAAGGATCAAGGGATTTGAATAAGATTTGATGAAATGGTACCCATTTCAAAATGACAACTCATTGGGACAGTTTTTTGACTTTGTACAAGATAGGGTATTTAGTACTTGGTATAACCTCCCTTGGCCTTAATAACTGCTTGAATCCTTCTAGGCATGCTTTCTATCCATTTCTGACAATCATCCTCAGAAATCTTCCCCCACTCTACCACCAACCTATCCCATAACTGATGAACCCCTGTAGGAGCCCTTTCATAACCAGAAAGACATCTTTTGAGATGACCCCAAGTGTGTTCAATGGGATTGAGGTCTGGAGACTGAGCAGGCCAATCCAGAAGCTTGATATCTTGCTCCTCAAACCAAATCTTGGCTCTTTTGGAGGTATGTTTGGGATCATTATCCTGCTGGAAAATGACTTCATCTGCAGAAATTCCTGATTCCTCCATGCTTTGCAGCAACCCTCCCTCCAAAATGGCCACATACTGTTTAGCATCCATCCTCCCCTCAACCTCACTCAAAACCCCCACACCATTCCACCCAATACAGCCCCATACCATGAGTGATCCTCCTTCAAACTTGACTGTATCTTTGACCTCCTTGGAAGTGAGCCCCTCTCCTTTCTTTTTCCATACATATTCCTGCCCATCTGACCCAATTCTATTGATTTTGGTCTCATCTGACCATATTACCCTCTTCCAGTCCTCCACAGTCCAATGCTGGTACTTGAGAGCAAAGGCTAATCTCCTCTTTCTATGGCTAGCAGAGAGAAGAGGCTTTTTTTTCTTTACCACAGCCTTTAGAGAGGCCTCCTTGAGGGTATTTCTCACTGTCTGTGGGCATACAGGAGTACTGATAATGGTATTGATGAAATGAGTGGCCTGGACAGCATTGTTGGCCTTCCCAGTAAGGATTTGCTGGACAATAGCACATTTATTGGTAGAAGAGAGTTTGGAAGGACAGCCACCATGATGGTTTTCCCTCTCCAGTTGGATTTTCTGAAGGACCCTGGCCACAATATACTTCCCTATGCCAGTTTGAGATGCAATTGGCCTGCAGGAAAGATCAAGAGAAGCAAGAGAGATGACATTGTCTCTTTGAGCAGCAGAGAGATGTTTCATGGTGGGAATGAGGGAATTCATCTGTGATGGCAGGGTTTATATATGCTGTAGAGTAATTAATTACATAATAGTGACATAATATAATCATTACATAAGGTATGTCACCATCTTACAGCATTCCAGGGTCTAATATATGTAATAAGAATGTAAAGTCAAAAAACTGTCCCAATGAGTTGTCATTTTGAAATGGGTACCATTTCATCAAATCTTATTCAAATCCCTTGATCCTTGGGTCAATAGAAAGCCAAGAGTAAGTACATTATTTCATACTCTCATATGTTAGATAGGGGTTAGGGGGTATCGGGGGTTATTGACTTTAGTGAAAAACATGCAAACATTGGGACAGTTTTTTGAGCCACTGTATCACTTGAGCTGTAGAAGTACGTGATACAGATCTTCTTAAGGGCAGGGTGTGCAAAGTTGCTGGTTTTCCCCTGAAAATTTGTCAAGCTCAAGGAAGGAGAGTAAGGGTGTATACTTACCAAACTGTCTGGAGCTCCGCGTATGAATCTGGCGTGCTTGAGAAGTCGTGCTGCTTTATTCTTGATACATAGATTGGATCTGCTCAGCATTGCCCTGAATGTTTTCGGGTGGGAATAGATAATAGTCCAACACAACACTGCGGGCGACACATTTCTTGATCTTGCTATGAAATGTTTGTGTGTCTGCATATAACTGATACAAATTATTCATCCACTTGGGGAAATTGAGAGTATGAACCTACAAGCGCCGCCATCTCTTTCTTATACTCAGAATAAAATCCTGTGGATAGTAATTAGGATCGAGGTCGTATGGAGACAGTGAGAGAGAAAGCTCACCAGTCTCGAGTTCTAGCCCCTCCTTGTCATACTTGACCATCAACTCATAAATGATTTCCGTACAGATGCTGTTAATAGCCATTTCATGGGGGGGAAAAGGATCTTCAGTCATGAGATGCAATCTGAGCTTCACCTTCCCTTCATCTAAGAGTTTGCACCAGAGAGGACCAAAGAAGGCAAGTGTGTTGGGGCAAGCAACAACATCAGCCTTGGCCGTCTTCAAGTACTTGCTGCCTTGATGAGATGGAGCGCGAGATTCATCTTGGTTTACCAGTGTCTGTTTGGTCCCTGCCTGGCTATGCTTGTCTTGATCCAGTGCATCCCACTTGGATTTCTTTCAATGATGGTGGTCCCTATTTCGAATTCCCTGGAGATAGGTGGGAGAGGGAGAGCGCGGACGACCATTGCGTTTGTGGTGACAATTGAGTACATTATGATCCACATTAACCTAAGAGCAAGCATAGCAGGTGATAGCTTCACAGTATAGTCACTTACTTGACCATCCTCAAATGGTTCCAATCTGGTTCCGGGTTCTTGAGTGCGAGATGGAGTGGTCTGGCGCTGGTCAGGGTCAGCACGTTGTGGATGGTCACACTCCAGCAATTGGCGTGGTGAATCCCTTTGGGAAACAAATGGCTGTGGTGATTGCAACTGTTGTTGAGGCTGTCAGGATGCCTGGGGGAGGGGAGCATGTTGTTGAGCTTGCTGAAACAGCGAGGCTGGTGCAGAAGGAACACGGTTATGCGAGACTCATGGTTGAAGTGAGGAAGACCGTTGGGTAAGGATGTGGTGCTGCTGGACACGAGAGTTTGTTAGGGAGCTTCAGGATGGCATTGAAATCCTAGGTGGAGGGCTTGGTCGTCGCTCGCCCTGAGAGGCTGCAGTCTCGTGGGGGGCTGGGACATTAGGTGGTGAGTTTAGTTGTTGCTCAGCCTGAGAGGGTTGAATCTCGTGGGAGAGGACATGCTGATGGGGTTGGGGAGAGACCTGTCCGTCTTTATGGCCACTTGGGTGTCATTCTGTGTCATCATCACTGGAACTATTCTACCACTGGAAGATAATCAGTAAAATTTTTAAATAGGATAAAATTGTATTATACACTCATCAAGGTGGTCAGAGAACTCCTGATTGTCCACCTATGGATCAACAACCATGCTCCCATAGAGATCATCATTAGCATAGAGATCATCATCTTTCTGAAAAGGGGTGTCCATGAGTACATCGGCTGGAAGGTCGGCATAAAGATCTTCATCATCAGGTTTATAGCAACTGTCCTCAAAAGCGGGAGGAGTGTCCCTTGTGTACAGTTCATCCCCATCCATCTCATAGTACTGGTTCCATGGCCGCCAGTCAAATAGATCTTTGTAGTTGGTCTCTGAACCACTGGTCAACGATAAGTCGATGTCCCCACCAAACACATCATGTGCTCCTGACAATCCTGGTGCACGCTGTTGAACAACATCAGCCTGGGGTTTGTTAGGATGAGCAATAGTAGGACTAGGTGTTGATGTTAATGAACACTCCTTGATTGCAGAAAGAGATGTTGAGTGGGGTTGTGATCTGACTTTCACGTGATTGGCTGCAGCAGTGCTAGAGGCTTGCAGCATGGGACAATTAGAAGGTAGCTGCATGGTATCAGCGTATGATCGATGATCAGTAGCGCGAGGACAGACTGGTGTGCCTTGAACTGCATTGTCGTTATGCATGCCGGACTGATGGTGTCCCGAGCTGATTAGTCAGTCATCTCTGTCAGTCACATTAGTTGGTCAGTTGGTCAGTCAGTCAGGTGTGTCAGGTTTGTCAATTTGTCAGCTAGATAGATAGTTAGTCAACCAGTCCATTCAATAAGTTAGCTTATCAGCTTGTCAGTAAATCAGTTCTGTCAGTCAGGTCAATCTGTCATTGATTAGGCCATTCAGACCTGTCAGTCTTATCATTGATTTCAATGACCCAGAAAAAATGTAGGTTTGCTGATGTGGTACATTGGGGGTCACCTCCTAACAAAAAAAAAATAACTCATATGTCAGATCAAGCAGCTTTCCATCTCTTGTCAAACAGCAAAGGAGTTATGCCTTCATGCAGAAATGTTGCCATCTGGACCTCACTGGAAATCCCACCTTCTCTATACTCAAGTTGCAATCAAGCACAAAGCAACCATCTTCTATCGTGATCCAGTAGAGTGTCTTCAGGCTCTACTCAGTCATCTCTTATTCATACTCCACATCTTTTTCATCCCACAGAAAGTATGGTCATCATCCATGTGGATTGTTTGTATCTACGATGAGTGGATGTCGGGCAATCACACCTGGAGTTTACAGGTAAGGCCATCCCTCTCTAGAAATTGAAATCTCTTTGACCTGACATAGGATCAGTTACCAAATAGTGCAACGCTTCTTGGGGTCACATTGTCATCTAACAAGACGAACATTTTGGTGATGACTGGAAATAGGATGGCGCATCCATTACTCCTCAGCCTGGCCAATATTGATGCTGATATCTGTAGTAAGGGATCATTACATGGCCATGTCCACCTTGCGCTTTTACCGGTTCCATCCTTTATCCACAAGCACACACATGTTCACAGCCTGTTATCCAACCGGCTTATCCACAAAAGCCTAGATTTCATCCTAAAGCCCCTCAAGGTCACTGCCATGGTTGGGATTGTGATGAGTGATCCCACCAGCAACTTGCATTACTGCTTCACTCCCCTCATTGCATATATTGCCGATACACCTGAGGAGAGTTTGCTCACGTGCACTGGCCCCAACTTCAAGAGCTTTCTTAAGGTTGCCAGGTGCTACCGCCTTAACAGTGTCGTCAAGCCTTTTTTCAGGGATTGGCCACATTCTGAACCATCAATCTTCATCACCCCAGAGCTTCTGCACCACTTCCACCACCTGTTCTGGGACCATGACCTGCAGTGGTGTATCGTTGTTCTCAGGCTGGACAGGACTGACTAGTACCAATTTTCTCTTGTCCAAATGGCAGTTGGATATCGCTCATTTGGAGAAAAGGTGTTGAAGTTAAAGCAAGTGACAGGACGTGATCACCATGCCACACAAAGGTACATCATTGGGGTCATTGTGGGTGGTGTGCCTCCAAAGTTCTTGGTGGCCATCAGCACTCTCCTTGATTTCCGCTACCTTGCTCAGATGCCTTGTTTTGATGACGACGTGCTGACTAGGGTTGAAATGGCACTACAAAGGTTCCATGACCACAAGTCAGCTATCATCACCGCCAGTGGAAGGCAAGGCACAAACAGGCCTCTCACACATTGGGAAATCCCCAAGCTTGAGCTCCTGCAGCACATCGTGCCATCTATTCGTACATTTGGAGCCGTTATGCAATAGACTGCTGACGTTACCCTGCACACTCTGGAAACAACCAGGATTATTACATGCAGATCGCCTGGCACCTCAACCGCAGTGAAAAATGTTTTTGATTTGACATCACTGTGCATCTTGCATCTATTGAATGTGGGAAATCTAACTTGGACAGAGATGATGAAGATCAAGCAGACAAGCATGAACCAGATTCAGAAGTGCTTCGTGTCAAGCATTACCTTTCCCCAACTTTTAAGGCCGCCAACTACATACTTCGAGATGGCTGAAGCACTTGCTAGCAGTACTGTTCTAAATGCCGTGCTCCCTCACAGAATTTTTGCCTCTTCCACAACTGCATTCTGACTGGCCCTCAAGCCATCTCTGAGAGTCTCAATTGATGAAGCTGCCGAGATATTTGGTTTACCTGACCTACAACAGGCTATTGCTGACTACTTTAACAGCCCTGACCACTCTGTTGAAAGACGCCACGAAAGAAGCACCACTCATTCTGAGTGAATGCAAATCTGGATCAAAGTTCAGGTCCAGCAGCCAAAATTTCATAATCTACAACCATTGGAGCCACCCCAAAGTCTCATTGCCTCTCCTCCCTCAATGCACTTACTGGATGGTTAGTATGATTGTGCTATCATTAGTCCATCTGATGAGAGTGACTGGCCTTCGAATGGACTCTAAGGTACATTTCAACAAGGAGAAGTTTCATTCCATCGTGATGTTCATTGCCTTATAGGGCATGCTGTTGTGCAAATCCACCTTATTTTTCATCTCCTTCATAGTCAAACTTTTCTCACCTATGTTCAATGCTTCAACACTGGTTCTCCTCCTCTGTCATCCAATACAACTAACGGTGCCAACTGGCATACACATACTGAGACGTGTGGTCAGAAATGGAATTCAAGTTGGAGAAATCATTCCATTGCACTACATTCATTCCCTGGCACATATCATCACATGTTTTGGTAAAGAGGCAAATCCGCGTCTAACAGCCCACACTTGTTATGATCTATCACACAAGTTCTGGCTTAACAAGTATAACTTTTCTATGCATTATCACTTACTTAGTCTCAGCGTAACGTACTTGTTTTTAACAATGGTGGTCAGTGCGTGGAAATTCTGCCATTTATGGGGTGGAGTGAAACTGTAGTACTATGACACCTTTCAGATTATGCCAAATAATAGACCCTGGTCCACAAATACTTCTGTGACATGCAGTGACACACAACACACTTCTAAAGCTCAGGACTACCTCCATTCCTACCACAGGAAATCTTTTCAAGGCAGAAAATGTTAACCAAGACCATCTCATCAAACTGGAAGGTGCCACCATCAATGAGAACCTGCTCAAAAAGAATTCACATTATATCCTTGCTCAATGCAACCAAATATCACCCTCCATGGATCACCTCCTACAAGCATCAGCCTGTGCCCCACTGAAGATTACTTCATTGGAGCATCAAAATCAGGTCATCTATAACAATGGCTATTGGGATGCAAAGGAATTATCTCATATCCTGAGAACTTTATCAGTGTCCTCTGGCTCATTGCGCCAATCTCGGATGAGTAATAATGCCCCCCTTGGCAGACACAAGTCCATCTGCAGGGTCATCCCTGGGACTTCATTAGAGAAGACTATCGATGGAACCTTCTTACCCAATGCTAGTACTGAGGAGGAGTGCATCACACATTGGTTGAATAAGGTCACAGCAGCCTTGATGGCCCTTGACCCTAGTCATGGGCCACTTATGCACAGTTGCTTGGCAGCAAACCCCACATGTTTTTGGTCATCAGAGGCGTTATGCAAACCTGTCAAGGACAATATGATGACACTCAAACCTGACCTTATTTTTCAGGAGAAACCTCGTTCAGTTATCATTGGACCCCATCCAGAGTTCTTGTGGAATGTGGTTATCTCCTTCCTGGAACTGACGTCAAGTACTTATCAAGACTCTGTTGGCATGGGAAATGTGCACAATGCCATCATGCCCAAAGCATATGCTGTCTTTGTGTCCCAACCTGGTTGACGGTTTTTGTTTGCATTGTCTAACGCAAAGCAGAAGTTTCATGCCCACATGTTTGATCACGGTGGGGTTGTTCACTCCCATGGCTATGTCATCCACCGATCCCCCCGAGTGCTGCTACGCATGTTATCCTTTCTCGCATTTGGTCTCCCTGAACACATTGGATATGATATCACCTTCACTTACTCCTGCCCCACTCCCCGACCCCTCTCATCAAGTTTGAAAGTCAATCTCAGCATGATCTCCATGAGAGATGACACCTACATTATCATATGCAAAATATTCTACAGCTTCTTAATCTGCGGCTGGGCTACGTCATGCTGGCACGTCAAGTGTAAAAACCAAAACTATGTGATCAAGGATGCATGGACCCATGAAGGCTGACAGTTTCGTGAGGAAGAGATACTCAAGAAAATAAAGGGCATTGAGGCAGTTCCCCACCTTGTGGACACTTGGACTGTCGAGATCGGAGGATTACAGGATCAGACAAGTACCTGCCGCTCATCCTTTCCCTCTTCTGACAACGAGGTTCAGATTCACTGTTGGCTTGTTATGCAACTGGTTGCTACTCCCATAACTGATTTCGTGTCTATCCACGAACTCCTTAGTGTCTTCATTGACATCCTTGATGGTACGTCAGGCTGCTGGGCTGCCCTGCTCACCTCCTAAGAACATCCACAGTCCATCAGAAGCTTATCACTTGATTTTGCATTCTTCACCATGACATTAGTATGAACAATATCATGATGTACATTATTGATGCTTTGCAGAATACTAGCAAGGCTGATGCTGGTGTTGGAGCCCCCAGTAACAAAAACATGAATGTGGCGGCGCAAGAGGAGACACACGAACAGAAACTTGCTCAATGGGAACAAGAAAGGCACCACAGGATCCAGGCCAGTGAGATGTGTCATGGTATTCTTATTGATTTTGATTATGTGACCACTATTTGATCTGGCCAATTAAATGTTATAGGTACTGGTGACTGCATGGTAAGTATTGCCCTCCTGATCTATGTCCTTTATTCATCATTTCTGGTCAGGGGACAATACCATTCATGTCGGCCAACATGCTTCTCAACTATAAGAAACCTAATGTGGTGCACTCCACCAGTGATGACTTAGAATCACTCATTTATGTCCTCATTTGGATCTGCATCCTCTATGCTGGCCCAAAAACCCTTTGTCAGGACAAGGACACCATGAAGACCTTCTCAAAGACATGGGTTTTGGTGTGCAACACCAACAACACTGTGACCCTTGGAATCCATAAAATAGGAGTACAATCTCAATCAAGCACTATAACCAATGAGTTTACCAAGTTCTTCAAGTCCCTCAGTCCAGTCATCGAGAAACTCCTCATGGCACTCGGGACTACCTGGTCTGCAGCTGACACCATGCATAATTACCAAACCATCAGGGATATCCTTTTAGAGGATTTTGGCATGATTGAGGAGGTACCAGATTGGTCACTGGCCAAGAATGCATATGGGTACAGTCTCTTGAAGATGGCAGGCAAGAAACATAAGATGCCATCTTATGTAACAGATGGATATGAAATGAAGTCATTGTCCCGGGCTGTTTGTTGGCGCTGCTAGTATGCAATATCATTGGGATCTGTGTGTATTCCGTTGTAACCCCAACTCTGTTGTGTTATGTAACCTTACCGCTTTGTTTGTTGTTTGTGCTATGCGGCCTTAAATCAAGCACTCACACTTAGTCAATTAGTCTTTGCAAACATGCCATTACATGTGGTGCGATACTATTTATCAAGGTGGGGGAAACCAACAAGCTGAGTCATGGAGCTATTTTGTCCTGGCTCCTCTTTCAATCACTTTCTATCATCCTTCTCCACAGATGGCTGGGTATGAACCATGGAAATGGTCAACTCCATCCGAAGATGTGTTCCCAGGTTCAGTAGATTTGGATGCTTGCAAAAAACCAAGGACAGTAAATGAGGATTTCAGTGCTCAAGGTGCATGTGTTTTTTGGTGCTTATGACGTTTACTGAGTCTTTGTAGGCAATGCTAGTGCTGGGACCCTATGTCGCTCCTCCAGGGCAAATAAAGGGAGTGGTGGGCTGGTCACTCAGCTTCAGAATATCGATCACATCCTGACCAAACCAGCTCAGCCTTCCAAGTCCTCCCATGCAGTTTGACTGGAAATGGCTACCGCTGACGAGCCACTGAATCCCACAGCACTGACAAAACCAAACCCAAGGCCAAGGTCAAAGCCCTGTGTCAAGTTGAGTTCTGCTCCCACCCTAGCTCATGACGATCAATCAGGCCTTGAGTAGGTATGCAAAGCTTTGCATTCTCATGGATGCAAGTGTTGATGATGATGCTAGCCAAGTCAGGGATTACAGGTGCCTGCAGGTCTTGATAACACGCCCCCACCTGTATATCAATTAGCCAATCAACATCAGCAAACCTACATTTTTCTGGGTCATTGAAATCGATGACAAGACTAACAGGCCTGAATGGCCTAATTAATGATAGATTGACCTGACTGACTGAACTGATTTACTGACAAGCTGATAAGCTAATTTATTGAATGGACTGGTTGACTAACTATCTATCTAGTGTAATGCACAGCGTAGTGTTGATGTAGCATGCTCCAATATGGGGCGAAGAACGTTGCGAGGAATAGATGAGGAGTATTACTCAAGTACTATACTGAGCTTCGAAATGATGCGAAGCCTAGGCAGGTCTCTTCTATCCACAGGTACCTGAGAGGCTCTCTGGGACTCGAAGGTGGTGGACTAGAAACAATGCTGGTATTGTGTAGAACTAGCTGGGGAATTACATGAGAGAAGCGACAAGTATTTATGTATATAGTAGGCCCCTAGTCTAGATGAAGGATATAAATGGGATGCACAGCATCCACAGTCCAAAGGCTATGTGTGCGCAGTATGCACAGCTACATGGCAATCAGTGCACAGCACTAATGAATAAAATATAAAGAGGCTATGCCACAGCCATGAAGTCTGAATAACGGGCTGTGGCGGAGACGGAACGGAAGTCTATATATGGTATAGGTGGGGTGCCGTGTAAGACAAAAGGAGAAGTGAATCGAGAGAACGTATCTGGTACATGTGGAGGATGACTCCACTACGAATACAGCCACGTATGGCAAGAGAACGAGTCTGAGGATGAGTGAACAAGAAAGTGTAGTGAAAAAGTGGTACCCCCTTCATAGACTGTAACATCTAGCTGACAAATTGACAAACCTGACACACCTGACTGACTGACCAACTGACCAACTAATGTGACTGACAGAGATGACTGACTGATCAGCTGATGGGCTAATAGGCTGACTTGGCTGATTGACTGACAACCTGACTGACTAATAGACTGACATGACTGATTGACTGGTTGACTGACTGACTGATGGGATGACAAGACTGACAAGACTGACCAGATGATTAATTGATTTACTGGGTGGACTGATGGGACTGATATCACTGGTGAATTGACAGCCAATATACTGATAGCTCTGAGAATGCTAATAGCAATGAACTACTCATGAATGATAGCACTAACAGCATGCTGTTAGTCAAGTCAGACAGCTCAGCAAGGTCATTGATTTTGATAACTCAGAAAAAATGTAGGTTTGCTAATGAAGGCTCTCGGTATGGCTTTCATCCTCCGGTCTCTGAAAAGCAACACGAAAGAGTTGAGACATTCCTGATTGTGGGGTTGATTATCGTAACACAGACCCACTGCCTCATGCCTCTGTTGCCATTCTGTCTCATGGAGGTTCTGTTGCTCCTGCATCTCGTGGTGGCTCCTCACATGAGTTTAACTACACAACCCCACCGTCTCAAGCTTCTGTTGCCAATCTGTCCCATAGAGGTTCTGTTACACTTGGTCCGGATAGGAACAAGTGTAGCCTTTGGTAGATGAGGAGTACAGAGTATGTCGAGTCAAAGTATGATGAGGACTTGTTGAGCAAGGGTTCAAGTGTTCTTAGGTACTTGTGGGGATGTCCACACAAGAATCAAAGGCACTGGGCTAGAACCAGTAGTTCTAGGGTTCCAAGGTGTTGGGCTAATCCAACAGGGAATGAAGTGAGAGCAAGGATAGATTGTACACAGTATAGGATAACAAAGGAGCTCAAGCGTGAGGAAACACTTGAGTTGTATCTATGGCTTATATATGTTGGATATGTAAGTGTTTAGGGCAGGCATAGAACAGTAAGGAATATGATGGAAGGAAACAATGACTAAGTAAATGGAGTGCCATCGGAATGCCGGCAGGATAAGCACAGGATTGGATGAGTCATCGTAGCAGAAAAGTAAGTAAGTCCAAAGAGATAAAGAGACAAGTATTGATATACGTGAGAAGAAGAAAAGAGAGTGAATCATAACAGGTTCTGTCACCCCTGCCTCTCGTGGAAGTTCTCTTGTCCCTCCCTCTCATGGAGGTTCCATTGCTCCTGCCTCTCATGGAAGTTCACTTATCCCTCCCTCTTGTGGAGGTTCTGTCACCCCTATGTCTCATGGAGGTTCTGTCGCTCCTGCCTCTTGTGGGAGTTCTGCCTCATGGACAATCCATATGTGGGGTTGACTATGTACATAGCTCCATTGTCTCAAACCAACGTCACCATTCCGTCTCGCAAAGGGTCTGCTCTTGTGCCTCGTGGAGGCTCTGTTGTTCCTGGGTCTCGTAGTGGAACATCTATTCCAATGTCTCACAGTGCACTGTGGAATGAGTCACCAACAGCTACAACACAGGATTTACACATCCTACCACTACTATGGATGTGTACCGGCTAAACCAGCTACAACACAGAGTTTAGACATTTCCCCAATGCAGTACCTACTTCTGGCTACAATTCCAACACAGAGCAAAGTCAGTTACTGGATTACCACTACTATGGGCATGCACCGGTTGCACCAGTCAACAACAATTATGACGACTTTCCTTTTGAAAGTACCCAGCGTCCACAGCCTGCCAGTGGCACTGTAAGTCTTCACCCTTGCCTTCCATATACTACAATCTGATATCTCATCAAGGATCGAGTTATTGATGAGGTGTCTTCCGATGAAGAGGCTAGACGAGTGGAGGACTTTCTTTGAAACCATTAGTCTCATGCTGGTAAGCATTTGGTTATCCATCATTGTTATTGCATGTCTACCTGTTCCATCATCTAGATCATCAATCACAACAGTGACAAAGTTCCAATTGTCCATCTGCTCATAGTGTTGAAGAGTCGTATGCCAGGAATGGGACATGAGCAACGCGGGACAGAGCAGCAAATGTTGTTCATGATGACAGACGAAGAGACAATGAGTGAGCAACTATGAGATAAGGTACTATGTTACATAAGTGGTAGCATAGTGGCAAATGATTCTATTCTACACATAACACACCCTCCATTCCAATTGGTAAGTGGTCCTGTCCAGTCAAATGCAACTAATTTATTTGTCAAGATCCAGTGCTACTCGCTGAAGAAACACACTCTGAGACTGATGTAGTCAAAGAGCATCACTGCCAAAACTGTTTCCCTCATGCTCCAGATCCTTGGCGGCTGCATGATGTCTGTCAACAATAGCCTTCTGGTAACTCTTTAGATCCATCGCCACAAGAGACACCATTGGATGAAAACCTGTCTGCTTCTCATCCTGATACTACAGAAGGCCTGGTTGCAGATGCTACTAATGGACCATCAATTCCTCCAGGTGAACTAAGTGGTACCGCCACGAAATTGCGCTCATACCCTTACAAATTCCACAAAGTTATTGAACAAGCCAAACAGTTTGCACAGGCTGGTGCAGCAACAAATCCCTTCCCAAACCGAGCTTGGTTCATAGACAAGAAGAGCTCTGTATATATTACTGAAGCGATTGCAGAACACGAGGAACAAGGTGTATTCATTCCCCCTGGTACTGTAACGCACAGCGTAGACTTGTCGTAGCGTGCTGCGATACGGGTCGAAGAATAAGCAAGGTAGCGAGGAGTTCAACTCAAGGACGAGTGCCGAGCTTCGAGACGATGCGAAGCCTAAGCGGTCTCTCCTATTCCAGGTATCCGAAGACTCACTGGAACTCAGAGGAGGTGAGACAAGATCAACGCTGATATTGCGTAGAACTAGCTTAAGGAAAATACAGGGAGAGACAGCGACTATATATACGGTAGGCCCCTAATCTAGATGAAGGATATAAAAGGGATGCGCAGCATCCGCAGTAAAGCGCAGTTGAATGCGCAGCTATCCGCAGTAAGAGGCTATGAGTGCGCAGCACGAGATAGCAGATCGTTGGATATAAAAGAGGAGGCGATGCCACTGCCTTACGAAGTCTGAATAAGGTGACAGTGGCGGAGACGGAACGGAAGTCCTAATGTGGTATAGGCGGGGCGCCGTGTGAGTCAAAGGAGAAAGAGATCGAGAGAGCGTATCTGGTACATGTGGAGGACGACTCCACTACGAATACAGCCGCGTACGGCGAGAGGACGAGTCTATAGAGAAACGGAAGACGAGGACAAGCAAAAGAACAAGGAAAAAGTGTACCCCCTTCGTAGACCGTAACATTACCCCCTTCGTACGGTCGAAGCACCTGCGAGACTTCATTAATTACTCTGATCTCCCTCGTTGACCTCGTAGTCGGTCAGGTCGACGTCGTCGAGGGGATTGCGCCGCTTGGGACAGAATTCGTCGCTATGACCAAATTCGCCACAAAGGAGACAGACGCGTCGGGGGCACCAGGCCTGGATATGGCCGGGGGCGGTCATCCGACAGAGTGGACACTCGTAATGAGGGCAGTCTACGCGGACGTGACCAGTCTGGTTACACGTAAAGCACCGAAGAGGGCGAGTGGGGCGAGCGGGAGTAGCGGGAAGGAGAGGGGAAGGGAATCGATCCACATCTATTGGATTGGCTGAAGTACCCGGCGCGGATATGGGCGTCGACGCGCGGGCCTTACCATTGGAAATAGAGGAGGAGGGGAGCGGAGTTGTCTGTCGCGACTTTCCTCGATTTCCCTCAGCACGTTTGCCCACAGTTCCTGCGGAGGAACTGGCCAGTCCGTATGGAACTGTTCGGTAACTCCGTTGGAGATTACGAGCAGTCCTTCGAGTGGGAGTTGGAGTGGAGGGATGTTCTCGAGCGGGGAGTATGTTGGAGGGCTCTGGGGATGGAGTCCCTCGAGGTCGGAGTGGGACGGAGGAGAGGAAGGAGAGAACGTCAGATAGGGCGGCACCGGGAACAGAAGAGTCGCCAGTTCGTTCAGCAACTCCAACACTTCCTGCTCGGGAAGATGTGCGAGAGATCTCAGAAGGGGACGCGCAGAGTAAAGGAACTGTGGATGAGGAGTGGGAGGTCGAGGAGGGCGAACGGGTAGTGGCGGGGGCGATGGTGGAGTCATCGTCCCAGATCGGGACGGGGGAATATCCGTGTCCCCGTTGGTACTCTCTGGCCCAGGGGTCGTTGTCCCAGGGGTGGTTTGGGCGGTCATCCAGGTAGTATCGTCGGAGGTGTGTAGGTAGGGAGTGGACGATTGGGCGCAATATGTGCATGTACATAGCACCGGGGAGTCCGCGAATGACATTGTCGAATCCATGGTCGGCACAGGCGTCAAGGATTGCCTCTCTGGAGGCGTGGATGGCCTGTCCCATTGCTGCGGTGTAGACAGGCAGGGTCCCATCTGGGAAGAGCTGGGCGTGGACGGTTCGGGCTGTGGCGTATGTGTGAAAGATGACCACCAGAGATTTGAGTACCGGAACGTCTCTGAAAGCGGGTACTGAGGGTATGGCGATGGCAGCGGCGGGACTCTCGAGAATGGAAGCGTAGAGGATGCGGCGCGATACGATGGGGAGTCTGTGGAGTCGAAGGGGTACTGCGACATTGAGCGAGTGGGACATCAAGGGGTTTCTGTTAGGGCGAGATGGGAGGAGCGGCGGCTCGACTCGAAGATGACGACTGGTGGGAGTTACGAAGATGGGGGAAAGGCCAGGGGATCCCTGCCTTTATACTCTTTGAGTAGGGCGTTGGCGTGTCCAAGATTGGACTCTGGTTCCCAGGTGTTCTCGGAGGACGGGTATCCTTTCCACGAGACGAGGTAGTGGCGGCGACGTGCGGAGCCCCGATGGGCTAAGATCTGTTCGATTTCAAACTCCTCTTCTCCGTCGATGAGATCTGGCGGAAGCGGAACAAAATTTGCTCCGTGTTCCGCAGTCTCTCTATATGGGGTGAGAAGGGAGGCGTGGAAGGCGTTGTGGATTTTCCACGTTCGTGGGAGCCGCAGCTTGTACGAAACAGGTGATATTACCTGTGTAATTTCAAATGGGCCTTCGCGGCGTGGTGCGAGTTTCCGAGATGGGTATCGAAGTCTCAGGTTACGGCCCTCGAGCCATACCTTATCTCCGACCCTCCATGGTTTAAAGCGGGAGGAAACGCGTTCCCTCATGTATCGTTGTGCCTTTTCGTGGGCGGCGGTGGCTTCCTTGCGAGCCTCATCGAGGTCTCCAAGGCGTTTTTCTAGTGCGGGGAGGAAGGTGGTTTTTCCTAAACTTGGGTAGGCCCTCGGCTCGTACCCCATCATCAATGAAAATGGTGTCTTCCCTGTTACCGAATGCACGGAGGAGTTATGACAGTACTCCGCCATTGGTAGAAGATCCGACCATCGGGTGGCGTCCCCTTGGCAAAAGATCCGAAGATACGTCTCTAGCTCCTGATTGACCCGTTCCGTTTCTCCGTCGGTTTGCGGATGGTATGCGGAAGAAAGAAGGGGATCGTAATCCAGGAGTCTCGCCAGTTCCAGGGCGAAAGCCGAGGCGAACTGCGGACCGCGGTCAGAGATTATCTTATCGTGGAGGCCAAATCGTGGGAAAATCTTTTCGAAGAAGAGCTGCGCGACCCCGCAGGCGTCCGCACTCTTGTGAGTTGGAGTGAAAATCACCCCCTTTGTAAGCCCATGGTCGACCACGACCATGACTGAATCATATCCGTTGGACGGCGGCAAGTCCGTAATGAGATCGACCGAAAGTGTTGCGAAAGGGCGAGTGGAGGCGACCGGAAGAGGGGTAAGAGGAGGGACGGTGGGATGGGTGTTGACCTTGTTGGCCTGGCAGACGGCACATCCTTGGATGAAGCGCCGGACGTAAGCCGTCAAACCTGGCCACCAATAGTCCCGCTGTACCGCATTAACGGTTCGGTAATAACCGCCATGACCACCCGCGGGCGAATCATGGAGAACGTGGAGGAGGTCGTTCCGGTGGCCCTCAGGCACATAAGCCCGATCCTTAAAATAGAGCAAACCATCGTCATACCGCCAATCATGAATCGAGGAACGGGGAATGCCTGGTGTACCCTCGTGAAGTTTGCGCAGCTGGTCAATGACAAAGCCATCCACCGCGGTGGATGTGACGATGGCCTCTTGGAGATCGAGGTCGATTCTTTTCAAAAATAGCTCCCCTGGCAACAAGACCACTTCGGCGTTGTCGCCCGAAGTGTCCATATCAGTCTTGCGCGAGAGAGCGTCCGCGGGGCCCATGTTGGCGCCCGGTACATGTTGGAACAGGAGGTCATAGTCCTGTAACGTAAGCATCCATCTAGCTTGCCGCCTAGAGAGCTTCCTGGGGTCCTTGAAGTAGCACAGATTCTTGTGGTCTGTGAGCACAGTTACGGGTCGGCCGGTGCCGGTAAGGTAGTGCCGCCACTCCTCGAGTGCGCGGATGACAGCCAGTAGTTCCCTGTCATATATGTCATAATTACGTTCCGCCGGTGAGAATGTCTGGGATATGTAGCAGCAAGGGTGTAAGTCTCCATTACCATCCTTCTGCATCAGCACGCCCCCGGTCGCTGTGAGCGAGGCGTCTGTCATGACGTAAAAGTCATTTGATGTATCCGGCATTGCAAGTACGGGTTTAGATGTGAAGGCCGTCCGGAGGAGGTCGAACGCCTTCTGTTGCTCGTGCGTCCAGGACCACGGCTGCCCTTTCTTTGTCAAATCCAAGATCGGCCTAGCAATTTCCGAGAAGCTCGGAATAAACTTGCGGTAAAAGTTGCAGAACCCTATGAATGAGCGGACTGCGCGAACCGAAGTAGGTGGTTCCCAGGTGGCGATTGCCGATAACTTGGTAGGGTCCATCGCAATGATACCCTCTTGGACGACCATCCCTAGGAATTCAACCGAGGATGCGTCGAACGTACATTTCTCTAGTTTGAGGCCGAGACGGTTGTCCCGTAACCGCTCTAGAACTCGCCTCGTTCGTTGGTGATGTTCCATAAGATCCCTAGAGTGGATCAACATATCATCCATGTAGATGATCAACCATCCTTCCGCCACCATATCCTTGAATATAAAGTCCATGAACGACTGAAAAGTCGCAGGACTGTTGCACAGGCCGAAAAACATGACGAGAGGCTCGAAGAGGCCGAAGGGCGTAATGAACGCCGCCTTCCAGGCGTCTTTGGTCTTGATCCGGACGTTATTGTAGCCCCAGCGAATATCCATCTTCGTGAAGTAGCGAGATCCTTTGAGCTGATCCATCAAGTCTCCGATGAGCGGGAGAGGGTACGCATTCTTGATGGTATGCTCGTTGAGATACCGGTAATCTTGGCAAGGGCGAAGATTACCATCCTTCTTTGAAACGAAGAAGAACGGGGAAGCCATGGGGGAATTCAATGGGCGAATACGTCCAGCCTTCAAGTGTTCGTCAATGAAATCTTTACATGCCTCTCGCTCCTTAGGGTTAAGCGGGTAGGCCTTGGCAACCTTCGGTGTAAATGAGTCGTCTAGATCTATGCCGTGATCGAACGACCGGTAAGGCGGAAGGGGACCGTCGTCCTTCTTCTGGAAGACGTCCTCAAAGTCCTGGAAGTCCCGCGGGAGTTCCTTCTTGATTTTCTCTGCCCCTTGGGCTAGAGACGTCGATATTGTAGTTTTCTTGATGGAGCGCCCGTCTAGCTCGTTTTCTTCATCCTCCTCACAGTGTATGAGCTTCGGCATGTCCTCCCGCTGCGTGGTCGGGTCCACGTCAGGTACCATCAGGTCACATTTCGGCGGGTCGACGCGTTGCTTCCACCACAGAGCGTTGCGTTTGCGTAATTTGGTGACCTGGCATTTCCTATTGAAGACGTTGATAGTATGGGCCGCAGCCACTTCGTCTTCGCGGCTGGTGACGGTCGATTCCGCCTCTTTAATCCAAACCGCTCCTCTCTCCCAGTTTATGGTCGGGTTTACGTCCCGGAGCCAAGGGAGTCCTAGTATGATGTCATCCTTGCCACAGTCAATAACAAGGAAATCACGGGTCTCTATTGTTTCCCCGAGTTTCATCACTACTCTTGCCTGTTTTCTGATCAGGCCGTTTTTGTTGGGAGTTCCATCAACATTGCTCGCCCGCAGGGGAGTCTTGAGTCGTGTAGTGGGAATGTCGCACGCCACTACCGTTGCATAGTCGATAAAGCAACCAGTTGCCCCGGAGTCGATAAGGGCTTTTGTGTCAACGCTTTTGAATGCAGTGCGATCAGGTGGGTAGAGGGTGACGGGAATAGATATGGATTGCGAAGCACCACCTGATACAAACACTGGAGATAACCTATGAGAAAAATTATTGGCTAGAGATGACGTTGACCCATCCCTGCCCTTCAAAAACCCTGGTCGGTTCCAGGTGTTCCGAGCCACGTGTCCTGGTCGGGTCCAGATATCTCACATGCTCCTTCGCAGAAACCAGACGTAGTCTGTGTGCGGTGTCCACAGAAACCGTTGTTTGCCGTATGTGGGTTGGCGTGGTCGGATCCACGTCCGAGCGACTTGTTCCGGTCGGTTCCGGATATCGCAAGTGCCCCTGCCTCTTCACTCACTCCTGCCCGTGCCACTCTGATTCCGTGTTTGACTGTGTTTCTGATGGCAGTTTCTTGTGAAGAAGGTTGCGGTCCAAGCCCCATCCCTTGACCCTCGGGAGTAGCTGCGTCCGCGTCCACCATTGATTGGACATCATCATATGGGTACGTGCCAGGATAATGATCCTGGGCTTTCTCTGAGGTGGCGTCCCAGAGCTCCGCTGGCGCGATAGCGGAGAACCTATTGTTCCATGGTCCAGATCGTACAGCCCTGGCTCGTGGTGCTGCCCTGATCGCTTCCTTTTGGCACTCTTGGTAAGTGGCCGTTCTTACCTCAGCCATGGCCTGGTAGCCAGCCTCCTCGTCCGCAGACGAGCTGCCCTCCCCGAAAGCAGTTTTGAGGATCTTTATTGCGGCGCCTTTCTCGATGCTCCCCATTTCTTCGAGGTAAGCCGAGAGTTCATCATCCTCCTCCATTGTGGTGGTGGTCCGTGCCCGTCGTTGCGGGACTTTGTAAGTAGGACGTGCGGTGCGTCCGGAGGATGTGGTCGGGCGGGGACGTGTGGTCCGGTCGGTTCCGGATCCCTTGTGGTTGGAAGACCTACAGCCAACCTGGTGACAAATGAAGCATTGATTCTTCCGCATATACTCAGCGCGCTGAGTCGGCGATAGGCGTACGGCATCTACGTCCATCGCGTACGGGTCTCTGTGCGATCGAGGAGAGGGAGCCGGTATATGTGGCACTCCCTTTCGTAAGTCTCCAATCCTCCTCAGTTGTTGAGAGAATTGGCCCGCCTTCTTTATCCAGTCCTGGTAGCTGTCGGGAATCTTGTCGCACGAGAGGATCATCGTGGCAAGTCTGGGGCTGAGGCCATGGATAAACCACTCCACAAGAGCGTGCTTGTCAGTGATACCTGACTTCTCGGCGAGAAGTTGGAATTGTGAAGCGTAGGTAGTGAACCCATCGCTCCACGCTCCCTCGGTATCCTTTCCAGCAGTTTGACGGAGTTTGGAAAGGTCTATCCTTGCCTTGGCTGCTACATCGTAGGGGGAAAAGGCGGTCTCGAAAGCTTCTTTAATCTTGTCGAAGGTCTTTTCACTGTCGGCGATAGCCGAGTTTGCGAGCTTCATCAACCATCCTTCAGCAAATGTCTTTCCCCGGCCCTTACTAATCTTGTTGAGGAAAGTAAGGGACTTTGTCGTGTCGGTAAAGAGTGCTTTGTTGATGGTGAAGTACGCGTTCATCGAGAGGAGCCATCTGTTGGCATCCTCTGCCTCCCCGGTAAAGTCCTCGGGAAGGCCGGCCTTTATTTCTGAAACCATTTCGTCTTCTAGAGCCGGGTCAAGTGGTATGTCCTCCTGCGCGGTCGGTTCCGGGTCAGGGTTGTGAAAAACAAGAGGAGGGTCCTCGCTAAGGACAACGTCGGGTGTAGAGGGGGCAGCTAATTCAGAGGTAGAGGGGAGAGCGTCCGATGCTCTTCCTTGGCTCCTGTTAAGTTCCGCTAATTGCCTTTGAACTTGTCCGTAATGAGCGATACGATCCGGAGGGGAGTATCGGTCAGGTAGGACAATGTGAAACGGGTGTTCGTCGGGAAGAAGGTGGATACGGGGGAGCCGGGGTGAGGAAGACACGGTGGGTGGAGAGGGTGGCGGGGAATCTGAAGGCGCTCTGAATCTGCCGATTCGGGAAATGTCGGAGTGGGGGAATGTCCTCTACGTGAAAGTAGGGACAAGGGGAAAAGCTAGTTCTTTTGTAACGCACAGCGTAGACTTGTCGTAGCGTGCTGCGATACTGGTCGAAGAATAAGCGAGGTAGCGAGGAGTTCAACTCAAGGACGAGTGCCGAGCTTCGAGACGATGCGAAGCCTAAGCGGGTCTCTCCTATTCTAGGTATCCTAAGGACTCACTAGAACTCGGAGGTGGTGAGGCAAGATCAACGCTGGTATTGCGTAGAACTAGCTTAGGGAAAATACAGGGAGAGACGACGACTATATATACGGTAGGCCCCTAATCTAGATGAAGGATATAAACGGGATGCGCAGCATCCGCAGTAAAGCGCAGTTGAATGCGCAGCTATCCGCAGTAAGAGGCTATGAGTGCGCAGCACGAGATAGCAGATCGTTGGATATAAAAGAGAAGGCCATGCCACTGCCTTACGAAGTCTGAATAAGGTGACAGTGGCGGAGACGGAACGGAAGTCCTAATATGGTATGGGCGGGGCGCCGTGTGAGCCAAAGGAGAAAGAGATCGAGAGAGCGTATCTGGTATACGTGGAGGACGACTCCACTACGAATACAGCCGCGTACGGCAAGAGGACGAGTCTGTAGAGAAACGGAGGACGAGGACGAGCAAAAGAACAAGGAAAAAGTGTACCCCCTTCGTAGACCGTAACAGCTATCAGATGACTGAGATGCTCAGTATCATGGATACTTGACCCATGTTTTACTCTATTCTCAAACATATGTCATATGGCATTATGGGTAGCATCTATTGAAAGAACAGCTGCATATACAGAGATTTTACAGTTTAGAATGCTTACCATATATTTTGATAGAACTTGCAATAAAGATTAGTATAACTTTTATTTTTAATCTAAAAAACAAAAAGAAATTACCTTGATTGATTGGTGTAGTAGGATTCCTGCTGAGATTTGCCACAGCCTGATCTATAAAGCCAAATCTATATATAAATTAACTTTAATGTCAAATAGCAAACTTACTAATCAAACCTCACATCTCATGAGATTGTGTAATATTGGGAGTGTTGGGAAATCTCCACTCAGCCTGAAGATCAGAGCTGAGAGTGGTATAGGTGGTGACCAATGAGCCAGCTGAAAGCTGTTGAATCTCATTGTACTGCTCAAATGAATAATCAAATATAATATCTCATTATAGATTATTATTAATTACTCACCTAATGCTGTGTGTGAGGATATACTGATGATTCTACAATATTCCAGAGATAGTTCTCTGGGATCATGGAGTGCTCAGATGGTCCCTAGTGATGGGTTGGCAATGTATAAGTTTTGTAGTTCTGATTAATCAAAACTTACTTGAGAGGAGCCCTGGTTGGCTAAATGGTGTTGTGAATTCAAATAATAGTAGATCAAAATGAGAAACTACCTGAGGTTAAGATGTCTTGTAGGTGGAAGCTGAGATTCATGGTGGTATGGGTTGAAGAGCCTTATCATGATCATGATTGTGATGTATGACTCAGACATATCCACATGGAGTGTGACTTGTGTCACAGACTCAAAGACCCACTGTGACCACTGACCTGAGCAGTCTCAGCAAGGCCTGGCACACATCATCACATGCATACTGGTGTGTCCCATCCTCACCAGCATCGACAAGCATGGTCTGCAGATGCAACAGGCAAAGGTGTCGACCCACTTGCATGGTGTGACATCTTCTCTGCTGAATTTCATGTATGTCCTCTTCTCGAGCAACTTGCCAATGTTGTATTGATGCCTCTTGCACACTCATGACAGTGTCTGACACATCTTTGTTAGCCATTATCCCAGCAATGATGACTTGGATGACGCCACATCATCAGCATCACCACCACCACCACCAACACACCCTCATTGTTGATGATGGCATGGTGGCAACACATGTGCCACCAAAACGATGACAATGACAATGCCACCACACCACCACCACCACACCCCCTTGTGATGACAATGGCCACACTGGCATGCCACCAAAACAACGGTAACAACAATGCTGCACCACCACCACCACCACCATGACCTAACCCTTGACATTGATGATGCTGGCAGCACAACGGCATACCCATGAAGTAGTCAAGTGTCCTCCTCCTCCACCACCACCACCACTCACACCCCAGCGCCAAGATGACAACAACGCACCATCACCACACCCTCGTTGACAATGACAGCACGGTGGCACTCATGTCACACCACGCCAAGACGATAACAATGATGTGCCATCACCACCACCACCACCACCACCACATCCCAGCTCTCATACCCCTACCCCAAAAACATATTCAGACACAACAACCCCGTGCCAGAGCACAACCTCTCATTCACACACACCCCACAGCACCAACACCACCTGGTATATCCAACAGCTTAGTGACCCTTGTCATCAACTACGACAACTCAGACAACACCATGTCACCACACCCCACACCCCTGCATTGCAGATGCTCTCCTCGCATACAGATGAAGACTTGTTGCAACCACGCGTCTCTTGCTTGCTGCAGTGGGAGCAAACTACAAGATGGCCCACACAGAGGAAGAAAGGAATGAACAGTCACTTGGATTTATGCTAGAAGGTTTGTTGGACAAGTGGGTCACTCAGGGGATACGGACAGCCTGTGGCTTTCGACTGAGCAGTGACACAGGGACAGCCATGTGTGGAAAAGAGGAACATAGCATGCGCAGTCACAAGGCTATGAGTGTGCAGCACTAAACAATGAAATAGAAAAGAGGCTGTGGCAGAGATGGAATGAAAGTCTGTTTATGGTATGGGCGGGGTGCTATGTGAGACAGAAAGAGAAGTGAGTCAAGAGAACGTATCTGGTACATATGTGGAGGACGACTCCACTACCAATACAGCCGTGTACAGCGAGAGAACAAGTCTAGGAACAAGTGAACAAGAAAGCATAAAGAAAAAGTGGTACCCCCTCCATAGACCACAACAACAATGACCACTGCACCTTTCTGTGGGCGGGGCACATGACACTCCCACAGATATGGCCCAACCTTCCCCCAGCTCAACCCTGCCTAATCCATCCATATCCTTGGTGTCCACACCCACAGATTTTAATATACCACCCCAGTCTCAACCTGATTTGCAGCATGACAATGATGAGGATTCCATGCCAGAGTTGCACTCCATGGGTGATTCATCAGATTCTTTGGAGGCTGGCATCACCACTTTAAGCCCGCACTGTTGCACCAAGATGCTCAGCCCATTGAGAGAGATTGGGACAACATGCAGATGGATGATGAAGATAAGCCTTCTCCCCTCGAACCTATCACTGGTACCCAACATGCATGTGTGGACAATGATAGGGATGACACTTGGGATCATAGACATCCCTCAGAGCATGTGGGTGCCCCTCCACTGGACAATGCTGCATTACAGGGTGCAAATCCACAGCAACCGCCTCATCCACCACCTGGTCTATTGGGCACCTTGTTCGGACTAGGCTCACTCAGAGCCAATTTCTCTGCATTAGCAAACCTACATTTTTTCTGGGTGATTAAGGTCAATGGGAAGACTGACAAGCCTGAGTGGACTAATCAATGATAGATTGACCTGACTAACTAAACTGATTTACTGACAAGCTGATAGGCTAGTATATTGAATGGATGGTTGACTAACCAACTAACTAGCTGACAAATTGACAAACCTGACACACATGACTGACTGACCAACTGACCAACTGATGTAACTGACAGAGATGACTCACTAGTTAGTTGATGGCCTAATAGGCTGAGTTAGCTGGAGTAGGAATGGAAACAGGAATGAAAGTTAAAAACATGAACAGGCCCTGCTAACTTAACAGCAGGAAGGAGTAACTGTGAAATGGATAGCTGGCATTTGTCTTGGCCTTGCATGCACTTCTTGTTGATTATAGGCAGGGGGAATTACTGTTGCTGAATCTTACTAAGAATTTTCACAGTGCTCCTCACTGGCATGTAGTTATCAGGAGTGTAGATTGATGGGTCAGGTTTTTAATGTATTGGTGTGGAGGGCATGGGGTAAATCAATGGTCACTGTACTGATAGTAATAGGTGCCAGTGTCATTGTATACCACAGTAAACAGGTTTGCAGGCAGATTGTGCCAATCATGGCTTTGAGTATCAGATATGAAGGTCTTCCACATCTTTACCTTGTAAATCCAGATGCTTATTGTTTATCACAGGTCTTGGATAAGTCTATGTTGACTTACTTGGTTGCTTGATATGACCAGATGAAATGTGAAGATATACTGAAATGTAAAATTCCATGATGGTATATATGAGGACATTGTATTCATATTGATATCAAAGCTAACTATAGATAGTGTGCAAGAGAAGGGCACTATAAGGAGCTTTGCTGATTCTGTGAGTATAAGACATCTGTGTTATCACTCTCATATCTGTCACCTGTGCCTTTGCTGACAAATAAAGTTAAAAGGCAATCTTGTGTACTTGCAGCCTCCTCAACATATTGCACTTCCTACTCCATACCAGCGAGTGCTTTGAGTTCATCTTCCCACTTGAAAGACTGTATAGCCTGGCCAGTTTCATAAAACCATATATTAGTGGTGTTGTGGCCTTTATAGTGACTCAAACTAACTCTGTCCATACTTCATGCACCACCAAGCACTGTGGAAATCCTGCTTAGCTTTGGTGAGAGCATAAGTAGTACATACTCCTGGCTACAGAAATGCCCCCTGGGTCATGTGATTTGGTTCACACACCATCAAGATATGGCCATCTTAAAAGAGCAATACCATGGAAGAGTTTTTTTTTTTCAATTTTGAATTGGTAACCATGTATACTAGGCTGTGCGGATAGCACATTTGAGACTATACTAAGACACAACAAGAGTATAGTCTCCTGGTGCACGCCCATTTGCTGATTACAAGAAGTGGGATCTTGTCAAATAGCTCTTTAGACATGTAGAACAAATGGCAATGGAAGAATTTATCTACATCTCTGATTTCACCAAGGCCATCTCCAGCCAACTCCAAATGATTCTCGCACTAGATGCAACGGACTTCCACAGAGATGCACTCTGAACTTCAGTTCCTATCTTAACTCCTTTTGTTAGTTCTTATCACTCATTTACTATTGATCAAATATAGCTCCCTTTTTATCTCTACCACAAGATGAAACTGGTATGGTCAGCCTTTTGAGGGATGTCCAGGCCTTACAGACCGATGGCTTTACCATCACACCATGTGAGAACCATATCTGTGATGTGGACCAGTTTGTCGTGCCCATATATGTATAATGACAAGAATGGCAAGAAGATGTGCATGTGTAAAAAGTACACATACATACTGTCAAGATTTAAGCAGCAAGGCCTTTCATTCAGTCTTGCTTGTCACTGAAATTACTACACCATGGTGCCATTCAAAATCTCATCACAAAGTAAGTAGATCATGGTATATATATTCTAGTATGATCTAACTAACCATGTACAGGCTGAGTATCTACAATGGGCTAAAGTAACCAGTTTTGTATTCATGCTTTCAAAGGATGTAAAATAGTGTATGCACAAACCAAACAGCAGTCAGCAGGGCCAGCTTGACAGCCATCTGAAATCCACTCCTATTAAGGAAAAAGTTATTTCAAAGTGCAAATAAGAAGCTTACAACCATGCTTATTATGTACAATACATCCGATTTGTTGATATGTGTACTCCTACCATTTCTCCTTTAGAGGGATGCAGTCAAAGGACAAGTAAACTTGACCTGTAATGCATGGTAGGCATCCAATATAGATGCCTATTTTACTGTTATAGAATCATGGGTCACAGAAAAATTACTTGACATTTGGTATATCTGCACTATTCTACTAGAATTTACACAGCTTAATAGTGCACATAATGGTGTTCAACTTGGCCAGGCACTCTACAAAATTGCCACATGATTAGATATTGCTCATGAAGTAATACCATAAGACTTATTTCCTCATGTCATCATCAACTAACCTAAAAGAACAGAGGGACTAGACTATGATATTCCATGGCACATGGTAGTACATGGTAGGATAGTATTCAAGACTGAAATCCAACACCAACAAAACCCTAGCCAATTCTCATTGGTTTTTACCTCCATTCTGCTTGTGCTCTTAGTTAGCTGAGGCTGACATGTTGCCACAGCTCAGCTAGTTGGCAGTCAGCTATGGCTATTACTCAGTCTGGCTGGGGATGTCACAACTTGATGTGGATCAGACAACAGCACACATGCCTACCTTTGTGGTGCATGCAGTAAGTCATGTCCTTTCCTTCACATTAACATAGGTAAGCTAATCATACAGACCCTTTTCCTGTGGGTAGGGATGGATGCCATCTGGGTATGCTCTAGAAAGGGCCTGCAATCAAACACACCATTCTCAATCACCTCCAGAGTTCAGAAGCTGTCCCATAGCCTCCAGTGACCTAAAATACATGGATGATGGAATATGGGTACCCACCCTGCCAGCATCTTGGAGACTGGTAGAAGATCCAAGGTGCTGCCAATGTCGGCAGACATACATCATTTCTTCAAAAAGTCAAAGCTAGAAGACACCATTTGTAAGCACTGTTGGTAAGCCTCTATGCTTGAGCTTTGTCATATAGACTTTCTTAACTTAATTGTAGAGACCAGGCAGGTCCTAATGGTGAGCTTGATCATGGCTATACGTTTAGCTGTAACATATCCAACTACTCACTTCATGACCACATTGTGAACTGGCATTTGAAAGAATATCTCGAGCTTGCGTCCGTGCAGATCAATGGAGTTTGAGTTATGTTTAATATGGGCTATACATTCAAAACACTTTGCAAAGCAATCTGGCAAGATAATAAGCTTACTTTCCTCCTTCCCACTCCTCGTTCCAACCATGGAGATACTCTTCCATGAGACTTTTTGCCAATGGGGCAAGAATCAAAGAAGAGCACACTGAACCTCCCTGAATTCTCCATCGCTGCACTGTATCAATGCCTGGTGAAATTTATTGTTGCAGATGATCAGGTATGTTAACAGCTCCATTGTTATATAGTTTTCTCATCACTTTATCAATGTTATCAAGTGTCCAGAATTCTGCAATCTCCTTCTTCTCATCCATCAGAATCTTCGTAATACTGATATTTCACACTGCACAAAGATCTGAAAGTTGATTCTTAAAGCATGGCAAGAATACTTCAAGGATTAATAAATTATTGCCCCAGTGCCAGACTTCTAGGATAGAGATGAAGGTTAGTAGAAAAGAAAACTACTGTGATTTCTTCTCCTTTGCTACTTCCACCTGGCCAACAGACACAGGCAAATGAAAACACATCACTCTCATGTGTGATGGGACATAATGCACCATTGTTGTCTTCAATGGGGTAGAGAATTAGCTCAGGTGTCATCTAGTGTGTTGACCCTGCAAGCAAGGACATGCCCAGTTGAGTGGCAGATAGGATGGCATTAGTGAGCAAGAGCTCTTCAACAACCATTTATAGCCCAAAACCATTGTTGCTGACTCAAATGCTGATCTGGAGTGAATGGTGGTCAGTTCAATGGGCTACAATGCAACTAAGAGTGGATGGATGCCTTTCAGATCCCCATGGACCATGACAGATTTTATGTTATGAAGGTAGCTCATTGTAACGCACAGCGTAGACTTGTCGTAGCGTGCTGCGATACTGGTCGAAGAATAAGCGAGGTAGCGAGGAGTTCAGCTCAAGGACGAGTGCCGAGCTTCGAGACGATGCGAAGCCTAAGCGGGTCTCTCCTATTCCAGGTATCCGAAGACTCACTGGAACTCAGAGGAAGTGAGGCAAGATCAACGCTGATATTGCGTAGAACTAGCTTAGGGAAATACAGGGAGAGACGACGACTATATATATGGTAGGCCCCTAATCTAGATGAAGGATATAAAAGAGATGCGCAGCATCCGCAGTAAAGCGCAGTTGAATGCGCAGCTATCCGCAGTACGAGGCTATGAGTGTGCAGCATGAAATAGCAAATAGCGGATATAAGAGGAAAGGCTATGCCACTGCCTTACGAAGTCTGAATAAGGTGACAGTGGCGGAGACGGAACGGAAGTCCTAATATGGTATGGGCGGGGCGCCGTGTGAGCCAAAGGAGAGAGAGATCGAGAGAGCGTATCTGGTAGTGGTGGAGGACGACTCCACTACGAATACAACCGCGTACGGTGAAGAGACGAGTCTGTAGAGAAACGGAAGACGAGGACAAGCAAAGAAACAAGGAAAAAGTGTACCCCCTTCGTAGACCGTAACATTACCCCCTTCGTATGGTCGAAGCACCCGCGAGACTTCATTAACCACTCTGGTCTCCCTCGTTAACCTCGTAGTCGGTTAAGTCGACATCGTCGAGGGGGTTGCGCCGCTTGGGGCAGAATTCGTCGCTGTGACCAAATTCGCCACAAAGGAGACAGATGCGTCGGGGACACCAGGCCTGGATATGGCCGGGAGCAGTCATCCGACAGAGTGGGCACTCGTAATGAGGGCAGTCGACGTGGACGTGGCCAGTCTGGTTACACGTGAAACACCGAAGGGGACGAGTAGGACGAGCGGGAGTAACGGGGAGGAGAGGAGAAGGGAAGCGATCGACGTCTATTGGATTGGCTGAAGTGCCCGGCGCGGATATGGGCGTCGACGCGCGGGCCTCAGCATTGGAAAGAGAGGAGGAGGAGAACGGAGTTGTCTGTCGCGACTTTCCTCGATTTCCCTCAGCACGTTTGCCCACAGCTCCTGCTGAGGAACTGGCCAATCCGTACGGAACTGTTCGGTAGCTTCGCTTGAGAATACGATTATTCCGTCGAGTGGGAGTTGGAGAGGAGGGGTGTTCTCGAGCGGGGAGTACGTTGGAGGGTTCGGGGGTAGGGGTTCCCCGAGGTCGGAGTGGGACGGAGGAGAGGAAGGAGAGGACGTCAGATAGGGCGGCACCGGGAACAGAAGTATCGCCAGCTCCTCCAACAACTCCAACACTTCCGCTTCGGGAAGGTGAGCGAGAGATCTCAGAAGGGGACGCGACGAGTAGGGGAATAGTGGATGAGGAGTGGGAGGACGGGGAGGACGAACGGGTAGTGGCGGGGGCGAGGGTGGAGTCATCGTCCCAGATCGGGGCGGGGGAATATCCATTTCCTCGGCTGTACTCTCTGGCCCAGGGGTCGTTGTCCCAGGGGTGGTTTGGGCGGTCATCCAGGTAGTATCGTCGGAGGTGTGTAGGTAGGGAGTGGACGATTGGGCGCAGTATGTGCATGTACAGATGACCGGGGAGTCCGCGAATGACATCGTCGAATCCATGGTCGGCACAGGCGTCAAGGATTGCCTCTCTGGAGGCGTGGATGGCCTGCCCCATGGCGGCGGCGTAGACAGGCAGGGCCCCATCTGTGAAGAGTTGGGCGTGGACGGTTCGGGCTGTGGTGTATGTATGAAAGACGACCACCAGAGATTTGAGTACCGGAACGTCTCTGAAGGCGGGTACTGAGGGTAAGGCGATGGCAGCGGCAGGGTTCTCGAGTATGGAAGCGTAGAGGATGCGGCGCGATACGACGGGGAGTCTATGGAGTCGAAGGGGTACTGCGACATTGAGCGAGTGGGACATCAAGAAGGGTTGGTATGACGTGAGATAGGAGGAGCAACGGCTCGACTCGAAAGATGACGACTGGTGGGAGTTACGATGATGGAGGAAAGGCCAGGG
>JBBPSJ010000040.1:0-232827 GCA_038093535.1 Boletus reticulatus
TTTGGCTCCGTGCCAAGAGCGAAGTGGACTCGTTTCAAACCGCGGTATTCGGTGACACAAATAGGTCGGAGCGCCGGTTACGCCGCAGCTGGTGACCATCGGACTATCCCATTCAGTATCCCGCCCCCAGAGCCCTGATGCCACAACTCCTTCAGCCATCGCTTGACACTGGTGAGTGCGACGAACCATGCGTTAGCATCAGCCCTGAGCCCTGATAGATGGCTGCGGTCCGAGAGCGGTGCTTTCGAGGTTCGGAACCATATGACAGCCAGATATCATGCACGTTTCAATTTCAACCTCAGTCTCAAACCAGTGGATATTTCAGGAAGCGGTCGAACTGTCGTCGGTTCGTCCTCCGGGATGACCGCAGTGGCCAGTGCTGTCGCTTTCGTGACCATAATCAGAATGCATGGTATCCGGGTCTTTCGGAGATCAAGCGTCGCTTGACGTGACTGTCTCGAGCATTACTAGGCGGCGGGTGAGCACTGAGCACGCGCTGACCACTCAAAAACATAGGAAAAGCACCATGGGCCACTGGCAGTTCAACTTCCTCGCGGACATCAATAAGAATATTGAAGTCCACACGAGAGCGTAAAATTAAAGTCCGGTAGATCTCAACGCACGGAGTCTGAATTCGCTTTTTTACCTCAACATCTCACTGGTGAGTCGAAATGTTCTTTTGCATGTCTCTTTGGAGCTCTTTTTCGCGACATTTGATGAACAAAATATCACATTCAAGCTCAACAGTCTTATGAACTTTGTGTTCAGCTGCTGACTTCATACTTCTGCAATTCTGATCCACTTTTTCACCATCTCACTCCAGTCTTCGGCGTACCAATTGACTGTCGTATCACAGCTATCCGTGGCTCTCCGTCTTCAGTGGGAAGAAGGACTCGTTATTGGGATGATACTGTTCTTCATATAATCGCCATGTCATCTAGTACAATTTATATAAATAACAATCTACTACTATGATACCAAGGTATATCGGCTACAGCGCAGTTCCACGTTCAAAGCTTGCCCGAATCTCAGCAGTGTATTTGTCGTAATATCTTGCAATCTAAAACGAACATGAATAAGTGTCACAACAAGAAGTATGAATGATTGCACCTTTTTGTTGAACACCCGATTTCGTTCATTAATGTATGTGATGTCGCCCTCGTCCTCGTTGAGTCTCTTGCGCGAGAATTTCGCCTTCTTGTCAATGCTGTAGGGAGCAGATGAGTCGACATCAAACGGGGACAAAGTTCCACTTGCTCTCGGTTGATTTTACCAATGACCCGGTCAATGGCGTCTTCACTGGGCTTGTTATCTGCGTAAAGTAACGTGTTTGCATCCCTGTAGAAGTTGTCCACAGCCATCCTTTGCTCGATTGTTGGAACCATCTTCGAGCACTGTGTTAGTTCACTCCGCGAGTCTCACGTAGAATGGGAACAAACCTGGCTCCCAGTGATGTCCACAGAAACCAGAGCAGATGAACCACCCGAAGGCGTTGAACTCCCGGATTTTGAAAGAGTGCCAGCAACCAAACCCAAAGCCTGCTCCTTTTGCCGATTGTAAGCCTCCAAATCAGGTTTGAGGAGGTCAAGATCTTTCTTGTACCGTCTCCGTGCAGCATGTGCGTCATCTTTAACTCCAAATCAACTGGCGCGACTAGGAAGGGGTTGAAGACGCACCATGAAACTCGTAGTCTGCTCTCCGTGCTTTCCGAGCCAACTTCTTCTCCCAGTTTTCGTTGTCCTCTATCGTCCACTCCCAGTTCTTCAGGCGATCGATGTCCTCCCCTTGAGCCTCAGCCTCTGCTTGTGTGCGCAGCATCTCCGCCAACTTCTTTTGTCGTTCAAGTCGTGCGGCATCCCGAACTGTGAGTTTGGCCTTTGCAGACTCCTCGACGAGTGTCTTCCTATTGTCTCTCGTGGACGTCCGCTAGTGAAGAGAAGCGATGAGGGCCGTACTGAGTGCAACAAGCAAGGAAGCCCACCATTCTAGCCCGGAGTTGTTCCAATTTTGCTTTACGTTCCTCCATCGTCATCGTCTCCGCCGAGTTGTCGTCTCCGTCTTCCGGAAGCTTTGGTTCCGGTGACTGCTCTGTGTCCTCGATATTTGCCGGTGAAACGACTCGTTTGCCATCTTCGGTCTGTGGCATCGAGGTAGAGGAAAGCGCTTGTGAACTTGACATGGCCGTTGATACAAGGTGGATCGTTATGTAAGCGAGAACTGGCCCGTTCTAGCCATAGCTGGGGTCTCTAGTGAACATCACAAGTAGCACACATTCTGGTTCCTTCAATCCCTTTGGATAATTCTCTACCTCCGTCTAGATCTTCCAATAACCTAGGTTCGACACCGGCTGGCATGATAATGATGTCCCGCTTTTTGATCTCAATGAAAACCCCTCCCCGGCTTGTCCTCCCCGCTAACGGCGGCGATACAAAATCGCCGTGGGTCTACCACGCCGAGAGTTTAATTGGATCGTAGGCGTGATTCTATGGTGTGGTTTGAATTTTGGACTGTGCTCCGAGACTCGCAGCGAGCTCGACGTCAACACGGCCGCCGTCGTTGTGGTCCACAGCCAAGTCGCGTGACGTCACCGCCATGGCCGCATTGACCAAGACGAGCTAGTCTTCCGAAACAACCCGACCCGTACTTACTGACCAAGCACTCCGCTTACTACTTTATTTTTTTTAATACCCTTAGTACCCTCACACAGTGAAACTTCATTTTACCCTCTCTTCCACCTACTCGATGAGCCTGCTGCGGTCCAGTGTTCGATGTTCGTCTTACCCAACCCGCGTCGTATCTAGCGTGCGCATGTTCAGCTCCTCGGCGTCGAGGTCTAAACAGCGTCTCGTGATTCTTGGTTCAGGATGGGGAGGATACGAGGTTCTCAGAGGTATTGACAAGAAACGGTGGAGTGCGCATAGTTTTATTCTACCGACACTCAAACTTACGGCTCCGGTGAAGATGTCACCATCCTTTCTCCCACCAATGCCTTCAACTTCACACCATTGTTGGCGAGCTGTGCCGTCGGAACGCTCGAATTTCGGTGTGCTGTCGAACCAGTGGGTGTCAAGGTCCTCGGTGTTTTTTTTTGTTCGGAATTCCAATCATTCTTCCTTGGCAGGTCAGAAGGTACTCTCCTGAAGTGGTAGGGATCAAGTTTTCTTTTTCGCTTCCTGTGGGTATGTAATGATTCATCCGATTTGGTGACTCGATTAGATTGCCTACCAGGCTTGGTGTGATGCCATTGGTGAGCGGCAATCTTTGACGCAGTCCAGTAAGTTAACCCCTATCTAGACTTCAAGCAGAAAGTCCTCACATGCGTGCGTATGCAGGCTGTATGCGACCAACAAACAGATAATCGTTGGCTCGATTGATCCTTAGATGCCAGCTACACCCGCTCTGTCGTCTGAAAGATCCTCTGCACGGTTAGTCGAGAGTTCCAAATCCGAGACGCAATCCTCCGGGGCCAGTACCCCATTCACGGTGCGGTATGACAAACTGGTCATTGCTGTTGGAGCATATTCCCAGAGTGGGTCTATGTTTAGGTTTGTAGGCGTGGCTGACTGTCACCACAGCTTTCGATGTGCCGGGAGTCAAGGAGTATGCGCACTTTCTAAAGGACGTCCGGGACGCCCGGGCGATAAGAACACGCATCCTCGATTGTGGGTGCATGTGGGTTTCCTCAATACAGCACTCAATTTCGCATAGGTTTCGAGCAGGCTAACCAACCGGTTCTCTCGGACATCCAGCGGCGAAACCTGCTCAATTTCTGTATCGTGGGTGAGTAACAATCTCATCACTTCTTGACAAGGGCCTCTGAACACGTGACGGTTGTTTCAGGGGGTGGTCCCACTGGCGTTGAATTCGCCGCTGAACTACACGATCTTCTTCACGCGGAAGTGGAGCAACACTACCCTTCTCTGGCTCGGCTAGCCAAGATTACATTGTATGACGTGGCACCGAACATCCTTGGAAACTTTGATAGGTCACTTGCAACGTGGGCGGTGCACAATTGTTGTGAAATGGACTGGTTCTGAGTTTGGTATGATAGCTACGCCGAAGAGAAATTTCGCAGAGATGGTATCAGCATCAAAACCAGACATCACGTCGAACGTGTCGAAAAGGTCACCGCGCCCCTTGCCTTATACGGAGTATTGCGCTGACGCACTTTGCTACAGGATAAGATGTTTGTGAAGGAACAGGGAGAAGGTTCCGGAACAGCCCCTATTGATATTGCTGTCCAAACTCACGAGGCTCCGCAGTTCCGTTCGGTCTCCTTGTTTGGAGTACGGGGTTGGCACCCAACCCATTGATCCAGTCGATCGATTACATCGCGAAGCATGAGAGATCGCAAAGGTAGGAGCGTTGGGTTATCTTCACGTCATATTCCAGACTGATGTCGCACTTGGAAAGTCTTTTGACTGACGATAACTTGAACGTCATTACCAAAGATGGCCAAATCGACCCCGATGTATGGGCAATTGGAGATGCGGCGGTTACCAAAACGGCAGTGCTCCCTGCGACAGCCCAAGGTCGGCACCCTTGCCCAATCACCCGCCCAAGGGTTTGGGGTTCGTCTTGCTAATGCTCACATGACCAGTCGCCAATCAAAAGGCCAAGTACATGGTCAAGAAGCTGAACAAAATCGTCAAAGATCAGCCGCATACCAAACCGTTTGAATTTCACAACCAGGGCAGCTTGGCGTATCTCGGTGACTGGTGCGTCGTTATCCAGTTTATCGAGCCATTGCCGAACAACCCTTTTTGATAACTGCTTGTACAGGAAAGCCATCTATGATCGCTCCACCGCCGAGACCGGTGTCAAAACAAAGGAGTCAGGTCGGCTAGCCTGGCTCCTATGGCGGTCCGCCTACTTCACGATGACGCTCAGCATCCGAAACAAGTGCGTGGATGACGGATTATCTCCGAACGGACGTTCACTAAACCCTCTTTCCAGAATTCTAGTCCCAACGTACTGGTGAGTTCTCTCGGCGTTTGCCTTGTCCATTTGTCGGATCTAACCTCCCCGCTTACCTGGAAAGGTTCTTGAACTGTGCGTGCTTGTATTTCCGCCGTTCCCGGCGTGATCATGACTCATGATCTTGTTTCCGATAGGGATCTTTGGCCGAGACCTGAGTCGTTTTTAATGCCTTCTCCACGACATATCCCATCACGCGAGCTATGCAACGTGCCGGACTCCGATGACGAAAGATAACGTGCAGAGTCGACCGCTACACCCCACTCACGAAACTAGAGCTACCATAAAGTCCTTCTGATTCGACTACTAAGATACTATCGTCCAGCAATCCATCCAGGCTACACGTAAAGCTATTCATATCGTACTACTGTCACAATATAGGAATGGGATGGGGGTATATGTTTGAATCCAAAAAAAACATCAACTTTTGAGATCAATCCAACACGGGACAGAGGGTGCACGTAGAGATATCAGAGAATCAACACTTTGCGACGGATCTTGCGCTTCGTTTCCGAAAGCGGATTGACTGGCGTGGGTGGTGGTATAGGGGATGCTGTCGTGCCAAAAAAAGAGCATCAGATCCAGCACATACGAGGCCATCGACATCGAGCAAGCAAACGAGCGAAAAAGAGAAAAACGCATACGCACATGGCAAAGGTGATGCCGTCGTCGGTTGAGCAGGAACGCCGGTGACCAACTCCTTTATGAACCCCATATTGTTTCCCATGACTTCAGGCGAGATCCCATATCCTTGTAGATCAGCAATCATGGCACCCCACGCGGGTTCGACGTTCTTGGATGACTCGATGATGCCTCGCGTGTTGACGCCGACGTGGGAGACGTGCACGAACGAGTGCGGGGCGGGGCCGGAGATGAGATTGGCCTTGATGCACTTGGACTTGGCGGTTGGCAGCATCTTGGTGTTTTCCTTGTCCTTTTTGGCCGAGTTGGTGCGGAAGGGACGGAAGACGGCTGTATGGACAGAGGTCAGTCGTTTCCCTCCGTGGGAGACGCGTTACCCGCAAACAAGGAGATCAATAAAACGCACAATGACGTCGCGTTCGGTCAACGACTTTTTTGAAAAAGACGGCTGCTTCACCGTCGTCGTCGAAACAGAAACCAAACATGCGAGTCTAGTGTCCACGTCAGACCGCATGCACAGTTTGCGCGCGTTGCAAACGTACCGTTCCGGAAAAGTAGTGGAAAAAGGGCTTGTCCTTGTTGTATTCGAACACCTCCGGGACGGAGAACATCCAAACGACTCTGTCCGTCTTGATGTCGACGAGGCGAAACCAGTATTTTTCTTTCAACCGGAGACCGTGTGTGCCCATACCACGGTCTGGAGGGGAATTACCAGCTTCGCGATCGCGTCCGAAGACGAGGATGCCTCTGAGATTCGAATAGGTCCAGTTCAAGTGTGCATTGATGAATGGGGCGTAATACACTCGGACTGCAGCCGTGGCGATCACCTTCTGCGTGCTGGGCTCGAGAACAGATGAGAGGTAAGGGTGGCGCTGCTTATCTTCTGCAGTGAAGAACGCGGTTGCGGGGTTATGCATAAGGGGGAGCGTGCGATGCGAGACAAGGATACAGTACTAGTGGGCGATGAACGAGAGTAACGGATACACGGTAACAGTGAGAGATCCTAGGAGACGAAATACTTGGAGGTTATATACTGGTTGATTTGCAGATGGGTGTCCTGTGAGCCTACGTGGGTGGAAGAAAGCGGCATCGTGGTCACCTCATGGTGTCATCTTGGAGTGTGGCGCGAAACCGCCCCGAAATGGATGAGTGCCGATGGTTAAGGGCACGCAGCAGCAGCTTATTCGTGGTCGGAGCGTGACCTGGCGCCGACCACGCCCCCCTGTCAACTTCACAGGATAGGTTCCAACAGGTTCTGAGCAGCTCGAGTCCGAAGGCATCTATTCGTATCCCCACAGCCCGCAGAATTCGGCCTGAGAAAACTAGATGGATCTTTGGATAAATATTCAAATGAAGGCGGTCGCGAGGATTTTGACATAAACTGACCCAGTTTGGGCGCTATGGATGCGGTTCGGGATGGCGAGGCAAAACCAACGGACCGACCGTTGCTATGTCGAAATGATGCAGAGATGGTCAAGTGAGCGATTCGAGTCAGCGATCGAGTCTCCGAGCCCAGAACGGGTTAGTTCTTGCAGCGTGCTCGACCCCATACGTAAACCCTTCTTCAACACGTGTACATCCGGAAGTGAACTTCATCGGGCAAAGGTGTTAGTGAACTTATGGACGCGGCCGCTACGACACGAGACACCTCCAAGTTCGTTCTGTCGCTCAGTCGGCTCGAATCTGTTTTCATCTCTGTCCGGTCTGCTCCGAAATTCAAAACCATTCCCAGGGACAGGTGAGCTGGGCGTAGGACTTCAGACGGGGATCCAGTTCAGAATTCGTTGCCCGTGACAACAGAGAACGTACCTTGGAAGGGCGGATGCCGAGTGAAGGTGAAGTTCCATTCCGAGGTGACACTCCCACCTTGCCCCCACCGAGGCCCATATTACCGCGGCAAACAGGTAATAGTCGGCCTACCGCTGTATGCGAATCCCCGATGTTTGAACTTAATCGCCGTCGTGTATGATCAACCAAACCCGCCTGTCAATTCCAAGAGTGACATACGACAAGCTTGAGGCGCTCATCCACGCCAGTCGGAGAGCAGATGGGAATCTGGTCTGGGCCGCCTCATTGATTTTGGATAGGTCGTGGGCGTTGTATAGTGTCACACTCATAGGTGCCTGGATAGCGACCTGATCCACATGAAAGCTGGAATACGAATACGTTATTTCATCATAGAGATGTAGGATAATTACTGTACAAACCTGGTTGTTCCTCCGCAACGTCAGTGTTTGTACTTGCTATTGGCGCAGAACGATCCACTCCCAAATCACCGCAGGTGAGTGGGCTATGATTGCGTTTGGATACTCAAAATGGCCAGCGGTATTCTGAAAATGGACGATATCTAGGGTCAAGGCACTCGCGAAGTCGCCAGCCCCATAGCTGTCCGCGGTTTCTTCTCGCCGCTCCACGTCAGGTGAATAAGACGGACGGACCGCCTTGATGTGACCACCAGAACCTATCCATAGGGGCAGAACCGACGCCACTTTCCGCGCATTGGTGAATCCTTGCGACCGAGGAATCACAAAATGCTTCTGCCTTCCCGTTACATCAGAAAGGCGGCATTGGAACGTTCATCCATAAGGACGAGATGAGCACCCTTGAGTATGCGAATCCTGTGATCGTTGGCATCTGATCGGCCTGGAACCTCCCCATTAACCGGCTCATATCGATATGCATCCAGGACGTTACGCAGAGATAACGAGCATGGCATGTCGTGAAAAACTTTGATATAATCTACACCTTCTAGGTGAGCCCTGCAGATGTCCGTCGCGAAATCATCCGGGGACCCCGTAGTATGCCTGAATGAGAGCTGGTTGTAATAGGGCTGATTGCTTTCCCAAACTGGCTCAGAAATGTTGTCCCTTGTTGTGAAAGCGTCCATGGAAGCAGCATGGAAAGATAACGACAGCGGTCCTAGATGTTTAGCTTGCTGAATCGATCCGAGAAAGCTCCAAAGGTGTTGCAACGAGTCCGGAGTCCACGTTATCGCACGGGGCTGAGCCGCAGGCGCATGGAAGCATGAACCTGGACTTGGCGAGCGCGAGGTCGCCTGTGTTCCCTCCAAAATCACCGCCGTGGAGGCACCGTCCCATGGCAAGCTGCCGCGCACAGGAATAAGCCATGCAGCCCTCCTATACCTGCCATTCAATAATTGGTCCACTGCGGCAGCATCGTATGGAGTGATGGGTGACGGCGATGTCTTTTGATAAGGGGGGATTTTACTAGCGTCAACGGGCCGGAACTTTGCTGCGGGAGCTGGTATGAAATGTGGCTAGACACGGTGAGTTGCAATGAGCGGAGTTGGATGGCGTGCACAAACCTGTGGTATCAAATCCAGGAGACTGCTGGTTTCGAGTCGAAGACGTTTCGCCGGTTCACTCGCGCCTAGGCCATTACCGTGTACGCGCTTCCCGGGGCGAGATGGTTTAATAAGTCCGATTCTGGAATGCATGAACGAGGTTTGGAAGTCGGTACTTTCAAACTCTTGAAGGTCGTATAACCGGGAACGATCAGGGTCGTCTACATGGGATGGTTTACCCCACTCCGGAATGTTGATGGACTTCATCCTAGTTGTCAAAGTCGGAGGACTGCGGGAGTATTGGTAGAGTCTTTCACGACGCAATGCTACCTCCATCTCAGCATGAGTATGTAAGAATGGATGTATCTGACGTGATACGCACTGAACATGGATGAGTCTGCGGTCGACTGTGGTGTCACCCACTGATTACCGCTTGAGCAAGCGACGGCGAGGTCGCGTCCTTTTTCCAGCTGTTGGGCGGTCCTTGTCGGGGAGGTATCCTCGACCGCGACGAAGTCGTGAACCACTATTTTGAAGTGCGCCATTGACATTGGAGACACTTCCGCCGTGGCCGAGTCATTGGTAGTGAATGAGAACATCCACCGTAACCTTGCCCAGGTTGGCTTACACCCCCCACATGGGGGTCGAAGCAAGATTACGTCAGCAATGTGGGAAGACATTCTCAGGGGACAGTAAAGATAGATTTGAAGCAGTCTGAGTACCACTCGACTTTGAGCCATCGTCTCACCAGTGTCCGTTTTGTTCCAGTCCGAAACCTCCGTCCACATGGCACAAAATCAGCACCGCAACATCGTTATTATCGGTGGTGGAATAATAGGCTGTACCTCTGCTTATTATCTCACTAGACATCGCTCATATTCTCCCTCAACTACCAGCATTACCGTGTTGGAAGCATCGACCAACGGCGTTGCACAAGGGGCTTCCGGAAAGGCTGGTGGACTCGTCGCCAAATGGGCCTATCCGAGCGAAATCGTCGACATTTCTTTTCCGGAGCACATCAGACTAGCAAATGAACACAACGGGAAGGAGAGATGGGGTTGGCGATTTGTTAACTGCGGGAGCTGGGAGGGACGGGGCGAAACTTTGACTCGTCAGGGAACGGGCGGGAGCCTGGAAAAGAAGGCCGGGCTTCATGGCGCCGTGTCACCAAGGGATGAATCAGCTCATCCGGATGACTTGAACTGGGTGAAGAAGCACCTCACCGAGTCTTACAGTCCAATGTCTGCTCCTGACGGTACTGCACAGGTGCACCCGTACCTGTTTACCACCAGCATGATGGACCTTGCTATGGAAAAGGGGGCGACTCTACTCAGAGGGTGTGCAACCGCGATCGAACAAGAAGATGGCTGTGTCACAGGCGTTCGCTACAGCGACCCGATCGATGGCTCTGCGAAGGTCATCCCCGCCACCCACGTCGTCTTGTCAGCTGGGGCGTGGTCGTCATCGATCGTACCCTCTTTGCCTATCTCTGCGACACGTGCCCATAGCGTCACCGTTCGCCCCAACCCTGAGGTGACGATAGCACCATATGTTCTTTTCACTGAGATAGCCCTTCCGGGAGGAGGGGTAGGAACCCCCGAAATTTACGCCCGGCCCGATAATGAAATCTATGCATGTGGGCTTGCAGACGACTCACCACTCCCTGCGAATGTGGACGGTGTTGAAGTGGATCAATCTGCATGCCAAAGCATTTGGGAACAAGTCGCTAGTATTTCTACGGAATTCAGAGAGGCGACAGTGGAGAAACGCCAGGCTTGCTTTCTACCGGTGGTTGACGTTCGTGGCGGAGGGCCAATTGTTGGGGAAGCGCGGAAAATCGCAAAGAGGTTGTATATCGCAACTGGGCACACTTGCTGGGTCAGTTACTTTTGGCGTCAGTAGACTCACCATTCTAACTCAAGCACAGGGTATTTGCAATGCTCCAGGAACTGCGAAGGTGATCTCTGAGTTAGTCCTGAGCGGGAAAAGCATCAAGATGAGAAAACTGGAGCCTTCGCGTTACCTGTGATTATAGCACGTGTAGTAGTTCGGTTCCAGCTTAAAATGAACCGAAACTGAATCATTAATTAAGTATATCGAGATCTTGAGAAGATATCACGCTGGAATGACTGACAGACAGAGAACGAGTTCGAGCCATAACGACGGGTCCGAGTCGGAGTGTTGCGCTTGAAAGTTGAAACCACAACATGGTACGGCAAGTAACGGAAGCTTTTCCTTTCAGGTCTGTCCCTGATAGGCTTGTCGGCACCGCATAAAGACATTGGTGGGTCCAAGATAAAGTCCCCCTGCCCACATTCATTCTTCACGCTCATCTCGGTCGTCCAGCGGTGGTTTCTTAGAACCCTGCGTTGCTCAGTGCACGTTGTCGCATCGTGGTCTTTTTGCCAGGGCCATATTATACGTGGCATCCGCCTCGTGGCTGTCGGCGCATCATCGCTGGCAAAGCTAAAAAGCGCGCATTCGAGACGTACAACGATCTTCCTCTCACGCACTCCTTTGACTCCTTCCCGCTCGTTCATGGTTACCGTCGTATCGCTTGCCGTTTAGACTAATCCATCCGAGTCTCCACGCGCAGATTCCATCTACGTACCTTCATTCCTTACGATCGGTAAGTCCATCTCCGTTTCTAGCCCCCCCCATCCCGTCATTTCCCGTCCTTCTACTTCCGACAACCCATACTTCGAACTCGGGACCCGGGTGTTGATCTCGGAATAAGTTTCTGACTGACGACCGTGTCTCCAGTTTCAGATATTGCTATAATATCAACACCCTACGTCGCTCCCGCATCTGCACACCCCCCACCTCGGCATGAAACAGTCTCGCTTACTTCCCATGCGGTGCATGGCGCTGGCGAAAGATGATCATCTCGAGTAAGTACCACTCCTGCCACCGTGTCTTCTTTCGTTAACATCAAAAAAAGTATCCTCTATCGTCGAATGAACGTTGAGAAGATGACACTTCAACCCGGCGCTTCTATCCCCTCCACCGTCGATCTGCGCGTCCTCAAGGATGCCCACGTACCATCGCACATTCTGGCTGTCTTTGATATCCCACCAAGCGAATGGGAACCCTCCTACTCTCCTATCTTGGTCCCAATTCTTGCCGACTTGCACGTACGAGACTTTCGCACGAATATCATACCACGCAGCCCACCCGAAACGTCTTACCCCGTTCCGCATGTTTCAACGCGCCAAAGCGGTCGATTCGTTACCCTTCCCGTCGTCCCTCTCCTCGTCCCCCATGCTCCATCCATACCGTTGCTGTTCCTGTTCGCCCTTGGCCTCGAACAACGCTCACAGCTGCTTTGTTGCCGCTTGCTCCCACCAGAAGTGATTGCTGAATTTCCTGCTCTTCCTGCCATGGCTCAATTAATGGGGCAGCTGTGCAGCGATAGGCAGCTCACCGATCACATCGTGTTTAATCAGGGACTTTGGAAAAACATCCTGTTTCTCGGCCCGCGCGACGCAGGGTTCGTGGCCGTCGCACGGACAGCGTGGACGGTCACCGTGGAGGCTCGGCGTAATCGTCAACGCGTCGTAGCAGCAGGAATACCCATGGACGTCAGGGGCAAACGTCCGAGTCCCGTCCCGTCTGCATGACGTTACCCAAAACCTTGCTTTTCATGCCCGCGTTGCTTCATTTGTACTCGCATCATGCTCTTTTCATTTCACCCTAAAAATGGCATTCATACGACACGCATCCGTCCCGGACGAGGATCATGACTCGAGATAGTTTGTGATACGCAATACCCTACGATCGAACCTCCCGTTCTCTTAATCGCACGCACGCACGCACCCCCCTCCTTCCTTTCGAACTTTTTTTTTCTTTTTGCGTAGAGTACGTCCCTTATCGGTACCAGATACACTAATACACCCTCCTTGTCCGCCCTTTCCCAAGTGCCCAAGTGCGCTCGGTTCAGACCACCTTGCCAGCCGCTCGGTAACTCCAACAGTGTCGCCCCCGGATCCCTTTCTTTCGTTCTCGGAGATAAGCAGCAGGAAAAAAAAAGTTGTACAACCTGACATTTTTTCATTTCCGCAGTACCGCGGGATGCCATCAACATCAATTATCATCCTCCCACCATGGAAAGGCACCTGATGCCGAGACAAATAATACGCGTTGATTGGCTCGGCCTTGTGAAGCTTGAACGTTCGAGTCAGAGGCAATACGACGACCCTTTTTTTTTTTTCGAGAATGGAGAGCCAATATTGGATATTGGATCCAGGGTACTATATGTGACCCACGCGCGACCAGGAAACGACACATATGATCGTGCATACAGTATGAGTTGCACACACCCAGCCGTCTCGCTCAACACACGCTCGGCTGGTCCGCTTCAAGTCACGTTGCCAGCTCAGCTCCGGCTGTTGCTCAGTTCGGTACACAACGCCACGCTCCTCAGGGCAGAAATCTAAATAACGTTCCGTCATGCAATTTGTCGACATAAGTACAACAAGACTGGAATCTCGGGTCGCATTTTTTTTCTCCGACTCGGAGTGACTCGACGTCAACGTGATGTCTGATGTCCATGTCATCCTGGTACATAGGCAGGTGACAACCCGACCGCACGTCAAATGCAACACTAATTGACACACCAAGACAAAGTACCATCTAGTACTTTTGTGGAACAATAAGACAAGAAAAAAATATTATCGGATCATACATTGAGCTAACGGTATCGCAAGGAGAACAAGAAAAAATGAATCAACGACCTAGACCTAGTCTACGTCTATCCTCCCACTCACCACACGGCTTTTCCGTCGTGCCTGCTCGCTCTGGCGTACTCGTTTCTTGGCACTCATCAGCATGTCTCCGCCTCGGGCGCCATTGTACGACTGCCTTGTCTTGCCGGCGGCTTCAGCACTCGTGCTGGAACGCACCTTGCCGCCTCCCTTCTGAGTCGTGCTCGACTGCGTACCCGCCGCTCTCTGCGAAGCCAGCCTTGCAATAACCTTGGAACGCGAAATTCGTGGCCTGCGACCAGGCAAAAACTTGGGTTTGGGAGGGACTGGAGACTTTACCGATGAGGACGACCGTTCTTTGGCAGTTTGACCAACAATGCTTGTTGCTGCGGCGGTCAACGACATGGGAGGATGTGCTGGAGGTGGACTGAGGGGTTGACTAAAGACCTTCTTTGCTGGGGGAGGGGAGTAGACTGGATCTCGTGGACTGTTCGTAATCTGCTCCAAGGTAGCGCCAGGTTGAGGTGACATTGCAAGCCGTTGCTTGGAACTCGTTGCTTTGGTGAGCGTTGGATTCTCGTTGTGCGTCGCCGTAGAAGCTGTGGTGCGAGCAACGTTGCTCATCCTGGCAAGTGAGCTTGCAGTGGGGGCCATGAACGTGGACGTGGTCCTCGACCTAGGAATACAACTCGCTTGCTTCGGAGGGTTGGCTGCCGAATTATTGCCGTTAGATGTTGCTACCGTCGACGAAACTCGATTATTGTTTGCTGCGAGACCAGTTTTCCTGCCCAGGGACGAGAATCCAATGAGAGAACTGCTTCTATTGTGGGATTGGCCGTAACCAGCTACGGTTGATGACTTTGAGTTCGCGGCAGCTGACGAACCAGGTGGATTCAAGGAAGGGGTAGGGACCACGGATGATTTCTTGGTTTCCGTAGGTTTAGCAAGTGTCTTCGTCTCCTCTTTGAGTTGAGCTGGCTTTAAAACGGGTATGGTTGATGGAGCTTTGGATCCAGCACCTCGGTTCCATACATTCTGAACAAGGGATTTAGCAGAAGCAAAGAAACCGAACCGCGCGGGTTTCGCTTTCGCTGTCGAATCAGATCATTAGCCAACTATTGGAGAACGAAAGGGACACTCACGGGGAGGCGCACGTCCGAGGCTTGGTCGCCCCATACTGCTCCGACGCTTGGCTTTGTTATGCTCGAGCCTGCGGCGAATTGCATCCCTCTCCTTCTGTTTCTGAGCTTCCTCCTCGGGGCCAGGCGGTAGAGTTATCGAAGCTCTGTCGGGCTGAGCCGGAGCGTCTGATTCTTCTCGTTCGACACGAGGTCGCTTCGACATACGCCTATCTGCAACCTCGTCATCTTCGTCGCCCTCTTCGCTGAAGACGACAGGGGACGTTATCACCGAAGCACCACTAGCAACCCTGGATCCGTTGGGACGGTGACGCGCAGCCGGCAACCCATTGGGCCTCTCCTTCACGACCAGGCCGGATTTCCTCTTCTTGGACAAAATCGATTGAGAAGCGGTGCCCTGAGCACCGCGCTTCGCCGCATAATGCGAGGTTATGGAGTCCATCTTATCAAACTCTTTCCGATGAAGCTTTTCAAACATGTCGCCGATACGATGGGGACCATTGCTGTCTTGCCTCTCCAAAGATTCTTCAGTGCTAGTCCGGCGGTTGTTCAAGAGGTCGGTATCAACAGCCTCTACACCCACTTCCGCGAGTCTCTTGTTCATCTCGTCCAGCACGGAGTTAGTGGCTGTGCGGAACTGAAGGTTCGACATGTTATGCTGAGGAAGCGGTGAACCGAACACGAACGGCTCGGATCTGGGGATACCAAGCCTCGTACGGGTTGAGGCCTTCTGGGGCTGTGGAGCAGGTGAGAAGATGTCGACGGGCTCGGCAGAAGGTTTCTCGCTCGACTTGGGAGTTGCACCCGTGTTAAACCGTGCACCGGCGCGGGCCTTCTCCGGTGTGGGCTTGCGGACGGATGGGGCCACCAGCCCGCCAGGCATGTCTACGTCTATATCCATATCCGAATTGTCGTGTCGAGGGGACTGCTGCTGATACAAGTCACTAAACGTTGGGATAGAGGGGTACAGGGATTCTCGTGCAGCTCCACTCGGGGAGCAAGGCCATACAGGGACTGAGGAAGATCCGGGGCCTCCCGGTGTGGCAGGGACAAGGTCGAACGAGGTGGTGAATGGCTTGAGCTTGGGTGGAGAGAGTAAGAGTTCCGGATTTGTAGGGGGATTTGAAATGAGACGGATGGTGGTCGTAGTTGGTTCCTGAGAGAGACTGAGCCGCGCAGCTGAAGGAGCGGGAAGACCCTGGAGATTTGACTGCCCAGGGATTGGCTCTACTGGTGGTTCATTTGGATCAGAAGTGGGGAGGGTTGAGGACGATTGGACGACCTCGCTGGAGAGACTAGAGGTTGAGGACGTATTGCCACTGGTTTTGGACGTATTGCGTTTAAGTCCAAGAGAATTCGCTATAGCTCTGAGAGACGATGTGACGGAGGCTAGTTGATAGGATCGATGAGAAAGAACCAGCACTGACGTTGCGCTGGACGGACCTTTGGATGTAGTTGTGCCAAACTCGCCTACTTGACGGTCGGAAGCGCCTCGGTTACTCCTGAGTGTCTCTTCGTCCACCTCTTTTATTGTGTCCATAACCACTTCCCACTGCTCGCTGGGACGACCAGGCGTGTTATTAATAGGAATAGGCGTTACCTCTCGTGAGCAATCGGACGCCTCGTCCTCGCTGTCTGTGCAGGGCTTCACATCCGGGATATCGTTGCAAGTAGCGGTGCTCAGTGGGTCACCGAGTGGTAAAGTCCTTGCACGGAACCTCAATCGTGCAATGAGCTCTTTGTTCTTTCCGGAAGCCTTGAGTCCATGAATCTTGCATAATTTGACGAGCTGGTCGCGTTTCAGCGAATGTAGTGCTGGCGAGTTGAACAGAATTTGTGTCGTGGTCGACATTTGCTTGCAGCCGTTCCGTTGGCCAACCAAGCTGGTTGGTTGACTGGGACGCGTCTATTCGTGTCACGTGATGATTGTCGCGTCGCCATTCACGTGATCGTCGCGAGACGCGTCTCCTCTAGGGGAACAGAAGAATAGAGTGAGACATGTCCACTTTGACGGTTTTTTTAACGGTCAAAACTCCTTGTGCTTTGGTAGTGAGGGAGGGTCCTTCCTCCCGTAGATTGTTGTAGAGCCTACATATTTTACTGAAATCCGCGAGCCAAAGCACTAGTATCTGGTTGTTTGTTCTCTCGCGATGTTCTTCATAAACAGAACACATTCCTTTTCCAAGTCCCATCATTTCACATTGTCCCCCACTTCCCCCCCTCCTCCTCCCTCTTAGTTCCCTTTCACCCCCTTTCGCTATGCCATTTGTTATCACCTACACCTCGAACTCGGGATCTCTGTTGCGTTCACAATATGGGGAGTGGGTGTTTTAGTGCCACTCACTCACCATCTTGTAGCCATCACCCGAACGAAGATGGTCACCAAGCTCGCCGGACCTCCCCCTGTCAAGACATCGACATGATTGATCAAAAGCCTATCATCCAATCTCAATGCCCATCCTCGAGTTGCACTCACCTTGTCCATAAAATACAAGGCAAGTACGTGGACGGCCAATTATGCGGACAGAAGCTGACATACCCCCTACCTTGCAAGCACTCGAGTCTGCAAAGTGCAACGCAGGGATCCATCAAGTCGGAGTCGCACATGGTGATTGTCCGTGAACTGCTCGTCCGTCCGCTTGCCATGGCAAGCGCCATTCAAGATCGAGTCCTGAAATGAGGTATTCAGACCGCCTCGTGTTGCGGACGTCTGTCATGGTGAGCACAGCAGGTGTCGAATGATGGGTTAACTGCGCCCTTGCCGCCATTGATCAAAGCACGGTGGTCCAGGTGGGTGGCACCTGGAAGTTGACGTGAAGCTGGTGACGCAGCTCTCGGAATGCATCCAACAAGTGCCAGCTACGTGGATCGCAATTTATCTGCTTAATGGACGGCAAGAGGGCGGTTAGTCGATCATTTGACGCTTGCGGTGCTCACCGTACCTAACGCGCGGCAGCATACGTAACTTGACGGCCCAATCCCCCTAAGAATGATGGCAAGGGGGCAACCATCGCAAATATCTGCGGTCAAGGGCTGATTAATGATTATCCAGCTTCACATTTTGAGCAGCACTCGCAGTCAAAGCACGACGCAGCCAGGAGCCGGTTACTTATCTTCATGACCCACCACTGCGCCACTCGCTTTGTTCAAAGGACGGAGTTTGAAGGCGGATGTCGTCTTCCTGCTCACCACAGGACGCCTCAGGCCTCAGGCCTCAATGGAGGTAAGTGTGGCCATCCACCACAACTTGACGCATCGCTACTGCGAAAGCCAAAGCACTGCCCTCTATCGGGTCATCACCGCGTGGCACACAAGACCGGGAGATGCCTTCAAACTCTGTGGACAATGGAGGCTTTTGTTGTTCTTGGTGCATTTTTCGGGTGAGTGCGGGTGATTACGGCCACAATGGATTGATGTGATGGATTGCGTGTGGATTGGGAATCCGTGGGTCCGTGTGGGTCCAAAAATTACCAACAAAGGTAAGAACGACATTGAGTGTCCCTCCCTTTTCCGGTAATTTTTTCTATGATTGCGATTTGTGTCACGTCATCACTCTGTCACGTTTCCCGAGTGGTTGTGGACCTCCAAATACACGACATTTATAAGACGCTCCCCATGAACTCCCATCACCATCTCCTCCTCCATCACCATGGCCAACTCTCCTCGCAGTTCCAACTCGGAAAACACTCCTCCCACTCTTAGCCATGCAAAATCCAAAGTTCGAGGTGGCATACAGGGCTCGTCTCGTCGCCGACGCGCTCGATCGACCGCTAGTCCCCACCACCCCCGTTATGCAGTCGGCCAAGCCAAACAAAAGGCCACCAAGCACCAGTCCTCCCTAGTCAACCCCCCTCTCCCTTCACCGCCCGATGCGTCTGCCGCTGTCGCCATGGCCGCCGTCGGCCTCCCGCGATATCTGTCTCGCCCCTCTTTCCACCGAGTCACGAAAGTGACGATCGCGTCCGTCGCACCCGAGTTGGCGGATACGGAACTGGGCTACATTCGTCAAGGCCTTCAGTACCTCGGACCTCGGTGAGTCTCATCTATTCCCAATACTCACTCAGTTACTCATCCACCGTTACAGCATGCTTCAAGTCCTTGCCGGTGTCAAAGCGGAGCCGTCGTCAAACGTTCTCCCCTTGGAACTCGACGTCGTGGTTAACGACCTCTCATCTGACATGCCTACCCACATGCTCGCGGTGTATTCCCGCCATGTCCCCGCTGCTGCCAAACGTCGCGTTACCCTATACCCTATTCATAACATCATCCTCGCTGCCCACTGCGCTAATCTCCCTATTCTTCCCCCGTCGAACGTCACCCGTCCAGACGCCGCCGGCTCCACCGTATCCCTGCCCGTGGTACCCTTGTGCATCCCAGCCCCAGATGTCTTCCCACAACTTTCCATGTTCCTCTATACGAAGCGCATCGACCACTTGCTCGCATCCCTCCTTCCCTGCCCGGTTCCCCACGCGCTGTACCGTGACGACCCCAAGAGCGAGCGGGTCCTCGCGCTTCTCGAGCAATTCTCCGACAAGCTCGCGACGACCCACAGCACCGACACATTGTTCTCGCACGCGATGCTGGTCAACGGTCTGTGGCGGAACGTCTGCGCGTTGGGGATCGACGACCCAAAACTCTGGTGCGCGCTTGACGTCGCGTGGGAAGTGCTCGTGAATGCGCTCTCTGTCTCCACCGGCAAGCGACTCTAACGGACGCGTCGATCGAGACTTTGACATTGGACTCGGCATTTGTCATTCGTATTATGCATACATTCTTCTTAATCGCATCCCTTCACATGTAGTATGGTTATGATCCTTTTATTTTCATTCACTTTTCATCACACTGTGTCAAGTACATTGTCATTATCGATATGTATGTACGAGCAAATAGTGAAACAACTGTATTCCTTTGTCGGTCGTGAATGCAAGAGGCACTTCCCGGTGTGCACCCGTTGCCATAGTACTGAGACCACATCGCCAACGTCTGACCCTACTTATACAACGATATGGTCAATGAATGTCCGTCCAGCATGCATGAACACATGTATACAAGTCTTCAAGTGTAAAATGGTACAAAGATATGTCTCTCGCTCCAGAGGCTTGGAATCCCCAGAGTACCCACCACCGATCGTTGCGTCCAACGCCCTTGCCAGAGATCTAGTCATGTGTTTACTTACCGACGCCCTTCGTGAACCGATTAAAGACTTTCTGTAAAACAAAAACACAGAGATTTATTAACCATACGAATGCGAGATTGACGAAAAGAGAAAAGAAAAAAAGGTTCCTACGTAAACAGAAAAATGGACGGCGGATCAGGCTGGGAATCCCCGAGGCAACAAAAGGCAGTTTACTCCCGCAAGGAGGAAATCAAGTGCGCTGTGTTGCACCGCTTACCTTGGCACTGGCAGCCAAGCTCACCGTTGCCAGCTTCTCCGTGACTTCCTTGCTATCCTTGACAGTCTCCGCAGGGGCGATCGAGGGAGCTTGGTCGGATGACGGCCCAGAACCGGTTGCTGCGGGTCCCTGGGCAACACATTCTTCCTCCTCGACGCGCGACTCTTCGGTGCGTTCCAAACCTTCAAAGCCGCGCGGGGCTGTGCCGTCGTACATCTCCGAGTTGTGGTGGTGAAAAACGTCCTCATGCTCGAGATTTTCCTTCTCGGACTCCTGCTTGAATTGGTACACGTCCTCATTGAGTTGATGTTGCTCGGGTGTAAGGTTATGAGCCATCATCGACATGCGCTTCATCGCCATCATGCTGAAAACAGCTTTGCGGACTGCGGTGCAATCAGTATACACTTTGGCTGGATGAAACAGAAACGGAACATACATGTCCTCCTTGCATTGAATGCCTTTCTAACGTGTGGCAACAAGTCCGCTGGTTCACCGTTCACACCCTCCACGAAGTGTGGGACTTCCGCAGTGAGCCATGAATGTTGAAGCATTTCCTCGGCTGTTGGACGGGCGGCCGGATCGACGGTGAGGCAGGTGGAAATAAAGCTACGAGCTGTTTCCGACACGTTACACCAATACTCCTCTGCAAGGGAGTCAGTGATACGCAATCCAAGAAGTGTCCAGAGGCTTACCCGGCTCAAAGCGGTAGTCGCCTGCAATGATAGCCTCCATTTCCTGCTTCTGGGTATCACGATCGAATGGTGTATAGCCTAGGAGGAGCGTTAGATTGTTCTGGAGACGCATACGAGTGACTACACGTGCCAGCGAGTAGGAAGTACGTGATGACACCCATAGCCCATACATCAACAGGCATTCCGTGGCCAGCTAGATCAAAATTGAGTGAATACTAGACGGTGTACAAGAAAGGCTCACTCTTCTTGAAGATCTCTGGAGCCATATACTGGAAAACATCTCAGTAAGCCGAAACACCTACGAGGGGAGCGCTTACGCCAGGTGTTCCACAGACTTCTGTAAGCATGCTGAGTTTACTGTCCGGCATGACACGACTGAGCCCAAAGTCAGCGATCATGATCTCTGACGTTTTCTCGGGTTTCGAACGGAAAAGGAGGTTTTCTGGTTTCAAGTCACGGTGAACAATACCGCAGTCGTGGATGTATTTGACTGCGCCAAAGATTGTGCGTATGAGCTCGGCAGCATCACTGCGATCCTAGGTGAGTTTCACAGCACACTTGGATGGCATCCCGTGCTACTCACGCTTCAGTATATTGCCCTCTTGCGCATATGCTATCAAAGAGCTCGCCACCTGTGCAGAGATCGAAGCAAAGGTACAGGTTGTGAGCGGTCTATGCGATAGTAATGAGCGTCAGTTCATGTTGGTCGCGTTGGTTCCCACCTCGAAATAATCATGGAGTGTGACGATGTTGGGGTGACCAATAGACACTCGCTTTAGCACAGCGATTTCGTTACGGACCTAAGGACCCACTGGTTAGTAATCGTGACTAAAGACAAGGGTTAAGGGTGGGGCAAGAGGATGGGACCCAAATTCGGGCACGATGTGGCAATCGGCGCGCATTGAGAATGATGGATCAACTGCACCACGAGGTGGTCCAATCGTGCACAGGGGAGAGTGCATGGGCCCGCAGCCACACGAGCGAATCATAGCATCGATGAAATGCTGCGGAAGTGCTTACCATGTGCTCCCTGCCCTCCATGAGTTTCTTGTTGATTACTTTGCAGGCATAGTATTTCCCGGTCTTGACATGAATCGCCTCCTTGACGATTGCATACGTGCCGCTACCGAGGGTACGTCCTGTACGGTACTAGAATTGACGAAACGAAGTCGAGAAGATCGTCAGTGCCATCGTGTGCGTATTGAAACGCGAGGGATCAGAAAAGGGTAGAGCTGGTTGTAAGGGACTCACCTGGCAAGGGACCGTGACAGGTTGTTGGGGCATACCGATCGCGATGTCGACCTCCTGGTCCTGATGAATGTGGTGGAAAAGAGGGGAGAAGTGAGTCAAAGGTGGTTGGTCGTATTTATGCCGCCGGCCACAGCAGGAGAGCCCACTATCAGGTTTACGTCCGGATAAGGAAGGAGAATAGCCTACTCGCCTCAACGGCATCTTCCGGCCGAACTTCCGAATCCATCTCCGAGACCTCCGGTGATGCTGTGCTTCCCTCTGCAAGGAGCGAGTCATCCGCCACCATCGCTTGGGGAGTCACTGGCGTCGCTGGGAGCTGCGGCGACCGCTTGCCCAGCCCAAGCAGGTTCAACCGGGACGAAGACTTGAGAAACGTCTGGGAGTCTCGTTTCTCTTGCTTGCGTTCCCTGGGCTGACTTTGGTTTGCACCCATGTTGCTGACAGGGGAGGAGTTACAGGGAGAAGAAAGGCTTTTCGAGGTGTACTCTAACCCTACTCGGGTCCGGTATAAATGGTGTTGGTGAACTGATGCCTCACATGTTCTGCATGCTGGATTTCACTATGAATGTGGCAGTAGCGTCTTGATGCGATGCCCTATCTAGCTTCTGCTGTGACACACATTCGAGTATTGCGGTCGACGAGACTAATGCAGCACCAACACGTGTCCTCCCTCATGCTCCCTGTGCCAGTCGATCGATTTGCACAGGACGGAGTGCCCCGGGTTGTTGGATAATGGAGCGGAATGTTCTTTGATTCCGTGTGCTGTGTCTACACGTTGAGCGTGACACGTGATCAACACCAGCCTGTCCCTGTGCAAGCAGACAACTCTGATTCCTACGACGATGTGCTCAGTACCCCCTCCGTACATCCGCGAAACGTCTTTCGATGTACTGTATTACCACTCCCGGCTCAGCTCAGGGGAACGGGGACACGGCGGTGTTACTCAATATCTGGTCAAATAGTAACGTAAACTCACGTATGCCCACAGAAAAACGCATCAGAACGGGCAGCGATCACCCTTTGTGCTGGACGTCAACGACGTGCTTCCCGTGACCCGTTTTTTTTTTCTTCTTTTCTTTTCTCGTTAGACTACCAAAACCCTCTTAATTATCTGTTGCATGCACTCACGCGATGCTAATCCGTCTCCTTCCACCCGCCCCTCACCCCACAATTCTCTATGGTATCACATTTCCGCATGTCCTTTCCCTGCCAGATCTTGGCCCGGCCGCCACCATGCCTGCTGCGTGGTCATCACAGCTGCAAATCCTTACATCCGCTTTGCTGCTCGAGCCTCCATCAAGCATCCACATGCTCGATCGAGGTGTAGGCTTGGTCGCTCGCGTCGAGGAAGTCACTATGGACGTCTCGCGAAAGGAGTTTGTGTTGAGATTCGTCGATGGACGGGTAACCAGTGTCCCTATGAATTCGGACTGCGTTCGAATGCTGTTGGGCGTCGTCGTCGATGTCAAAGGCTGCAGCGAGTCTGAAAGCCAACGAAATAGCATGGAAAGTAGTGTCTGTCATGGAAGCACCGTTGGTAGCGCAGAGAATATCCCGTCTGGAGGTAGTCCTGCAAAGTCTACAAAGCCGAAAAAACACAAGAGGCAACGATCTCTTTTGTTTTCACTCATATCGTACGTCTGCCCTTTGAAAATTTTGACCTTTCTTTGAGTCTTGTATCAACAGGTCTTTGGTTCCCAAGTCGCTGTCATCATCACGTCCCCCTCCACCGTCCAGCGCGCCACCGCCAGCACCGCTTCCACCACTCCCTCTCTCCAGTCGCGTGACCTCTCTCGTCCCTCATCGACAATCCACTTTGATTTTAGAGCATCCTGAGTTTCTTCGCCGGCGGGCCCGAGCAACCCTCGCGGATGTCTGGAGACGTCATGTCGTGTCAGCTGTGGCGCCTCAACACCTCCCTGCAGCTGGCTATACGGAATGGATTTTGATCTCTTTGGCCAGTGAGGTTCGGGCGGAAATAGAGTCGCTCGAGACAGCCAACTCCCATGCCCCCGGTGTTGTCAGCAGCGCAAGAGCAGGCGGAAACTGGCACAGGAAAACCCAAAGTGAGGGTAGAAAGGCTCTAGATTTTGGGGACCGCAGTGATGACTGTGGATCAGAGCAATGGCGCTGCCGTGCTCCATCGCCCTTCCCGGGCATGTTGAATTCGGAGGACGTCGATCGAGTTGTTTATCCCCGCCGAGATCAAGGTTAGGAAGTCTCATATTTCCAGAGTTGACACTTAATCAATGTCGTAGCGGATGAATGGGGTGTCCGATTTGCCCACCATTCCAGATCCATCGACGAGGTTGATCTATTTGCAGTCGAGTATAGCGGTCATAACGACAGCCTACTCGGAGAACAATTCACTGTTGGTGATGACTGGGACGATACCGAACGACTTACATTTGAACTCACTCGTTCGGGACATCACAGCGTCTCTGGTATCGAGGATCGCTTCTCAGGCTTGGGTCATCTCCATCCAGGAGACATACGTCTTGACTGCAGCGATGATGATGGTAGTGCGTTGGCGGACACGGCTTTTGACCTGTCGAGGTGCCCTCTTGCTCCTATCGATGTTAACGACGACGAGCAGTCAGATGACAGCCAGATATCTCTCCGGACTCCCGAGGATGGAGAAGATATTACCCTGGCCTTGTCCCCACGAATTCCGCAGGGTACGACTCGAGATGAGACCTACTCCACTCTTCGGCCGCCTTCGGTGTCTAGAGTTGGCTCGTCTCGTCCTCGCTCTCGAAATGCATCCGCCCAATACTCGAATGCACCTTCTCCGCCTGTTCAGGCGTTACCATCCTCGATCGCACACTATTCCGACTACATTATCGCCTCACACCTTGAGCATTTAGATCGGATTTGCGCGGCGCTCGAACTTGTCCGGAGCCGGGCTCGTCAGGAAGGGTGGAGGATTGTAAGAGCCACATCGATTGGAACAAGCAACGAGTGGACGGACGCTGAAACAGAGAGGTCCCTCGAGATCAAAGCAAAGCGGCGCGCCTGGAGCTCAGGCATTAAGATCTCTGCTCCGTATTCTACCTCCCGTGCTGCGCTGAGGGTGTGGGACGGTAGTTCTTTGAAGTCGGGGCCACCAATGCGGCCACCTGGTCTCGCTTCTTCCAAAGGAATTTCGCAGGTGCACGGGCCAATCGTGCCCACAGGTCTGTCCCTTGGAATACCAGTACGGAATTCGCCACTTGCTTTGTATTCCTGGGCCGCAGATGATGGACGGGGACCCACTCGCAGCAAGTATGGTATTCTGAACTCAGGACATACCATGGAAACGATACAGGGCAAGAGGACGTCACGGGTGACCTTTGCGGACAACGTCACCAAACTATTTCCGGTGTGTGAGGACGATGGCGAGGATTTATTTGAGTCCGTCCAGGTAAATGCTGTTGGTTTCCCGCAGGCGGTGCCCGTCTCTGTTGCAGCCGAGGAACCTGGATGTAGTCTCATGGAGGGACCCCCGGGCAAGGAAGACGACCCTTTCTACTTCTGCCCATCCCGGCCCCGTACGCGTACTCAAAGCATGCATATGATTTCCCCTACGCCTTCCGCATCCTCGTCCCCCGTCCTCCCGGTGTTCCGGCCTAGCACCCCTCCACCGTCATATGAAGCTGTTGTCTGTGAAGATGTTTCTGCTGCAGGGAACAATGAAGAGGGACCATTAGATGCTTCTGCGCTGTTACTTCAGCCACTGTCAACATTATCCATCTCATCCCCACAGCCGGTGTCACCTGAACCCCCGCTCGTTTCCCGTGCCCCACTCGTTCCAAGACCTAGGGCGGTCTCATTGCCTACTCCCAGATTCTACTCCAGCATGCATAAGGCGCGTCGCACTTCCTTTAATCACAAGGACGAATATTGCGAAGACTTGTCGCAAGCATATGCTTCACCTCCTCCCGAGGGCCCATTAGTGGTATCAGCCACTCCGGCGCCACACGAGCAGTATCCCAGGTATGCACACGTCTACTCGCCCATCCTGGAGAGGACGGGCAAAGAGGTGGTGTTTGAACAAGCTGGATCAGAGTTCACTGTCGGTATAGAAGTTGCTCTTGGAAGAGCGGAAGAAGGGCGCGTCGTTTGGTGAGCCCCGTGGCTATCCACAGGCGCGGGCTTGGTCTTTTCTTGGGATCCGAAATATCGTTAAAGGATCAAGTAATTCTCGTTGCTGTTCATCTGCCTTTCGTTTCACCGCGTTGTTTTTTCGCTTGTATGGTGCGTGATCATTTATACTCGTCATTCTTATAGCTCACGCTTTGTGTTGGGCAGTCTGTCGTCACACGAGTCGTTGTGTTATCGTATTCACCGAGTACCAGCTAATCGACCCGTCTTTTGCGCCTACTAACAGTGCTAGACATTGTCACGATACTTACTTGGACAGCTTTCATGTGTATAATCTACCTACCACATGGAATATCAAATGCTCGCTTTCATTGCTGAGTTTCATCTCAGGACCTAGCAATCAAGGCGTGGGCCACTCTGAGAGAAATTTTGCTGGTCTCCTCTTTCGCCGAGGGGTAATTCAAGATGTGAACATCGACACAGATATGCAGAATAGAACCGGAACTGCGTTCTGGGTAAAAAGGTAATCGCCAGCGCTTCGAAGAGTACACGTGATTGGTACGATGGTTCGCTTAGCGGAGACAAGGCGCGCGACAGATTTCTTATCTTGTGCACGAACTCACCATTCTTACAGATTCTACTCGTATCGCTTTGGGCGAGTTTACTAAGGCTAGGGTACTGACCACGGTTCCACGGACGGGGTGAACTTCACGTGAGTCGCGTCGGCGCACCTCCACCATCGGAGGTTTTCTGGGGTTGGTGTTGCACGTGTCCGTTTATCACTTATCGATTGACTTATCTTTGCTTCCTTGTTCAGATTTACATTCAACATCGTCCCACAGGCGTCCTCATGACCACTTTCTTCCCCGGGTCTTATTGAAATTGAACGGCATTTCATTTGTCTCCACTGCCCTCCATGTCCACCTTTCAGATGAACGCAAGTCCCGAGAAGATTGAGGAGGTTATCACAATCACCAGGGACAATGTTGATACATCGGACCAGCGTCTCCTCGAGCTCGGGTATAAACCCGAGTTCCGGCGTGAAATGTCACTCTTTGGGGTGTTGGGCATATCGTTCTGCGCCATTGGAATTCTCACTGGGATGAGCAGCGCCTTTCAAACCGGATTGTTCTCTGGAGGTCCAGTTGGATTGTTCTGGGGATGGAACGTAAGTATAGCCTTGTTTTCGATTCGTATGCCTCTCTGTCTGAATGAGCGTTGTTTTTCGCGCTAGATATGTAGCTTCTTCATGTTTCTCATCGCCCTCAGTCTAGCAGAAATCTGTAGCTCATAGTGAGAGTTCCAAAGACTCTCATACCTGTAAGCTCATAGATGTTTCCTAGTCCCACTCTGGGCGGCCTTTACTTTTGGGTCTGCAAGATGAAACCCGACTTGCCTATCCTCGGGTGTGCGTCCAATTGAAGCCATGTTTGAGACGTAGATTAACACCAGTCTAGTTTGCACTGGATGGATATACTCCATTGCATTGGTCTTCACCGGTACCGCCGGAAACCTCAGGTGAGTTTCGCGTCATTACGATCTTTATTCTTCCAACAACGAAATCAGTGTTGCTTTGTACATTGCGTCCATGGTGGAAGTTGGCCAAGGCCGATCCTTGAGCCGTGTTGAAATTGCTGCCATGGCTTGGGCTGTCAATATTACATCGGGCATAGTCAACACTGTTGGAACGAAAGCTATTGGACGCATGAGTACTTTCAACGTTTGGTGGACACTGGGAGGCACGGTTGTGCTTTTGATAACACTACTTGTGAAGGCGCCCGTGAAGGTGATTGGTCCGTTCTGCACGTAAGCCATCGGCTAATATTTTGCAAGAATTCGGCGGCCTTTGTATTTACCGACTACCAAAAGTAAGTATGCTGGCCGTATGCGTGGTCAGTCCTGACCTCGTATGACAATTTAGTTTCACTGGGTGGAGTTCGAGAGGCTTTGTCGTTCTCTTAGGTTTCCTCCAGGTAACTATCATATTTTGCGAACCTTTAGCATAACTGAAAGCGCATCAGGCCATCTACACCCTAGAAGGTTGCGAGACAGCTGCTCAGGTCGCTGAAGAAGCAAGACGTGCTGAGATCCTTGCCCCTCTCGCTGTTGTGGGAAGCATCGCAGGTTCATGGTTCATTGGTCTGGCATATATGCTCGCCCTCCTCTTCTCCGTGCAGAGCATCGCCAGTGTCCAGGCTACGACCTATGCTATACCTATCGCGCAACTCTTTTATGACGCGGTTGGACCGGAACTTACCATTGTGTGCCTCGTAGTCGTCGCGTTTGCGCAAGTCACCGCATCGATCACTGCGTTTACTGCAAGTTCGCGATTGTTTTATGCCCTTGCAAGAGACAATGGGTTCCCTGCGAAAGAAAAGTTCATGGCATTGAATCGTTTTCAGGCACCTTACTGGGGCGTGTGGATGTCGGTGCTCATAGGGTGTATCCTTTCGTGCGCCTATATAGGCTCGGCCATTGCAGTACGTCCATGTACATCGCATCTCACTTGACGATTGAACTGATTGTTAAACAGTTTAACGCGATGTTGTCATCCGCGGCGATATCTGTCATGCTCGGTTACCTACAACCCATCATCATCCGAGTATTCTGGCCAGACTCGTGAGTGTGATTTTGGTGTTTGGAGGGCTGTCGACTGAAAACCACGCTAGACTCCCAGAACCTGGTCCGTTTCATTTGGGCAAATGGTCATGGCCTATCAATCTCGCGAGCTTCCTAGTCAGTGCGATCCGTCTTTCTAATCGCACTCTCCCTGACTCTCTGACAGTTCAGTTCGTTCATTTGCATACTTTTCGTATTGCCCACGTCGTATCCCGTCAACGAGTACAACATGAATTATGCTATACTGGCTGTCGGTGGCGTCGTTGTCATCGTTGCTCTCAACTGGATTACTTGGGGTCGCCATAGTTTTGTTGGACCTGTACAGACGGTTAACGAGGAAAAGTAGGTAGTTAGTTGTCCCAACGAATAGAAAGCAAGTCAGAACTCGACTTTTGATGATCCACTTGTATTGGCAGTCCGTCCATGCCTCAAGCGAGCTGTTGAACTGTTGTCCACGTTGTTACCGTTCGTCGTTCGTCGTTCGAGCTACAATATAATATCTCTTTTTTTTCTCCCCGCGCCGCGTGCGAATTAATTTTCTTCGTACCCCACCAGGTAATGAATGGCCCAGTGATATTTTTGATCGCGTCGTTGGTCACGTGAATTGAAGATCACAAACGTAGTACGACTCTGTAGCTCAGCACTTCCATGGACCGGTGAAATGGACAACGACTACAAGGCCTCGAAGGAGGCATTCGTCTCCGGAACGATGGGCTCCTCTATCTTCCACGTCAACGTCATCTCGGCAGTCGCGTTGGTGAGTCCATTGAATGATGTCCGAGGTTTTGTTGTTCAAGGTCTGGTCTCAAGGCGTCGATGGTTCTTCATTCCACCTTACGAACGCGCCTAACTGTGTTCCGTGCCATGCCATTCATTCTCGAATGGCTAGTGTTAGCCCTACCAATGTCACTTGCGCTGACAGTCTATGCCGATGCTCCTGGAGCACTCTCGGCGCTCCTCCTGGCTCCAACTTGCGTCTTACTGCTTCTCCCGCCAATCGAAAGCGGAACACCTTTGCCTTTAAAGATCAACAAGCCGCGACCCATCGCAACACCGCGAGAAAGTAGCACCATCGACAGGTCTGCGCAACCTGCACTGCGGCCCCTACCAGCACTCACGACATACCGCGCTAATATGATGCTGATAACCGTGTTTTCCATTCTCGCCGTCGACTTTCCTGTCTTTCCACGTTCCCTTGCAAAGTGCGAAACGTATGGTGTATCGCTGGTGCGTGCTGTCCTGCATGCTTGTCTTTGGAGCGGTCTCGACGCGTTGTGTTAGATGGACGTTGGCGTTGGCTCGTTCGTTTTCTCTCAAGGCATTGTTTCTGCGATACCCCTCATCAAGGATCCATATCAGTTACACGCGGATGTGAAGCCAAAGCTGTACCGGACAATCAAAAAGATATTACCCATCGTCGTGTTAGGCATCGTCCGAGTATTGCTTGTGAAGGGAACAGAATACCCTGTATGGTCATTCGTTGCCATCACTCGACTCGACGACTAATTCGTTGCAGGAACACGTTACTGAATACGGGGTGCATTGGAACTTTTTCTTAACGCTTTCCATTCTGCCGGTCGCGGAAGTAGCCCTTCATCCCGTCATCAAGTATGTGCCTATATCATTGTTAGGCCTTTGGATCGCTGTCTGTGAGTGGATTAGTACAGTTTCCGATTGTTATGTTTGACTTCCTAACCCAACAGTGCATCAATTCGCACTGTCGTTTATGGGGTTGGAAGCATTCCTTCTTAATGCCCCTCGGAGTAACATCATTTATGCCAACAAGGAAGGTTTGATTTCACTCTTGGGTAAGTCAAGTCTCTGACTCTTGTGCGAAAGCTCATGCATACAGGCTATCTCTCGCTTCACATCATGGGTCTTTCTCTTGGCACGATCATCCTCCCACCTTCTCCATCTTTCTTCCGCAAACAGCAACGTATCCTGTTGGAGGGTGGTAATTCCTCGCATCTCACAAAACTGGATCCCTCTGTGCGTAGACAAAACGCAAAGATCACCATCGAACTCTCTTCGTACGCTGTGGTATGGTGGACCTTGTTGGCCCTCGTGCAACGTGGTCTTCATGTTTCGAGAAGGATGGTCAGTCTTTTATGCATCGTGCAAAACGATTCACATCCTCTAACCTCTTCTTTTCTCGGTACAGGCAAACTTGCCATATACACTCTGGATCGTTGCATACAACACGTCGTTCATCCTCGCATTTTATCTCCTAGATATGGTCTTCTTCCCCACACGCAATCCGAAACTGAGGGACCCTTTGGATCCCTCCGGCAAAAGAATCCTCCAAGAGGACCCCATGACATCCACACCAAAGTTGGCCCCTGCATTATTCGAGGCCATCAACAAGAACGGGCTTGTGATCTTCCTCGTTGTGAGTCCTCGTCCAGGTGAAACTGCCTTGCTTGTCTCAGAATATCATCATTCAGGCGAACGTCGCGACGGGCCTCGTCAACTTGTCTACTCAGACAATGTACGCACCAAACGCAAAAGCCATACTCATATTAAATGCATATTCCTTTGGTATATGTTTATTTGCTTGGATATTCCGGAACAGGCGAATTTGGACAATGTAATACCCTGGTCTCTACACTACTCTGGCCCTTACACCGAGTGGAGAGGCTCTTTGGCAACGATCTGAGTGAAAATCGCCAGAGCTGCCGCGGGTTGGAACGCGGGCTAAAGACGTATCGTTTAGGAGATAGAACACGAAGATGAGTGCCGACGTACCACTTCATGACCAGCGCCAAAGACCCTCCTGTGTCGAAATTGGTGTGAGTGTATCACGACGAGCGAACGGAAGGAACGTACGCAAAGGTGAAGTTGTCCACATTAGCGACGGCGGCGATAGGCGTGCCGTCGAGGGTGATGTTGCTAATCGGAGTATCATGGAAGGTCGCGTTGCCATACCAATCCATAGCTAGGGCGGTGGCGTAGCACTGCGACACGTTCAGTGGGTGACGGAATAGCGAACGTAAACCCTGCAACACTTACACCAAGCCAATTGCAGCTATGAGATGACACATTAGCGGGTGAATATGATCAAACGAATGTTGGGTGCATACGTACATGATATCAGCATCACCAGCCTAGATGTAGAATCAAGTTTCAGCGAGACAAAGGGACTATGATCGGGGCACTTACCCAGACTAGAATCTTCAACCCAGAATTCGCCAACTCGGAGAGCTGAGGAAGCCACGTCCGTGCGTCCTGCAGAGTATATTGTCATTCGGATGCACTCTCGTGATTGATTAGGCGTTGAGAACACGACGTACATCTCCAGTCGTGACAAATGGTTCGTATGGAGCATCGGGACATTCTTGATACATCGCTTCAGCACCGATTGCGTTCATAACCTCTGGATTGGTCAAGTAAGTTACGTAGTACTCTGGCGGGAACAACGCCGACGAGTTCTGGCGGAGGTCGTAGGGATCCAGGTTCCCAACTGCAGGAACGTAGACGTTGATGGCCTATCGGGCTGGCGTGAGCCCTTGTCTATGAACACGCAAACCCCGCACGTACACAGTAATCGTCTGCTTTGTGACAGATCGTGTTCGAATCGGTGGAGTTGCCAGCGTCATAGCAGTCTTGCTCTTGCGCGACACATCCGTTGTTGGTGTAGAGGGCCTCCGAGATATGCTTCAACGTAGCATCGGATTGAAGCTGGCCGTACCCCGGAGCATTTGCCGCAAAGGTATAATAGGCGATATTCTGGATCAAGGGATCAAACCAACCACTGCAAGAGAGAGAATTCAGCTACCAGGCACCTGCAATCGCTGGAACATTAGCTTACTTGTTGATCATCAGGGCACTGACGGCGATGGGCTCGCCTTGGATTGCACCACTCGCAATCAACGCATTCTGTGCCTCAAAGTATGACACGAAGCTGGGTCCATAGTGTCCACCGTAGCTCTCTGTTGCAAAGATGAACCTGAATATACGCTCTGAATGCGGTGTTTAGAGGCGACATCCATTGCACGTACTCGCGACTCGCATACTCGGAGAAGAGTTGACTCTCGAAAAGTATCTGGAACGCTTTCCACACAAAGGGTGCAGCAGTTTCTGTACTGTTGACGGTGTCCGTTCCATAAGAGAATCCAGTGCCGATGGGTTGGTCAATGTAAATCACTGGATCGCGAAGATGAATTGCGTTCTCAAGACATGAATCTTGATCCACGCACTGTTGCTCACGTTGTTCCAACTGCCTCGCCTATTTAGACAGCAATTACCTGATTAGATAGTATTCTTACCTGTAGGGGTTGAGGTACGTTGAGCTTCCATCTGCGTTTACCTGGCACGGTCCGTGCTCTGCAAACAAACGATGTAGGACGCGGCACACCCTGCATCATATAAAGACTCACCTTGGAATAGTCCAATCATCGACGAACATCCTGGACCGCCATTCAACCTTTTACGTGATGAAATCAGATTCTACCCTCGATATTGGCACGTCCTGTAATACCCTTACCAAAGCGTGAACGGTGCGGTCTCAGGCGCGTTGCGAGCCTCGAAGAACCAGAACCACTGTCACATCAAACTGTCAGCACCAGCCCCACCACGCCATACCGTGCTGACCATCGACATATTTGTCCCAACGTCAATGTAGCCCGAATATTGAGTGACTCCTGGAGTCGTCTCACATATGCCAGAATTTGCGACATAGCGAAGATTCGTGTCGTCTTGGATCTGAGAGTGAAATTCCAGCTGCCTCGTTCTCAATTCACTGGAATCATGAGGGGACGACGCGTGAACCGAGACTGCTCCGAAGACGAGCGCGGCGAGCGAAGAAATGAAAGGTTGGAGGCGCATTTCTGCCAGGAATGAAAAAAGCGTCGAGATGGGAAGCAGGGAACCTCAAAGAAACGGCAGTCTTATAGGCCGTATTATGTCCCGTGCTGAGCAGGTGGGCACCGGTGGCTGGCACCACCGGTCCAGGCTACTAACAAGGGCTACTGGGTACGTACCTAGGTTGAGTCACCCGGTCCATATGGCGGTCGTGGAATCTCGCCGCGTGACCGACTTGGTGATGAACAGCGCGGGAGGCTCGAACGAAAATAGCGCGCACCCCATCTGAGGTTGAGTCACCATGGGCGAGGATACTATGCGGCTGGTAGCGGCTGAATTGGGAATCCTCCACCACCGAGGCAATTAATACCATGCAACGATTCAAACTTGGTTTCCTATTATTTGGCAATCTGCTGGCCTGTAGGCGGACTCTTCGAACTGTAGAGAATATCCCTCAAGGTGAGCTGTTCAAATTCAGAGTACTGAGTAATAATTCGAGGACAATTTTCCCACCCGAGTATCAGCTGAGTTCGCGAGAGCTGGAGATGCGGCAAGTGCAGCGTGCAACATCTACTGAGAGCTGGCTATCGGAGGTTGTAGCAGCGCCAAACGGTACATATTTGCACCAGAACGTCCCCGGGGCCCGAGTCTTGAAGCTCGCGTGATCCTCTGGCACATGTACAGTATCTCGGATCCGTCACGCTGAATCATAAGTTGTCTCAGGCCCGATCCTTTGTCGCCCGGAATGAGTTGGGTGTCACGGAGATCAGAGCTGTCCTGACCCATTGTCTTATGGGCTCGAGAACCAGCGTCTCCCATTCTGAAACATCTTGAAAGGGTGACGTACTAGTCGTCTCCAAGTCCGAGTCATTCCAGCGCCAGTTGGTCCCCGTGAAACGGTTCAAGTTGGTGCCATCCATCATCACCTGATTCCCCAAACATGCGCCGACTTGCTGATGCCTCAATTTGGTCCATCTTGAATTCAATGTCTCCACTTTACCCGAGTCGATTTCCGCAACAAATGAACGTTTCTCAACACATAATTCAAGTCACGGACTCAGATGCGGGTAATACGGTACACAGGTCCACAGCCACGTCGGAACAATGAAGCAGCCCTAATTAAGCACTCCCAGCAACGATGAATTCCTCCAGCTTCTTCTCGTCCATCCCCTCGAACCTGGGCACGATCCTGCATCGGAATGGAAGGGGATGTCTGTTCGCAAGCCAGCAGATTGCATGAGATGAAAGCATAAGACAAGATTTATGCGTCACTCACACAGCAGGGCCACTGGAAAACTTCGGCTCTACAGAAATCTCGGCTCCGTTCTCGTCCAGAGGTTTCAAAATCTTGAATGCAGCCAAGACCCTGGCAATTACAGACCATATAGATGTGTCTGCAAAATGTCTCCCGACGCAGATGCGTCGACCAAATCCAAACACGATGTCTTCACACTCGTTGTGTTTGAGGGATCCATCGTCGTTGAGGAATCGCTCAGGGAGGAACGTGTATGGATCTGGGTACCTGGATTCATCGTGCATGATTGACCTGGCAAAGCAAGTGTCGGAAACCATCCAGGGACGGAGCTACTTATGATTCACCATATATTCACCATTACAATAGATCCTGGAATGTCCGTTAAACTAGGGTTAATCGTCTAAGAAGTTGAAGCTGCTCACCCTTCGGAATGTGGAACCCAGCATAAACATCGTCGTCTACACTAGCATGCGGAACGGCTGGTCGGGGTCAAGGGATTGATAACAAGAACGGATAAAGGGTAAGGTCGCTTACACAAAGGAACCGGTGGGCTGTACCTGAGCACTTCTCGTAGAATGGCGTCCACATAGGGCAACGAGGATCGATCGTCGATCGTTGGCAACCTTGCATTGCCAACCACTGTATCGATCTGAGCTTGAGCGTTTTTCTGTGCCTCCGGGTTTATGACCATCATGAGGAAGAACGCCATTAGGACCGAGTTTGACTGTTTTTCAGACACGCTGTCAACGATGAGAAGATGAAGTGAGTATGTGTTTTACACACCGTCTCTGATGCAGCTGAAAAGCGACTGAGTGAGTGATTCATCAGAGTATCCGAACAGCCCTACCTAACAAAGCAGTGGCAGCTGCTTCTTTGAGGTCTTTCATCCGTGAATCATCGAGCATACCCCTCCCACTCTCATCTGCACCTCGAAGTGCATCGTGTACCATCGACGGTACAGGGCTGGCGTTCATCTTCGCGCAGTCAGAAGTGCAACTTGGTATAAGATAATCTGTGCTGACGTACTAGGTTTTGCAAAGAGTGTGCAAACGGCTTCTCGATGTACTGCGTTGTCAATCCTCTTGCAATTGCCATCCTGCTCTTGAATGACATCCCAGGCAGCCACGACGGGAATTTCAATACTGAGTGAGGTAAGACTCAAATTGTTGTATACTAATCCAGGGGCGTAGAACACTTACATGCTGGGAAGGCGGCGACAACAACCGCCACCTCGGGGGTAACAGCAGGCACTACGATTTCGAGTACTTTGGCTACAATGCCAACCATTTCATCATTGTGAGGTTGCGGATCATAGTCGTATACACTATTCAATACGACAGAAGTTGTGTACCTAAATCGCATGTTTAGTTATCTTGATCATTCCGAACGGATCCACTTTTAATCACATACTCGAATACATGATCAGCAAGTTGTTCCGGGTTGTGAAGCAACCGCAGAAGGAGCTGACATGACCTGCGGTGTTGGAGGGGCACAAACCTGCGTACTGCATCGATTCGAAACGTCTGGTGGAAAATCCGCCTGTGGTAGCGCCATGTTGCGCCATAAGGCAGCATTGCGGAATTAAAGCCTATTCCACACCTTAGAAGTGAGAGTAAATAGTGAGTATGGTTATGATACCGGACGAAAAACGGACAGTTCATTTGTGATGAGGTAAGGGCGGTCTGAATAGTTTGTCGAACGATTCTCGAGCAGATCCTTTGCAATCTTCTCCGAATTGATGATGATGATGTCCCTTCCAAAGAGTCGCGAATAAATGAGGTCACCTATAGATATCTAAGTCGACAATTTAACGTCGGACATGCATCAACATACCATATATCTGAGCCCAGGCCTCGTAGGTCAACCATGGCGCATTCGCATTGATTCCGATGATGTTTCCGATCCACGGTAACCCGGGAGGCCCAGGAGGCAATGGGAAAGATCGGTTCTTTGCATTGTTGTGATATCGCTGTCCGATACATAGAACCGCGACCAGCCCAAAGGTCAAGGTACATGCGTTCGCCAAGATAGACATTTACTGCAGGCCAGAGGGATGCTAGCACGGGCAAATCTATCGTAATAGTGAACATCAATTCTGGAGCTCTTATACGGGTCGCTTCTGTGGGAAGTCGATTGTATAGGTCTCACCCTGGTTCACGTATTGGAATGATGTGGCGTGACAATGAGCAAGCCTGCAGTCTGAAAAAAGCTTTGAACGTCACCTGCAGGTATCCAACTTCTTTGACGCAACGCATGTCTCATATTGTCATGTCTCAGTGCCACTCCCGTGAGCATGTACCTCATTAAGGGTGCACCCTGACCTATACGATATTAGTCACCAGGATCATTCTACAGGTCTAACAGGTTTAGAATATGACTAACTGTGCTCGAACACAGCGTGGCGGATGACAGGTCGGGTGTGGATAGAAACATGGATCGGGTTGGCTCACGAAGCGCGTCCGAGCTATACTGGCAGTTCGACGGACGAAGGAGGGACGTAAACGACGGATATGGTGTGCCCGCGAGTGGGATTTATCGACAACTTTTTGTGAATGACGAAGCGGTGAATTCACTCGAGGTGAGGGTGGTTGATGATTCAGAACGACAGACCACGACACTTCTATACGCTTTGCTTGCTGGTGACCAATCTCGGGAGTGTCTACAGCATCGGCCTCGCGACCGAGGACGAGGTAAATCGCTGCGGTCATCTTGGAGCGCAACCACTAGTACGGACTCCGACGCTGGACCATGGCCTTTTTTTGGAGGATGCTTATGCACGACCAAATACACCTTCAAGTTGGGCGAGAGCAAGGCCGGCCCCCGGGCGAGTGGCTACACTACTACCCGGTCCTAGAAAAACCTTAAGGAGAACTTGAAAGGGGCAAGAAGTTGAAGAATACATGAGACTTCAACGTGATTACTATACAATCGCTCGCCAACAAAGAGATGGTAGAAATACAAATCAAGCAAAGACACTGGCAGATACGAGTCCCAAGACATGGTCCGACAATTTTATACTACGATACAGCCCTACGAATGTTGCGGCAAGCCGCACGTTATCATTTTTACGATTCAAAATGTCACTCATAACCTTTTCTCTTCACCCCGTTAATCCGCACTACAGATAAACGGATTTTGGTAGTGTTATCAACTCCCTTTGACGGTGGACTCACCATGGACACTAACAGCTTTCCACAGAGTGGAGAGGCTCTTTGTTAATGACCTGGGTGAAAATTTCCAGGGCTGCCGCGGGTTGGTACGCGGGCTAAAGAGACACGATTCAGTAAATGCCGTGCTTGTGCTATGTTCGACGCACCGCTTCGTGACCGGCCTCAAAGACCCTCCTGTCTTGTGTCAGCGTAAATTATGAGGAACGATGAAAGGAGCATACGCAAAGGTGAAGTTGTCTACATTTACGACGGCCGCAATAGGTTTTCCGTCGAGGGTCATGTTACTGAGTGGAGTGTTATGGAGGGTCTCATTGCCATACCAGTCCATGGCTAGCACAGAGTCATAAACCTGCAAGGCATTCAGTGGGGGCATTCAGTGGATAAATTTGAATGACAGACACCAAGCCAATTACAACTGAGAAACGAACGATGAACAAGGGGATTCTTCAAGGATGCTCAATGTAAGCTTACATGATGTCAGTATCGCCAGCCTAGTGAACAACGAATTTTCAGATGGATCAAGGGATCGTGGACGGAAACACTTGCCCAAATTAGAATTTTCAATCCAGAATTTGCCATTTCGGACAGCTGAGGAAGCCACGTTCGCGCTTCCTATAGAACATTCAGATGCACTGTCACTGGTCAGGCGTCGAAAACTAGACGACATACATCACCAGTCGAGTTGAAAATTTGGTTTACAACATCAGAACATTGCTGATAAGTTGCTTCAGCACCGATCGTGGCCATAACCTCCGGATTGGTCAAGTAAGTCAGGTAGTAATCCGGGGGAAACAATGGCGACGAGTTCTGGTGGAGATCATAGGGATCCAGGTCGCCAACTGCGAGACTGAAGACATTGTTGACCTGTTGGGCTGAAGTGATGCATTTATAAACACACGAGTCGTCGTACGTACACAGAAATCTTGCGCCTCGTGACAGATACCGATCGAGCGACTGGTGTTTCCGGCAGCATAGCAGTCTTTCTCTCGTGCGACACATCCGTTAGGGTCGTAGAGGGCTGCAGAGATATTCTGCAATACATCATCGGATTGAATTTGACCATATCCTGGAGCGTTGCTGGCAAAGGAATAATAGGCGATATTTTGAATCAAAGGATCGACCCAACCACTGCAACAGAAGACACTGAGCACCGGACACCCGAATCGCTAGGGTGTATCTTACTTGTTGATCATCAGGGCACTGACGACAACAGGCTCTCCCTGAATTGCACCTTTGGCAATCAACGCGTTCTGTTCGTCAAAGTATGTCACGAAGCCGGGGCCATAATGTCCACCGAAGCTCTCTGTCGCCAGGATAAACCTGAAGGTATACTCTGAATACGATCATTAGGGGAAACATTCGTGACACATACTCGCGGCTCGCGTATTCGGAGAAGAGCTTGCTCTCGAAAAGTATCTGGAATGCTGTCCACACGTAAGATGCGGCACCTCTTGTGCTGTTGACCGAGTTCGTTCCGTAAGAGAATCCGGTGCCAATAGGCTGATCAATGTAGATCACTGAATTCCGGGATGAAACACAACCAAAAGACATAGATCTTGAGCCACGTACTGTTGCTCACGTTGTTCCAACTGGCTTGCCTATTCAAACATCATTCACTTGCGAGTGGATAGTATTCTCACCTGTATGGGTTAAGGTACGTCGAGTTTCCATCGGCGTTCACCATGCACGGTCCGTTCTCTGCAAATGCAAGCAAACGATGTAAGACTGGGTGCATCCCCTGTCATACACCAACTAACCTTGGAAGAGCCCAATTAACGATGAACATCCTGGGCCACCATTCAACCTTTGGCACGATAAGTTGTTTCACCATCGTTATTGGAACATCGTGTGACACCTTACCAAAGCGTGAAAGGTGCACTCTCTGGGCAGTTGCGAGCCTCGAAGAACCAGAACCACTGTCGTATCAAATCATTAGTACCAGCACCAGCACGTCATACCATGCTGACCATCGACATGTTTGTCCCGACGTTAATGTAGCCCGAATACTGAGTGACACCGGGCGTCGTCTCGCATATGCCAGAATTTGCGACATAGCGAATATTTGTGTCGTTTCGAATCTGGGAGCGGAATACCAACTCCCTCGTTCTTAGTTCACTAGAGTCATGAGGGGACGTGGGAACAGAGACGACCCCTACGACGAGCGCGGCGAGTGAAGGAATCAAAGGCAGGATGCGCATTTCTGTTGGGAGAAAGACAACCTGTGAATGGCTCCTCAAGGAAACGGCAAGTGTCTTATAGTAGCCCCTTTGTCAGACGGGGCTCCGGTGGCTGAAACATAGAAAACTTAGTAGCCCCTCTCATTTCTTACTTGCTTGGGGTGACAAGGCTCCTCATACAACAATGAAATTTGAAATTTGAAGATGGTGGTCACACGGAAAAGGAAATCAATAGCGGTGGCGATGCACTGACATTTGCTCTCTCTCTAGTGTCCGCTGCGGACATGTATCCGACGGTATTCAAACCGCTGGGTCCTGCTCTGGGAAAGCTGTATCGGGACAAGATCTTGTTCGTGGGTGGGAGGTGGGACGACATGGATTCGCTCAAGGTGTGTGTCAAGACTCAATTGGTGTCCCCGTGGTCGCTACATCGCCGATCACGGATCGTTCTGATGCCTGGGTCTTAGAACTTTTTGGGACGGGAGCCGGATTTCAAGGCATTTATCAACGAGATTGAACAAGATGCTTCGCCAGCGTCGAATTTGTGAATGTAATTCGTTGGTGCAGGCATTAGGGCGTGTAAGATAGCATCGCAATGTGAACTCGGACGTGGACTCGTGCTCTGAGGGAGGGTGGGATGCAACGTCGGATAAGTATTGAGACGGTCCTCACTCATTGTCCATTTGGAGAGTCTCGAGCGAGGACGTTCATCGATTCAATTATACGGAATACAGAGCAAGTCGAGACATCAACTTTCTCCCAGCAGCCTGAAGGACGGCGTGCATCATCATGACATCTTCCCTGCGCAAGCGCGACGCCGTCCGGAATGCACGCAACTAAGTTACAAATAAGTGAGGGAGAACTCTCGGGATAAAAATGTCCGCGAGTGAGACTCGTCGTTGTCGGCAAGCTTCTGTTGATCATGAATGCACGGTGACCAAGTTTACCATTAGGCTGATTCACCGGGACTCTGGAGTGGAGTCTGGACGTGCTATCATAGAGCCAAGTCGGAAATCGGAAAGTGGGAACCACGCTTTGTTGGCCACATCGGAATCTCAAGTCCTTATCGATAAGCGCCTGGTTCTGGTTGCCTCGCTTCCACCACCACCTAGGGACCCATCTTTAAACAGCGCTCTTCTTCACGCTTACTCTTTCAGAAAATGTCTACCGAAGATACAGAGAGTTTCGAGAACCTCCAAGAGAAGTTCGGCCGATTCAGAATCCTTATCATTGGACCCGCCAACTCTGGCAAGACGACCATCCTCCGGGGGATCTGTGACTCCACAGAAAATCCAGAGATTTACGATGGTGATGGGAACAAGGTACGAATCTGGGTTGATGTATGGCGTTGTGTCAACAGCTAAAGTGCGTGATCAGGTTGATTCGTCGCAAGTCGAGGGATCCATGGGGGTGAGCTGGACGCTTGTGTCATGTTATCCGTATGCGGACACTGATGGAGGCGCAATTGATCGTTCTCAGCGTGGACTGCACGACGTCGAGAACGAGCTGGTATTCCGGAGCAACGACAAGCTGATTTTTCATGATTCACGAGGCTTCGAAGCTGGTCGTAAAGACGAGTTCTTGCAAATGAAGAAGTTCGTCGCAGATCGTGCCAAGACTACCACTCTCAAGAAGCGTATTCACGCTATATTGTAAATAGGACAGTTGCTTCACGGTATTGACTCACGTTTCATGCAGATATTGCATTCCGATGGACAAGCATCATCGAGCAATCCAACGCGCCGAGGAAATGTTCTTTGACGAATGTGATCCTGGGAATGGTGAGCCCTATGTCGTCGTTGTCTTCTCGGACTTGTGCTAGTGATCTCCCAGTTCCTGTCATAGTGTTATTCACGAAATTTGATGCGCTGCTGCCTGTAGCACTGGGAAAGTTGGCGCCTGCTGATCGACAACTACCTTTGCAGGAGCGGCTGTCAAAAGCCGAGCCACTGATCGAAGAAATATTCGGTAAAGCTGATATATGGGGCCGTCTTTCTCGATTGAAGTATGCTCCAAGGGCCTTCGTCCGGATTGGAGGTTTGTATTCTGTCTTTCCTTATCCAAATACTGAAACACACAATCTTATACTAGGCATGCACAAATCTAATGAAGGGTGCAGTAAGGTCTTGGCAGTCACTGCAGATGCCCTGAATGAAAAGGCATTGCAAAAGTTGCTAATCTCAGCACAGCAAGTGAACATGGATCTTTGTGTGAGATTTGCAGTTCGAGAGTGGGTTGGCAAAACAGTCATGTCTCGATTATCTGACATTATTATTCCAAAAAAGGTTGATTTGGCACACAGACAATGTACACAAGTCATTACTTCCCATAACCAATATGGACAAAGTAGGACTTCAGAACCTTGCATTGTGGTTCCCTCATATTCAGGTGAGAGAAATCTCTACACCAGACCATATATGGTGTTCTTAATCCTATGTTACTTGGTTAACATAGTGAGTCATACAAAATAACATACAGAGTTGAATGTGCTGATGATGATCATGTAATTGCTAATGTGATGCCTTGGAAATCAGAGTGTAAGTTATGGACTCATACTTCCTGATTACTTGTGTTGTTCATGCTATTTTGTACATCTTAGGAGGTAGGGTGTGCATCATAGTAGCATCTGGTATTAATGTTGATAGATACATCTCCACTTCAAATTCTGCTTTGGAAATTTCAGTTGATAGGTTATGCTGGTGTAGTGATTATGCTGATGATTCCATCTCCACTCTTCATCCTGCATTGGACATCATAGGGGGTGAGTTGTACATTGTGACATGTTTGTGGGGTGACCATGCTGATGATTTCATCTCCACTCTTCATCCTATATTGGACATCATAGGGGGTGAGTTGTGCATTGTGGCATGTTTGTGGGATGACCATGCTGATGATTCCATCTCCACTCTTCATCCTGCATTGGACATCATAGTGGGTGAGTTGTGCATTGTGGCATGTTTGTGGGGTGACCATGCTGATGATTCCATCTCCACTCTTCATCCTACATTGGACATCATAGGGGGTGAGTTGTGCATTGTGGCATGTTTGTGGGGTGACCATGCTGATGATTCCATCTCCACTCTTCATCCTATATTGGACATCATAGCGGGTGAGTTGTGCATTGTGGCATGTTTGTGGGGTGGTCATGCTGATCATTCCATCTCCACTCTTCATCCTGCATTGGACATCATAGTTTGTGAGTTGTGCATTGTGGCATGTTTGTGGGGTGATCATGCTGATCATTCCATCTCTACTCTTCATCCTGCATTGGACATCATAGGTTGTGAGTTGTGCATTGTGGCATGTTTGTGAGGTGACCATGCTGAAGATTCCATCTCTACTCTTCATCCTGCATTGGACATCATAGGGGGTGAGTTGTGCATTGTGGCATGTTTGTGGGGTGACCATGCTGATGATTCCATCTCCACTCTTCATCCTGCATTGGACATCATAGTGGGTGAGTTGTGCATTGTGGCATGTTTGTGGGGTGACCATGCTGATGATTTCATCTCCACTCTTCATCCTATATTGGACATCATAGGGGGTGAGTTGTGCATTGTGGCATGTTTGTGGGGTGACCATGCTGATCATTCCATCTCCACTCTTCATCCTGCATTGGACATCATAGGGGGTGAGTTGTGCATTGTGGCATGTTTGTGGGGTGACCATGCTGATGATTTCATCTCCACTCTTCATCCTATATTGGACATCATAGGGGGTGAGTTGTGCATTGTGGCATGTTTGTGGGGTGGTCATGCTGATCATTCCATCTCCACTCTTCATCCTGCATTGGACATCATAGCTTGTGAGTTGTGCATTGTGGCATGTTTGTGGGGTGACCATGCTGATCATTCCATCTCCACTCTTCATCCTGCATTGGACATCATAGCTTGTGAGTTGTGCATTGTGGCATGTTTGTGGGGTGACCATGCTGATGATTCCATCTCCACTCTTCATCCTGCATTGGACATCATAGCTTGTGAGTTGTGCATTGTGGCATGTTTGTGGGGTGACCATGCTGATGATTCCATCTCCACTCTTCATCCTGCATTGGACATCATAGCGGGTGAGTTGTGCATTGTGGCATGTTTGTGGGGTGACCATGCTGATGATTCCATCTCCACTCTTCATCCTGCATTGGACATCATAGTTTGTGAGTTGTGCATTGTGGCATGTTTGTGGGGTGATCATGCTGATCATTCCATCTCTACTCTTCATCCTGCATTGGACATCATAGGTTGTGAGTTGTGCATTGTGGCATGTTTGTGAGGTGACCATGCTGAAGATTCCATCTCTACTCTTCATCCTGCATTGGACATCATAGGGGGTGAGTTGTGCATTGTGGCATGTTTGTGGGGTGACCATGCTGATGATTCCATCTCCACTCTTCATCCTGCATTGGACATCATAGCTTGTGAGTTGTACATTGTGGCATGTTTGTGGGGTGACCATGCTGATGATTTCATCTCCACTCTTCATCCTCTATTGGAGATCATAGGGGGTGAGTTGTGCATTGTCGCATGTTTGTGGGGTGACCATGCTGATGATTTCATCTCCACTCTTCATCCTATATTGGACATCATAGCTTGTGAGTTGTGCATTGTGGCATGTTTGTGGGGTGACCATGCTGATGATTTCATCTCCACTCTTCATCCTCTATTGGAGATCATAGGGGGTGAGTTGTGCATTGTCACATGTTTGTGGGGTGACCATGCTGATGATTCCATCTCTACTCTTCATCCTGCATTGGACATCATAGCTTGTGAGTTGTGCATTGTGGCATGTTTGTGGGGTGACCATGCTGATGATTTCATCTCCACTCTTCATCCTATATTGGACATCATAGTTTGTGAGTTGTGCATTGTGGCATGTTTGTGGGGTGACCATGCTGATGATTTCATCTCCACTCTTCATCCTATATTGGACATCATAGGGGGTGAGTTGTGCATTGTGGCATGTTTGTGGGGTGGTCATGCTGATCATTCCATCTCCACTCTTCATCCTGCATTGGACATCATAGCTTGTGAGTTGTGCATTGTGGCATGTTTGTGGGGTGACCATGCTGATCATTCCATCTCCACTCTTCATCCTGCATTGGACATCATAGCTTGTGAGTTGTGCATTGTGGCATGTTTGTGGGGTGACCATGCTGATGATTCCATCTCCATTCTTCATCCTGCATTGGACATCATAGGATGTGAGTTGTGCATTGTGGCATGTTGGTGGGGTGACCATGCTGATGATTCCATCTCCACTCTTCATCCTGCATTGGACATCATAGGTTGTGAGTTGTGCATTGTGGCATGTTTGTGGGGTGACCATGCTGATCATTCCATCTCCACTCTTCATCCTGCATTGGACATCATAGTTTGTGAGTTGTGCATTGTGGCATGTTTGTGGGGTGACCATGCTGATGACCTCCACTGGACATCATAGAGTTGTGCATTCTTTGTGAGGTGACCATGCTGATCATTCTATCTCCACTCTTCATCCTGCATTGGACATCATAGGGGGTGAGTTGTGCATTGTGGCATGTTTGTGGGATGACCATACTGATCATTCCATCTCCACTCTTCATCCTGCATTGGACATCATAGCGGGTGAGTTGTGCATTGTGGCATGTTTGTGGGGTGACCATGCTGATGATTCCATCTCCACTCTTCATCCTGCATTGGACATCATAGTTTGTGAGTTGTGCATTGTGGCATGTTTGTGGGGTGACCATGCTGATCATTCCATCTCCACTCTTTATCCTACATTGGACATCATAGGAGGTGAGTTGTGCATTGTGGCATGTTTGTGGGGTGACCATGCTGATCATTCCATCTCCACTCTTTATCCTACATTGGACATCATAGGAGGTGAGTTGTGCATTGTGGCATGTTTGTGGGGTGATCAGGCTAATGGTTACATTTATTTCTTTAACTTTATAGCTGGTATGTTTTCCTATATACTTATCTTATACTTTTGGCAATAATTTTAACAGGATGTAAGTTCATGAAAAAAAAATTGTATCTGCTAAACATTTATTGCTTCACTTCTGTCATTAAAGAAGGTAAGGTTTTCAAATGTTGCCAAGTTATTTTATTCATGATGGGTTAGGATGTCAGTAAACATTTCCAATTCCTCTAACATATGTTTTATGTTGTGTTTTTATGGTCTCTAGGTGATTGCAAACAAACAAGTATGTACTGTCTGGTCAATTTAATATTCTATATAAATATTTTATGCATAGATTTCTTTCATTGAAAGTGGACGGCAAGTTTTGAAGCCACACAACACTGTAAGTTGCTGATATTATCATATATCTATCTAAATCTAACTATAATCAAGATACCTCTGTCTACCTGGAAGCAGCTCCTTCAGGCTGGTGTTGGTATGTTTAAGATATTTAATCAATTATAATATCATTTATTGCATAAAATACAGATATCATTCTCATATCAGAGCATTCCTTCTTTCTATACCAGAAAAATAATCCTGAACCATTCTCTTCTGCAGCTGAGAAGTACAAGACATTAGATTTATGCAAGAAGGTTGCAAATGCACTGGTGGAGGTCTTCAAACAATATGGAAAACTGTCCAATGATGACAAAGTGGCCATGGTTACCAACATCATTCTTCAGAACCATATGTATGTGCTTAAAACACTTCAATATTTTTAATTGTTACCAGTCTTATCCAGAGGCTCTTCCAACTAAGGAACAAAGTGGTTTTCCACTAATATTACTCCAATGGTGCAATGGTGCAATGGTGTAAAGGTGTAAAGTGACAGTGAAGAGAGAGATAAAACAGTGTAGAAAAGGTCTTGAGATCAATGGAGTGATGATTCATGATGTAAATCTAGTGATTGCTGATCAAATGTATTCTTGATTTCCTGATGAGTCCTTCAATACACTTACTAAATACACATGAACTTGAGAGACATATTACAGATATAGCATTGCAATATCACTGCAAATGCATAGTTACCCCATTCCTGGAACGGTTTCATATAAAAGCATTCAAATTCTTACAGTTGATTGTGGGTAGAATTTCAGGTGAATCAATTCAACTTCTTTGAGTTTGAAATAAAAATATCTTACATTTATGCCATGACAGGAAAGGCCATTCAGTGGTAGAAGGCAGTCTAGCTACTAGCAAATTCACTGATGTTGTCTTTTGAGATGAACTGACATGGAAATAGACTGGATGCCTGGCAAATTTGCTGTTGGACCCTCCCTTCAAGCTAACAATCATGCATATCACCAACCTCATTGATCATATCATGTCTTCAGATCCTTCCAATTGTATTCAATCCAGAATATTGTTAATGTGCATATTATCAGACCATTGATGCTCACATGAAATGTTTCATCAGGAACTCCAATGAGTGTTGGCATCAGATTTAATAATGCCCTAAATCAAAGAGACAAGAATCTTCACCCTATTCAGTAAGCTGTCCCTGTAAAATTTACTTTGACATGGACCTTCTCAGGATTGGAACACCTTTCCATGTCATAGAATATTGCACTGCAATATTATCATCATGATACATACACAATTGTTACAAGGAAAGCTCAGGATGACATGTTTATAGTAGGTAAGCACTTTTACATAAGCAGATATGCATGCCATCATATTTATATGCCATCCAAGCCAACTTCAAGCAACCAACACTTTGATTTTTCTGCCCCTGGGTTTTGCATGGTAAGATGGCAGGTCGAGTGAAAACAAAAACGTGCATAGAGTTGGTTCACAAAGTGTCCCTATTGGTGGTTTGACGGACGAAAGGGGGGACGTAAACGACGGATATGGTGTGCCCGCAAGTGGGACTTGTCGACAACTTTATGTGAACAACGAAGTGATGGGTTTACTTGAGATGAGGGTGGTCGATGATTCAGAACTGTAGACCACGACACTTCTATACACTTTGCTTCCTCCAGTTGGCGCTAATCCATCCGCATTGCACATTCGCTGGCCGAACGGACCTCTATCATGGGTGAAAACAGGCTACGAGGAAACCGGGTTCGTGACAGATACAGTACCGCACTAACCCGTCGATCCACACACAGTAAGCGACAAAATATATCGGCCCCCTTGAATTCATCATAGACGCTATACAACCCGACCCTTACACTGAATGGAGAGGCTCCGTGTGAACGACCTGAGTGAAAATCTCCAGCGCTGCCGCGGGTTGGAACGCAGGCTAGAGGAACAATCTTCAGTGAATCTCGTGCTTGGACTATGAGGTCAGACTTGACGCACCACTTCGTGACCAGCCTCAAAGACCCTCCTATTTTGCGTCAGTATACATCATAACGAGTGACGAAAGGAACGTACGCAAAGGTGAAGTTGTCTATGTTTGCGACAGCCGCGATAGGCTTACCATGGAGTGTGATGTTGCTGAGGGGAGTGTCATGGAGAGTCTTGTTGCCATACCAGTCCATGGCAAGCACAGAGTTGTAGCCCTGCAAAAGCATTCAGGGGGTGGTAGAATTATCGAAAAGCGAAAAACATACACCAATCCAATTACAACTAAGGGACGATCAACGAACGTCAGGGGGAATGCACAAGAAATATGGATGGATGTTCACTTAATATCAGCGTCACCAGCCTAGTGCAGAACAGAGTTTCAGCAAAATCGGGGAATATGATCGGGACCACGCACCCAAATGAGAATCTTCAATCGAGAATTTGCCAACTCAGAGAGTTGAGGAAGCCACGTTCGTGCGTCCTATAAGGCAGATGTTCATTCGGATGCGCTCTCACTGTCCAGGTACCGAGAACCAGACGACATACATCTCCAGTCTTGGCAAATAGTCCATTTGCACCCAACGAACATTCTTGATAAGCCGACTCAGCACCGATTGTGCTCATAACCTCTGGATTGGCCAAGTAAGTCCCGTAGTAATCTGGGGGGAACAACCCCGACGAGTTCTGGCGGAGGTCGTAGGGATCCCGATCACCAACTGCAGCGACGTAGACGTTGCCCTGTGGGCTGACATGATGCATGTATCAACACACAAAAATCACACGTACACAATAATCGCCCGCCTGAGAGCAGATCTTGTCAGAATCAGTAGAGTTTCCGGCAGCGTAGCAATTTTTCTCTTGTGCAATACATCCGTTGGGGCCATAGAGGGTTGCAGAAATATTCTTCAATACATCATCGGGTTGAAGTTGACCGTACCCCGGTGCATTGCTCACGAAGGTATAATAGGCGACGTTCTGGATCAAGGGGTCGTACCAACCGCTGCAGCAAAGAGCACTGAGCTACTGGATACAAATCCTTGAAGCATAGCTTACTTGTTAATCATCACCGCACTGACAACAATTGGCTCGCCTCGAATGGCGCGTTTCGCAATCAACGCATTTTGTTCGTCAAAGTATGACACGAAGGCAGGCGCATAGTGTCCACCATAGCTCTCTGTTGCAAAGATAAACCTGGATATATGCTCTGAATATGATATTTGGAAATGATATTCATGGCACATACTCGCGACTCGCATACTTGGAGAAGAGCTTGCTCTCAAAAAGGATCTGAAATGCTTTCCACACATAAGGTGCGGCGGCTTCAGTGCTGTTGACCGTCTCCGTTCCATAAGAGAATCCGGTACCAATAGGCTGGTCAATGTAGATCACTGGATCATGAAGATGAACCGCGTGCCCGAGACATGGACTGTGAGCTACGCACTGTTGCTCACGTTGTTCCAACTGCATCCCCTATTCAGACATCATTCATCCGTGATACGTTGGTATTCTTACCTGTAAGGGTTGAGGAACGTCGAGTTTCCATCAGCATTCACCACGCAAGGTCCGTTCTCTGCAAATATTGTAAGACTTGGTCCATCCATCCATCATATAGCAACTAACCTACGAAGAGTCCAATCATCGACGAGCATCCTGGACCGCCATTCAACCTTTGATACGTGAAATAAGATTCCACTCCCGATACTGACACGTCTTATGACACCCTTACCAGAGCGTGAACGGTGCAGTCTCGGGGGAGTTGCGAGCTTCGAAGAACCAGAACCACTGTCACATCAAACCGTCAGCATCAGCATCAGCTAGTCATATCGTGCTGACCATCGACATATTTGTCCCGACGTCAATGTAGCCCGAATACTGAGTGACACCAGGCGTCGTCTCGCATATGCCAGAATTGGCGACATAACGCAGATTTGTATCCTTTTGAGTCTGGGAGCGAAATACCAACTGTCTCGTGCTCAATTTACTAGAGGCGTGAAGCGACGACGCGTAAACCGAGACGGCCCCTACGAGGAGCGCGGCAGCTGAAGGGATGAGAGACCAGGGGAGCATTTTCACTGGGAAAACGTAATCTGTGAGACAGGTTCTGGGCGTCTTATAGCCACTACTTTCTGCGTTGAGCCGACAGGCTCTGACGCGGACGGGTGGAAACTAGTCAAGGCGACGATCCGAAACTCATATACAGCCTGATTTGAAACCGAATGCCAGGGGTCGATATGGAAACTTCATAAGAGCTTGGGTGCGAGAGACTCGTTTGCGGCGAAGAGAGAACAGAGGACCTGTTTGGGATAGTGACGTTATTGATGTACTAAACTTACTGGAGCCGCGGTACAACCGAACAGGTTGCTCCTTTCTTTAATCGCTGTAGATATTGGGAGGAACGCGAAACAAACAGACCATTCTGAAAGGGCGTGACAGTCCGGCCGAGCCAGTGTGGGATGGCACGGCGTGAGGTCGATCATGTAGTTACTACTACGTTCGTGGCAGTGCTCATATGATCAATGTTTCGGTCAAAATCTCGAGGTGCATGTTTCATGAACCCGAAGTGCTCCGAAGTTAGTAGTATAAGTCTTTCAAAAAGTGTAGTACTTTGGGTTGGTCTCGCTTAGCCTGAGCTCCGTTAACGTGATCCCATCGAAACCAGAGTTTCAGCCATGGATATGTTTCAGTTATCTTTCGTCACTATGACCACTGCTCTATTGCAACTGTTTGCGGAGTTTATGTATGGGCCAAACAAAGAATAAAACTGTTCGCACCAACCTGACTGGATATCATGTGTACAATGTAAACTTGATAAATAAGAATATGCCAATGAAGACGACCAAACCAGAAATAATGAGTTCGCCAAAGTCTCCCCAAAAGGTATTGACATGAAAGTGACCACGCAGAGGAGGTTGCACCGAAACTTTGATCTTCTGGCTCTTTGTAGGTGAAGAATTGGGTTGAACCATCACGAAGAGAGTTTGTCGAGACTCGTCGTGCGTGTACTTGTCTTCGGGTGCGAGACCCTCGATGACGAGCTTACGACCGTGATAGATCAGGGCAGGGACATATATCTCCGTTTCGTGCGACTTGCATTCCTCGGTAAGAGTCCATTCAAAGGTAAACTCCCCGGTATTCATCTCGTAATCGAACCTTGATGGTATCCCCGCAGTCTTCGTTGGGTATGGGCGCACGACGGATGATAATATACGACCTCCATTGTCGAGTGTGAAGGAATGTTGGTCGAGGTTTAAGAGCGAGGGCGGAAGAGCACGACGACGACTAAACCACGAAAAATTCTCGCCGTTCCAATCATCGCCGTGAGTGTCTGTGTTGTCAGGATTGTAATTCCACAATCTAATTTGCTGTAAGATCGCAAAATGGTTCCAGAATAATTCAGGCTACATACGTGAAGCTGGCAAGGGATCGCTCAAGCGCTATCATCATGGCATCCATCATCCGGTATTGCCAAATCCAATTTTCCGTATGAAGTGCTTCCTTGTCACTAGAAACGATGAGATCAGTTAGCAAGAACATTGAAAAAACTCACTTCATGTCCATGGGTATTCCACACTCGCCAATGAGAATAGGCATCTCGCCTAGTACTTTGTGACCAACGTCAATTATGTTTCGTATCTGCAGAGAGTAGTTGTCCCGAGCACCCTTCTGACCCCAATAAAACGCCTTCAGGGGAAACATCCCCTGCAGGACGCGTGAGGATAGTGCTCGTAGATCGATGGATGTGGAAATCTCACTCGTGACAATCCCTGCACATTTACAGTGAAGTCCCCAAATGCCTTCGTGAAAAGTGCATTCAGGTCGTACCTAGAGACAGGTAAATCCCAGCCCACGACGTCCATAACAAAACATCCTCACCAATGCGGCGCGAAAACCATATTGGGAACTTGGTTTTCTTTCGTCCATGTTGGCGGACACAACTGTACGGGCGGCTCAGAGATCTTTGAAGCACACGATGCAAGAGCCACCCATCATACCTCGTTAGGAATCGGCTCCACGAAGAGCAGTTTCTCTTTCGGGACGACGCTGTATACACGCTCCGCCCAGCGCTTCAAGAACGGATAGTAGAAGTCCGTGTACCAATCAACCTATGAATGCTCGTGAGACATTCCGTACCAAACGGAAACGTGAACAAAGCTATACCTTTCGACCGCTAATGGGATGTTTTGTGAAGTAACGCTCGCGCAGAACGACACCTTCATTCTTAACCTTGTCCCACCCCCAGACACCATGCATCTCCCAGACACATTTACCCTGTGTGGGGCCATCAAGTCTCCATGCCGAACGTTTTTCAGAGTTCAGCACACTATGGGAGGTTAGACGAGTGGGCATAGGAAATGACCGTGTCCAATGAGAAACCAGAGTAGGATATCCAGAACCCAACATAAATGACTGGAATGGAGAAGCTGGAGAAACACATTAGTCTCCTTCCTAGGGTTCAAACACACCTACTTACGAACGTGGGACAGGTGCAAGTCCGTGTTGTAATCAAACTTATGGAGAGAAGGGAGGTCTATATATCCTCTATGAGGTTCGTTCATCATCTGCCACCGGTCAATATCCCAATCCAATCGCAAAGATCATGTCATTACCTCGAATCCAAGCACCCCTTCCAAGCCACCTAGCGTTTCAGCGACTATCGCATACATGTCAAGAAAAGTATCCTGAAGGTATTGCTGGACAGATTTAACGTCGCCGTTCGTTGCTGTAACCTTGAGCTTCGGTGCGAATGTATCACCTGCGTAGAAGCATGTCCTAGAGAGAACAAACTGAACAGGGATTGTTGCTTGCAAGGGTCATACATACTCACGCCATAGTAGCAGAAGCAAGTTTTTGGTAGCCACAAGGCCAGATGCCGCGCTCTGCTTCAACATGACCACCTCCTTTAACGCCCAAGAGCCATGCAGCACCAGGCTCTTCCAAGGCGTGCAAGTTAAATCCGATGTTTTCAAGAGTCCACGCAGGAGCACCAGAACCTCCAGAGTACCTTGACCAGACATCTTGATGAACAACGACGAATGCAGAGAGACCGTATTCCGGGAGTAAGGACAGTAACTTTTTGACATACGTCAGATATTCCATGTCATACAAACCTCTATGATTGTTCAGTTGGATCAATGACAATTTCTCAACAGCGACTTACGGGCCAGCATGTTCAACAGCTTCCCATGTAACGAGGAAACGAACTAAGAAACTCGGACGTTAAAGTTTGCAGACCCTGTAGTGGGACGCGACCCACTGAACGATAAACCCCATCTTCTCAATCGAGCGAAGTGCTGAGGCGCCTCTTCGAGAGGAAATGGTCGACCAACAAAAGTGACTGAGTGGTGGTTAGCAGGAAACGTGGCGTGGTCATGGTCAACCGGGCTACCCATTAGACAACCCTCAGTAAACCGAGTCCGTGATAAATGGGACACGACATACATTTTGCTGGAACCAGACACGTTGACTCCTCGAAGACTACAGACGCGTCCGTAGGCATCGACAAAATGGCGCCCTCGTTGCTCAATTTTTCCACCGGTACCTGCCGGTGACCAATCATGAGCATATGTTGATCCTGATCCTGGTGAGTAGCCGGGTGTATGGGAAGGATGAACCTGCATCCTCATCAGCGCGAAGAGACTTGTAGCATAGGTAATGAGGCGTCACCCGTTCTGTGGTAGGCGTAGGCGTTGGTATAGGCCCTTGACACGCATCTTCTAGCAAAACGAAGGAGCTCTCCGAGTCCGAATGACACTCCATCTCGGTGCTGGCAATGGTAGACACGGCATTGTTGAAATTCCGCAATGGACAGCAGTTGTTTGGCAAAGGCGTTGGATCCAAACAACCACTTCGGCTGTGCCGGAACGATATCCCGAATATGCTTCGTACTGTCACTCGGCGTACACTGAGCCATTCACTGCTACGTGCTAGACATTTCTCAAGTATCAAGTTCGATGATACTCGGCTCATTATTCCCGGAAAGACTAGCTTTTCGCATCAATGGCTGCGGGACTCGTGCCAATGTCCTTCATGCGTCCATCCTTCCACATCGCAGAAGCTACACAGATCTTCCGACATTCCGGTTGACACACGGCCCGTTCCGGGTGGTTTGACCACCATGAGCGGCGGTGTTCACATCCGCTGGATCGATGGACATGAATCGTTCTACGAAACTGCCTTTCTGGAACGCTACGCTTCTCCATCAGAGCTACGGAGATTTCATCGGGATACGAAACAGATACTTTGGGATGGGTCGTCGATCACCCAAACCCCAGATCTCTATATCCCTTATCAGGAGCTTCTTACACCTTCACGGCTTCTCGCCGCCATCAACCAACTCACCCAGTATGGCCTGCTCTTCGTCACAGGCGTACCGAACAAGCAAACCTCCAACGATACTTGTGAACTCCGAACGTTGGCCAGTATATTTGGCGAACTACGAGCCACGTTTTACGGTGAATTATGGGACGTCAAGAACGTTCGCAACAGCCGTAACATCGCCTACACTAATCTCGATCTCGGCCTCCATATGGATTTACTGTATGTCTATCGCCTATAACTTGATCGTTAAGCACACGCTCAGACTCTCCAACAGTTACTTTCAACACCCACCACGATACCAGATTTTGCATTGCCTACGTAACCGTGTCGTTGGCGGCACTTCGATCTTCGTAGACGCCATTCACGCGGCTTCGTTGCTGCGACAGTCCCATCCAGGAGACTTTGATATCCTGGCGGCGACGCCTGTTCCCTTCCACTATATAAACGACGGACACCACCTGCACTACGAGCATCCAACGATCGAACTAGATGCGCACGCTTCCCACGACGACCCGTGTACTTCTGAGCTACCCGTCAAGCATATTAATTATTCACCACCGTTCCAAGCACCCTTCATGAGCTCAACGCCGCCTTCATTCTACGCGGCCCTTGGGAAATTCGTTGCACTACTAGATGATACGACAAATTGCATGAAATATACCCTACGCGAGGGAGATGCTGTTCTCTTTGACAACCGGAGAGTGTTGCATGCGCGCACGGCTTTCTCGGATGGGGCACCTGGTGACGAAGAAATACGTGAAGGAGAAACAAATCGTTGGCTCAAAGGATGTTACCTCGAGGCAGACGCCATTCTTGACCGTGGCAGGATGTTAAGGGCCAAGTTAGATGAAATTATCGATAACTAACATATTGTAACTGCACATTCGAATTGTGTGGTAGGTGGATTTATAACGAGGCAAGGCAGAGGGTAGCGGTGTAAAGCCGTATCACCAGCTTCAAGAGTTACCTACTGGATGCAACTGAGCTTACAATTTGCTTTTCTCTACTTTTTTTATGAAAGCAACACCGTTGCCGAGAGCAACCTGTCAGAAGAGTGTTCACGATCAGCTAGTGTATTTGATACAAGTCCAGCACAAACCTTGCCCGACGTGACGTTCTTAGTGATGAATGTAATTTCGGTCGTCCCATTGGGACCAGGGCCAACCTCCCATGCTTGCGTCTCAAGTTCATCACCAGGCTTGACAGGTGATGTGAAACGAACACCAAACATTTTCAGCGCGCGCGAATCTCCTTTCGTAACCTCCTGGATGAGACCACGGGCGGCGAACCCAAATGAGGACAAGCCATGTAAGATGACATCTCCAAAGCCCAGCGCCTTGCCCATCGTGGGATCTGGATGTCACGGTCTGTGAGAACAAACCTCGAGATACCTAATCAGCGACAGGTGTACCAATGTGAAGAGGATTGTAGTCTCCGCTAAGACGGTATATGAGTGCTTGCTCCGGGGTTGTCTTATCTCGTATCACCCAATCTGGTTTGCGGTCCTTGGGGATGGGCTTTGCCTGGGGAGCACTTGCAATCACCTTGGAAAACTTGTCTCCATTTGCTTTGGCACCCAGATAAAACGAAGAGCTCTAGACGGAAGTATGATGGGTCTGGCGGCGGAGAATGGACGCAAAACACCTACAAAGAGCTTTGCGTATACTGTGCCGTGGGGGTCTACGAGCGATGACTCCCGTTCGATGATGATGCCAGACTCTTGGACATCAAAGTGAGAACGGGGTGACGAGAATGGCGTGGACTGCTCACTGTTTTCATGGACAGCACAGATTCTACCTGAGAGCTTCCAGCCTGGCCCACTGGCAACCGGCAAATCCTTCAAGACCTCGATACTCTGGGTAGCATGAACCTACGTAATTATGTAAGTTACCTTGGTAAGCAGGCGTAGAGTGGACTTGCATACCACCCTATCAGACTTGAGCTTTGGGAGCCCAGGGACGGGCTCGGCACTGAGTTTACTCGCGAAAAGGGACACATCAGTGTCATCGCCTATTCAGGTTTAGAATTTCCGTTCAGACCAAGCCAAAAGCACACACCCTTTAATCCAAGCACGACAGGATACGTTGGCAGAGGAGCCCATGCTTTATCTAGATATTTGTGGCTATGGTGTATGTATCAGGGGGGAAAGTGAGCCAACATACCGAGCTCTAGGGGTGGATCGGTCTTGGGAACTCATACGATGAACTGGACCCAGCTTACCATAGACGAGAGAAAGATCATCCTTCTTTGCGCCCACGCCGAGTGCGTATGTGAGTATGTCCTTGCGTGTCCACGAGACCTAGAATTATTACTTGGCATGATGTGTAGATAGGACGGAAATTGCTTTACAGGTTGGTCAGAGGACTTGTACCCGACGGCTTTGCCAAGGTCGTAATTCATTTCTAGATGGTGGTGTGAAGAAGTTGTGAATATGTGAAATGTTCGGAGAGACTTGATGCCGGAATGTGGGATAACATTACATAATTTATAAATATTTTCCGCTTGTCAATGAAATTCTTTTTTGCGAACTAAGCCCGAGTGATCTTGTCCAGACGCGCTTGACCAAGTCGCCATCCTCGTGGTGGATATAAGCGGCTTGCCGTCAATGAATTCACTCCACCCCGTCCACATCCCCCCCTCCACGTTCATCCCTCCAGTTGCGGGGCATAGGGATATTCCACTCGCGATCACGCGATGTCGGACAGCGACCCCAACTTCCAACCACCTCAAGTCTACGTTGAGGGTACTTGGTTGTATGGCGCAATCGTTACTGCCATTTGTTACGGCGTCGTGGTCGTTCTCTACGCCATGTGCGCTCGCTCCCTCTGGCATCGTATTCGCTCTCGTGAAGGTACCCTGAAAAAGAATTGGTTTTTCTTCATCTACGTCAACTTCGTCTTTGGATTGAGCACCCTCTATGTCGCCGCCAACTCACAGATCACCCAGATGGGGTTCATAAACCATAGGGATTATCCTGGTGGTAAGTCCCGTGCGGACAATCATCAAGCAAATCCTAAGCCCTTTCCCCTTCACTGCAGGTCCCGCCGAATATGAAATAAATACTGCCTCCGCACCTCTGAACATTGCTTTCGTTGTTTCAAATTGGTGTGCAGATGCACTAATGGTTAGCTTCTTGGGTTGGCCGTCTCTCGATGACGAACTCACTCTTCCACCAGATATGGCGCTGTATTGTAGTATATAGAGACAGCAAGTTTCACCTGATGGTCACCGTGTTCGGATGCTTGATGTTACTCGCATCCGTCGGTAGGTTCCTTCTTTTTCCTTGTGTGTCGACTCGTGGTAACATGTTGCGTGGCTTGCAGTCACCGGTTCCCTCTGGGTCATCACTGTGTCAACACCTGCGCAAGCTGCGACTGGTTGGATGTCCTTCAGCCTCCTCTTCCCGTATCTCAGCGTTTCCCTCGCCATCAACATCTGCATTTGTATCCTTACAGTCCTCCGTCTCCTATACCACCGAGCATGCATCTCAAAGGCCCTGGGTTCAGGATACGGCGTGCTTTATGCCAGCTTCGCAACAATGATCGTCGAAAGCGCTGCGGTATACTCGATTTGCTCACTGCTGTACCTCGTACCGTACGCCATAGGTAGCCCGTTGGCCAATGCATTCCTGCAGATCTTGGGGGAAGCGCAGGTAATTCCCCTCTAATTCAGTTATTTCTCTTTGCAGAAATTAATTATTTTATCACATAGGTCATTGCACCACTTCTTATCATTTATCGTGTTTCCGAGGGAAAGGCCTGGACGAGAGATATGGCCACTCTTGCGCCGTCGGGTTCCCAAGCCATGCGTAGGCTGTCGACACAACCTACCCCCATCAACTCACAATCTGGAAAACTGCTCAATGTCCAAGTCGCTCTCACCACGGTGCAACATACCGACCACGAAGGGTCAACCCATTCCGCCGCTGAGGAAGGGAAGGTATTCACAGCCGTTTGACATGCACCCCACCCGCTTTCGCTCGGACGGAAATCTAGACACAACCAATGCCAACTGCGGACTGACGGATACCTGATCACCTCGTCATCATTTCTTGCTGCCCAATTATTCCAGTAAAATGCTGTTAGATCCTCTAACAGACGATACACGCTGGGCAGAGATTTTCTTGTTTGATACCATCCCATAGATCCCACACACTCCTTACCCCATTCCGCGGATCCGATCATACATGTCGTTCAGTTATACCACGGTGCCCTCGCTTGTTACCAATATGCTTGTATCCAGAATGTACCATCCCACGGATTGAAGCGCAACTTGACATTTCGATCGAGTTATGTTATATTTGAGTATTAGTATTCGACGAAGAATCTCGGGCCGATGTCCACGTCGATCTCGCACAAAGTGTCAGGGGAATACTTTCAAGCCGGGACCGCAGCGTTCTCACTGTCGTCGTGAGAGCATCGCTGTCGTTCTAGCGGCCACAGTCCCAACCAAGGCTTCGAAATTTTTTTGCTGCATCCGAAAAGTGGTGCGCCGGAGGCACATCAAAGTCATAGTGTGTCATCCTCCCAATGTGGTTTGATCATCACTGAAGAGGACTGACATCGGATCCGATGTCTCCTCGAGAGCGACATCTTAATCAGCCATCTTAATCACTGTGGAGGACAAAACGGGGTGACTCGGGAACTACAGCGATTAGATTACGTAGCACATCTACGGCAAAACAGGCTAGCATGGGAAGCGAATCGAGCAACTGGAACGCCAGTGGAGATGAGCGGTTGATGGGGCCATCCAGGCGACGTAGTGTACACAACAAAACAGTCTCAGAGTTCTACTTTTCTTTCCTCGTTCCTTGTTCCTTGTCTAGTATGTGACGAAACCCCTCCCCTCTTTCTCCTGTGAAACGGATCGCTGATCTATGATATCTGATGGATCATTGGATATGCTGTAATATCCACCCACCCACGTTCAGACGTGCAGATACAAGCCAGCATCCTTCCTGATCTTCGTCATCGCTACAACAACAGATCAAGATCAGATCAAATGGTCCGCGGTTGTCTTTGCGTGAGAGACTTACCAGCGATGATGGCGCTGCCGACACCACTCCCGTCCTCGGCATGATGTGTTACAATGTTACTATCCCCCAGTTTGGTGAGATTAGAAAGCGATAAGGTGATATTGGCGTTCTCACCGGCCCTTGTCTCCGAAGATGTCTTGAAGTCCTTCATGCACCCGGTCTGCAAAACCAGGATATTTCTATGCAGCGGAAAGCAATCAGTGTCCTTGTCGGAAAAAGAGGAAAGGGAGCAAAAAGTTCACACACATTGTACAGACTACCATCGGCGCCAACGGAACATCCTTCTTCCAAATACCCCATCTTCTTTACAATCGCTGCAATTCCGCACGAGCTGAGTCGTGCTGCGCGTCGGCCGATCAGCTTGGAAAGGGCTCGGAAGAATTGCCGTTCGGCCAGCGTCGTCTCAAGGGCAAAAAAGTGTGTGAATATGCCGATGATCATGAGAAGCTCGTCCGTTGGGTCACTTCCAAGTTGTCAGTCAAAGCCGAACCAGTATTGGGTGTCGGAATGGCTCTGGCATAACTCACCTTTCCATCAGAGACAAGAAAGCAGTATCAAAGCAGTATGGTTTCTCCAGCTTGTATGTATTTTGACCGAGGAAAAGGACACCCTCATCGATCAGCTCGCAGAGGACCAATCGAAGAATTTCACCCAGATATCGTCCTGAGATGAGTTTCTGAATAAACGGAATAGCCAAGCAAAGTAAATAAACAATTCTCAGTTGTGTAGTACCAAAGAACCGCTGACCTCGAATGCTTGTTCACCAGGCTTGTTTGATGCTTCGTCCACAATAATGTCGTATTTCGTCCGTGGAAGGTGTTCATGCTCAAACGAGTCAAAAGCACCCTTGAAAAAAGTGGTTTCTTTGAGATCCATACAGAATAATGCAAGAGCGCGCAACATACCCATTCGCAATTAATACCCATATCAGCATCAGGGGTGATCCCCAGGTTCGCGATTTTGGGAATGTCCTTAACATGCTCCATGTATGCGGCGTTACAACCTGTCCCAAAGATGACAGCTATCTTGGTTCTAGGATTGACGTAGTGCGACGCGATGAGTGTGCCGGTAGTGTCATTTATAAGGGCTGTCAACTGTACGGGAAGGTTCTGAAACCCAGAAGTTATGGTTAAACCAACTGCATTTTCCAAGGACAGGGAAACGCACATATTTTGCAAGAGACTCTTTGAACATCGCAGCAACGTCTCTTCCCTCTGTATTTGGTGCGCCGAAGCCTTTCGTCCAACGGATTAGTTCACCATGGTCGATCCGTTCTTGTCTTCACCAAGAGATACAAGACGGAAAAGAGGAGGTATGACACGATGAGTTGACGACACATCGAGCCAAGTCACGGTTAGCACAAAAATACTTCAGACAACAAGAACCGTAACACCAGAGCTGGACTCACGAGCACGGATACGAGAACTAACAGACACGTAAGCCGAGTGTCAAAAAGTCAGTTTTTTGCATCACAAGGGGGTGCACCGCCTACCGTGAATCCTAAAGGTAAGACCTGACCCTCCTTCAACATACCCGGACCGTCATCAATGTTTGACTCGACGAACGTCTTCAAGCATTCTGCACAGAAATCAAATAACTTTTGTCCGTCGTCTTGCTTCTGTTCCTCAGCAAGGCGATACTTGGTTTGTGTAAGTTCAAATTTGCCATTGCCTTGCAGGGTAACGAGGCAAACTCGCAGGTTGGTGCCACCTAGTAATGGGCATCACGAAAGGGCGATTACATGGATGCGAAGTAAAACAGAATTGGTCATCAGTCATGCATTATTGCAGAATTCGTTGAATATATGCAATTCGAGTCAACATAGAACGAGAGGGTGAACAGACGAGACGTACCGAGATCTACCGCCAAATAGTCTCCAGTCTCCTGGCCGGATGGCCACCCGAAGACGAAAGTAGGGATCATAGGCTAGACAATATTAACACCGATCAGATGCTAGTTCAATCCTCCCCCGGGAAACATATAGAGACGCAAGATAAATGGACGTATGCTAGACGACTGGTAATTCCAGTTAAGCAAGCTCTGTATGGCCGACTGATCGGGTGCATTTTGATGATATTTCCATCTCCATTTGGTAGGTGAGATAATATATGACAACGAAATAAACACGGACGGTGGCAAAAAGAAGGAGGTAGAGCGGAGAAACTGCGTACCACAACCTGGTCCGGCTTGGCCAATCCCACATCAAGAGACTCGGTGAATGCTTCAACGATCATGCGCATTCTCTGAGGGGTCAGAGTGAATCTATGACAGCGATTTCGGAGACAGAAAGGAGTGTGGGACGCGGTTCAGTAGCTAGCTTCCAGGAGGAAACAGAAAGCAAGACTGACAAAGTTTCGTATTTCCTGAGATGGTCTGCCATTGTCCTGAGAGCATCCGAAGGTATAAGCATGTGATCACAGCACGAGCAGCTAGACAGGATTGACCCGGGTGATTATGGGTGACAAGGACGTACTTTTTGGTGGCATGCGGAAGGTCCTCCTCATCTTGTGTGCGAGTATGGATCGCGATCGTCTGACCCGAAGGCAGAACGACGCTACCACTACCGCGACGCGACGCTGGCATGGTTCCTCGACGATGGTACTATAGTGAGATGGCCGTGGGAGATGTTAGAGACGCGAAACGATTGCTTGTGCTGCGTGCGGAGCTCCTCGTTCTCTGATCGTGGCTGGACGTGGGAACTACGCGACTTATTAATCCAAACTGACTGTTCAAGAGACTCTTTCATTCGACATGATTGGCCTCAAAGGAACGCTGAATGTACGTCCGATATCTTGTTGTTGCTATTGCCAACATCTTTTTGGAGCAGGTGATAGATAATTCTGGCGCTCTCCTCGTCGAGTGTGTCAATGTCTTGAAACAAAAAGTCAACAACGGCTGGGGGTCAGTTGGGGATGAAATCGTCTGCGTCGTCAAACGCGCTCGCCCACTTACTGCCGTACAGGCTGCTTCTGCGACTGCGCTTAAAGTGCGCCGAGGAGATGTTCGCCGCGCTTTAATCGTGCGCACCAGGAAGGCAGTCAGACGACCCGACGGGAGGTTTGTCAGATTTGACGACAACGCCGCAGTGCTGTTAAATAACAAGAGAGAGATGTTGGGTACGAGAATAGGCGGGATTGTCAGTGCAGATCTGCGATTGAAGGGATGGGGAAAAATTGTCAGTTTGGCACCGAAGGTACGCATCGGAACTGAGTTCATGTTGGAGAACTAACGGTCGTGTTTCCGGGTGCAGGCTCTATAGCCAGCCTTCGTTGTCGTGGACATATACCCTAGATAGTTGGCTATAATATTGCTCCATGCTGCATTTGACGGAGAGTGTGGAAATCACCACAGATGTGCACAACTCATAAAGTCGTAGTGTCTATCTTGGCTTGGAGTAGTCTGGTGACCAGGCAGTCACCAGACTCGCTTAACAGTTCCGATTTATACATGGAATTCTCGCGGGCATATCATCTTCCCAACCCCCGCATTCAGCAGCAGGATGCTTCGATCAGCCCTGGCAGTCCGGTCCACTCTGCGTCGAAAAAGTAACCCTATCGTGAACCAGTGTTCTGTGAAACGTCCTTTCGCGACCCCCCATTCACGTCTTGCTAGCACCGGCAACACTCTTGCAAATTCGCGAACTGGTGCCCGAGCTCTTCTGGGTGCTTTGACGTGTGTTCTTTTAGGCTACACCATCGGTGCATCAGCTAGTCAGCCATTCGCCCTAGCTTCTCTTGGCCTACGCCAACAGGCGTCCACTGAGGATGGTGAACCGACTTATGGAACTCCGGATGACTTCCAAAAAGCCATACAGGAGTTAAGGCACGCTTTCGGCGACGAGGGCCACGAACCCGGGGACGTCAGCACTGACCCAGATGACCTCCGTATACACGGATTTTCGGAGAACGATCATCATCCTGGTGTGTACCTATCTTGTCCTCTGTTGGCTTCTTCCTTCCACACTGCGTCTGGGGATTGTTAATTCACTATGCATATGCGGTTTGATTCGATTCCACAGGTGCCCTTCACACGGTAGTAGTCTATCCAAGAAGCACAGAAGACGTGGTCAAAATCGTGAAAATAGCTACAAAGTTTCGAATACCAGTGACGCCATTCTCGGGTGGAACGAGCCTCGAAGGAAACTTCCGGGGGGTGAGCACCCTCTTCCTGTATCTCACACTGCTCTGGGTGTCCCATTGTTCATAGGACCCTTTCTCCGGGTCGTCTACACCATCGCACTGTCTATCATACCTTAGTTTCTCGTGCCAGCTTTTTCAACCTCACTCTGCCTTTCTACACATACAAAGTTCGTTCATGCTAACTTCCGGTTAGCATGCAGTTGGTGGTATTTGCGTCGACATGTCCAACATGAACAAAATCCTCGAGATCCATGGTTCGTGTGAGTTGTTCTAAATGGCTGGCACCTGACAGTCACAATCTGCTCGTTCATATTACTTCAAACCATGGACTGGGACTGTATTTGCATGAAATGTGCGGAATCTCCATGGGACAGAACAAGATTCAGATATTGTATGTCAACCTGGGGTCGGATGGATGGATATCAACGAATCGTTGCAACAGAAAGGTAGCTGTATCTCTTATTCTTTTTGTTCGGGAAGTGAAGTCAGCTCATGCATATGACTTTTTTTAACCCAAAGGTATCCCTTTGTTCTTTCCTGTGAGTACAGTGCTTCTCCCAATCTCCTCCTGGGGACGCCAATGTACGCGATATGTAGCTGGATCCTGGCCCGGGAGCGACAATTGGCGGTATGATGAGTACTGGATGCTCCGGAAGTACGTTCTTCTGAGTCATTATGACAAGAACTTGACAGTCCTTCTCAAAGCGAATGCCGTGCGGTATGGGACGGCTAAGGGGGAGTGGTTCCTGAATGCTGTATGTTCCCCACATTTTCTATTCCATTGTTAAAGTTTACAATACCTTCATCAGACAGTGGTCCTCCCATCTGGAGAAGTCATTAAGACACGACAGCGTGCCAGGAAGTCTTCGGCAGGTTTCGACGTAACAAAGTTATTCATTGGAGCAGAGGGTACCTTGGGAATTATTACCGAAGGTAAGCTCCGTCCAGCATTCCGATGGGTGTGGTAGCGCTCATAATAGGACAGTTACGATTCGTCTGGCTCCGGTGTTACCCACGACGGTCGCAGTTGTACCGTTTCCCAACGTCAAGCAGGCGACAGAAGCAGTCATCGACGTGATGAACCGTGGAGTTGGTATCCGTAGGTGCTATTCCTGTTGTCCATTTGTGACTCGACTAACTCCGCGTGTGCTTTATGTCAATGCTTTGCTCCCAGAATGCGTCGAGCTCTGTGACTCCGAATTTATGCGTTCGGCAAATCTTTTCGCTGGTTCTCAACGCACCTATCCAGAAACCGACTGCCTGTTCTTCAAATTCCAGGGACCTACTCAAGCCTCAATCCAGGAATCAGCCCAAATCGTCAAGGGAATCGTGAAAAAGCATGGCGCTACAGGCTTCGAACTAGCGCGCAATGACAGAGAAGCGAAAGATCTATGGGCTGCTAGGAAGAATGCACTCTATTCTGGCTTGGCGCTTCTGGAAGGAGCTAGGGGATGGAGCACGGATGTGTGGTCAGTCTTTTCCCGCCGTAGTTGCGGTGTCGTTGATGAAATGTCCCGCTCTACAGTGTCCCAGTCTCAAGGCTCCCTGATCTTGTCTATGAGACGAAACAAGACATCGAGCAACTCGGGCTTGTCACTACGATTGTAGGACATGTCGGGGATGGTCAATATCCCTCTCTCTCTCCCGTTTGTTCCCTCTTATGATAAATGGGCAGGAAATTTCCATGCGTTGCTCCTCTTCCGGAACGACGAAGAACTGGCCGTGGTACGAGAAGCCGTGCACAGAATGGTCGAACGAGCAATAAAGATGGACGGTACATGTAAGTCTTGCCTTCCGCACGACTGCCACGCTCGTTGGTTCCAGCCGTGGGTCGCTCATGGTCTGCTTTGTCACAACGTAGGCACGGGCGAGCATGGCGTTGGTATTGGCAAACGACAATACCTCTACTCTGAACTTGGTGAGGGCACTGTAGAGTTGATGCGATCCATCAAGAAGACAATTGATCCATTGGGACTATTCAATCCTGGAAAGGTTAGTGTTGGCCAAACAGTTGTTGTACCAGCCGATCTAATTCATATACAGCTATACCCAGACAAGAGCATGAAGAATCAAGTAAAACATTGAATGCAAGAGCTGAGTTGGTCAGGATGACCTCTTGGACATTTTAAAATCATGTATCTTTACATCACAAACTTGGATAACCCAGAGAGAGATCACAAGATGGAGGGATGATATTGGCGGACGTTTGTAATATAAACCAAAGAAATGAAAGTTCCAGCATGGGGACAGCTGATGTGTCTGTCAGTCCTAGAATGGAGAAGATGTCGACCATGGCGCTCCTTTAATGTCGTCCATGAGTCGCAATACCAAGTATCGTTTGTGGGTCTCACAATGGATCGCTGCACGAGTTGAGATCATCACCACCACTACAAGGCTGGTGAAGGTACTCTGCAGATCATTCAACGCCAAGTCACATGATCCCCGAGCTCTTCCTTGTTTGTCAACAGTGGGCACCATCTAGGCCAGCCATGGGTAGTACGCTCTTTGGAAACCCAACCCCACAACAACAACCCTCTACTGGAACTAGTATTTTCGGAAGCACGAACCCATCTCAGCAACAACAAACGCTAGGAGGTGGTCTTTTTGCGAGCACGACCTCCGCTCAGCAACCATCAGCGACGGGGGGTAACTTGTTTGGAGGTACTACCACACAGCCTGCGGCACCCACTGGCGGGAGCATCTTTGGCAGTACGACCCAAGCCCCAGCTGGAGGGGGTATATTTGGTGGCACAACACAACCTGCAACCGGAGGAAGTATATTTGGAAGCACTACCACTCAACCTGCTGGAGGAACGCTATTCGGCGGAACGAATGCGCAACAACCACAACCACAGCCAGTCGGGGGTTCGTTGTTTGGTGCGGCCGCTACGCAACCCCAGCAGCCAGGCGGGAGTCTCTCCTCAAACCCACTGTTCGGGAATAAACCCCCATCCAGTATCTTTGGTGCCCCGGCGACCACGGGCACGAATACTATCTCCCCGCCTACGCTCTTCGGGCAACCAGCCATGCAAGCTTCGATTAGCACCTCACAACCCACTACCTCGCTGTTTGGGCAGCCTCAGCAGCAACAACCCCAAAAACCAGCCGGACCGCTCTTTGGATCTACAACCCAATCGTCGACCACAGGAACTCTGTTTGGCAGTACCCTCGCTCCACCAACGTTGGGGGCCGGATTGAGCATGGGTTCCCTTCTGGGAACTTCCACGGCGAGACCCTCGCAATCAACGCTTGGTGCCGCCCAGCAACAGGATCCTCAAAGTCAATTCGTGGCATTGATACAGAGAATCGATGCCATCGCCGAGGCTTGGAATCCATACTCTTCTCTTTGTCGCTTCCAAGTGAGTGTCGCTTACGACAAGAGAGAGCATCGAAGGACGCGAGCTGACACTTGAATGATTCCCAGCACTATTTTTATAATCTAGTCGACCCAACTCTCGTAAGCCAATATGGACGACCCCCCAATGCAACCAATGAGGCTCTTTGGCAGAGAGCTGTTAGGGAGAATCCAGATCCTAGTTGGTTGGTAGTCAACGCATTTCAGTAGAACAGGTGATACTAAGGTTGTGTGTTTTAGCATGGTACCTGTGCTAGCCGTTGGATTCGACGCGCTTAATGCTCGCGTTGAAGCGCAGTCTGCCCAAGCGACTGCACAGCAGGAGAAACTAAAGGTGACTCCATCATGCTGAGCTGTCCCTCGCGACGAATTTAATTCCGTTACCTAGGAACTCAAAAAGCGATTGCAAGCCTTGACAGCAACGCATGCGGATACCACGCTGTCGCGACTGCATCGCGCTCTGTCTAAGCATACCCAACTATCTCAGCGACTCCTTGGGTTGGTTCAGCATTTGCATCTCCTCATTCCAGCTGTCCGTTCCTCCTCCATACGTCCTGAAGAAGAGGCGCTGCGAGTCGCACTTGAGGAGATGGAGGAGGATCTACGAAGACCAGGCGGAATGAGCAAGATGAGGAGCAAATTGAACGAGCTATGGGCGTTGGTTGGTGCCATCAACGCTGCCCGGGAACGCGGAAAGAAGGCCGGGAGTGAGGGAGCGGTAGAATGGACCGTTGTGGATGAGGAGGGCTTGAAGCAGATAATGCAGGTTCGTCATCTCGTGCCAAACATGTGAGGAGCTATCACTGATTGCTAGCTGCAGATACTGTCCGACCAGCAGGCAGGATTGCAGCACCTGACAAAGATATTACAACGGGATCTCAAGGATCTTGGGGTGATTATGGGAACGAGTGCAGAACGGGAAGATGGGCACACAAGCGGGGACACGAGGTTCTCTGCTTCACCTTCTCCGTTGAATAGTTCGACGTCGACGCTGCATGCGAGTGCGTTGCGATGAACGGATCCGCTTGGTAGATAGATTTGGTGTGTAGTGTACCCAGCTGGTCTAACAAAGGAATGGCGTGTGAGACTGCGTTCAATTAGTCAAGTTAATCTCGACTCGACACCTTTCAAAGACACACCCCCTGCATGTGCACACCCATCCGTAGCCAACGCGACATTTGCAGCGAACGACGAGCACGATACCTTTTGCATCATCAGCGGTAGAAAAGAACGACAGAACCCAACACGATGCGCTACCGTACACTCGAGATACGTTGGCACGACTCCAAGCCTATATCAACCTGCGACTTTCAGCCCATTCCCTTCAAAAAAGCGCGTCCATCTCAAGAGAAGAACTTTGCATCCCAGTCCTACAAATTCGTGACGGGCGGGGAGGACAATCATGTCCGGGTATGTTGGCTTCTCAGTTTAGACGCGCTCGTGGCCTCAACCATCGCGCGCTCGAACGTTCACGTAGATATGGATGATACACCCAAACATTCTCCCCCCATCCATCGCAGAATCGGGTGAAACTTTTGTTTCCCCCCGACCGCCACGCGTCGAGTACCTAGCGACTCTCAGCAAGCATACTGCATCCGTCAACGTCGTGCGGTTTTCGCCGAACGGTACGCGTCTGTGACTTTTTATACGTTTCTTGTTCAAATTTTTGTCCAACACATTCAGGAGAGCTTATTGCTTCAGCTGGGGATGGTAAGTCCCGTATCGCGGCGATCGTCAGAATCTTGGTTTATAACCAGCCATGTCCCCAGATGGAATGATCATCATCTGGGCTCCGTCCAGTACACCGCCACCTTCGACGTATGGGAGCGACCTCAGCACTGACGACCTGCAATATGAAAAAGAATACTGGAAACCTCGCACAACATTTCGGTTGGTATCACAGTGCTCTTTCTAGTTGCCGAAGATCTCATGGCGTTTTGCTGGATTCAGGTGTACAACCATGCAAGTGTATGATCTTGCATGGAGCCCGTCGGGAGAGTACATCCTTGCTGGAAGCACTGACAACTGTGCACGCGTTTTCACCGCAGTCGATGGTTCGGTTCCTCTCTGCTCTGCCTTTCTTGCTTGAACTTAGTTTGCCGTGCATGTCCCCAGGTAAATGTGTTCACGAGATAGCCGAACACAGTCATTATGTGCAGGGCGTTGCCTGGGACCCCTTGAATGAATATATTGCCACGCAGAGCAGTGATCGTTCCATGCACATTTACAGAATCTCGACGAAACAGGGATCTTTCGAGGCCCATGCCGTCGGGAAAAACACTCGGATGGCATTCAACCACTCTCGCACGCCAAGCACACAGAATCGTATCAAGGGAGGATTCAAACGCGAACCCAATAGTGATGTGGAAGGCGCTTCTGTGGATCAGAAGGATGATAAAGATCCTTCCCAGTCAAGCAACCACAACAATCCGATTGCATACCCGCCGACTCCTGCTACCTCTGTTGCGAGCACCCCATCCACCATGTTCCCCCCACCCACCTTTGAACGACCGTCTTCCCGACGATCCTCGTTTAGTGGTTCGAATGCTCCTTCATCGCCAGCCCATTCTCATTTCTCCAGATATGGTCGCTCTCCTTCTCCTATGCCTCCTCTCCCTGCTATACGTGCCTTGCCCTCACCAGCATGGTCGACCATAAAGTTATACGGAGATGAGAGCTTCACGAATTTTTTCAGGAGGTTGACATTCAGTCCTGATGGCGGTTTGTTGCTCACGCCCGCCGGACACTTTGAAGACCTTTCTTTCAACGCCGGGGTTAAAGGGGATGAGACACCTTCCAGAGGTCGCAAGGGCCGCTCATCCAACAAGAGTAGTTCAGAATCAATGCAGAGCGGATTGACCGACCCTAATTCTGCGTCATCTGTATTCATTTATTCCCGTGCCAACTTTGCGCGTCCACCCATCGCCCAGCTTCCTGGACACAAGAAAGCGTCTGTCGCCGTGCGCTTCTCTCCTATCCTGTATGAATTACGAAATGGTGTCGTTGGTCCCGGGGCCGAAGAGACAAAAACGGCCGTGCTGGAGAAAGACAAGGAGGGGAAGCTGGCTGTTGATCTCACAACTGGGACTGGTGTGTTGACGCCAGAGCAGTCTGTTCTTTCCCCTTCTCCACGAACAGAGAAGGTGCCTGCTTCCCAGTCCCAGGTCGCTGGCTCCGACATACCTGCGGTGCACTCACCCTCGCCGAGACCGTCAAGCTCTAGCATGGCCACATCTTCGAAGACTTCTGTACCTGCTGTTTCGTCACCACCCACTGGATCGGTATTCGCGCTCCCCTACCGAATGCTATATGCGGTGTTGACGATGGACACCGTCACCATTTATGATACACAACAAGCGGGTCCGGTCTGTTTGTTGACGAAATTACATTATGATGAGTTCACAGACATGTCATGGTTCGTGGTCTTCTGTTTTTTGACTTTTTTGCGCGTTGGTTCGCTCACGATGGTGGTTTCATAGGTCTCCAGATGGGCAGACGCTTGTGCTTTCCTCGCGAGACGGCTATTGTACCCTCATCATCTTTGACGAAATACTCCCAGCACACCATACCCAGCAGTCGACACTCCAGCTGCAGTCGATTGCTCAGCACAACTTTGTGCCACTTACCTATGCGGCATCGTCCGTTCCTACTCACCTGCCGACACCTGTCAATACGACCGCTGGCTTACCTATCATTGCCTCCCCAGTTGTTCCAGCGAAGCGCGCGCAGCTTCAAGAAAGTGAGTTGTCTCCACAGGACCAATTGGCACCCCAGTCGGCTGCCGATGGTCCCGTTGTGCCAGGTGAGAGCAGTGCTACAACAGGCGGCTCCGGTAGGGTTGAAGAAGCGAAAGACCAGCCGCCAAAGAAGAAACGGAGGGTGGCGTTGACGCGGGTTAGTGACATTGGAGCGTGATCAAGGTAGATATGATTTTATATGCGTTTCAAGCTTCAAACATGCCATATATTATTACGCGCCTTTAGTTTTCTTTTTCTAATCTCGGTTTGTTCATTTCTCCTTGTGTGGTTTTTCCCCAAGGGACTGCCTATCTTGATGCATGCACCTACGAACGTTACAGACTTACAGTGTTGAATCAGTCGCATATTCTGAGACGAATGCAATGCCATGTTGTCAATACTGTCATACGATGCGTGTCTGAACAGGTCGCGACCTGGCCCCTCTCCTTCCCATCTGTGCATCCAATGTGCATCATACGGTGCCGTATAATCCAAACTCTTCTGTCCATACCTTTATCCAGTTTTGTTCTTGCTTCTCTTACCAACCTGGGCCTGGTAACCGCTCTTGATGGCATTGACGGATCGTCGTGAGCCACATGACTCGCAAGACATGAAGAATATACGGTTTTCCTTTGTGAGGAGGGTGTCAGGCGATTTGCACGTTTTGCAGGTAACATACTCGACTGCAAGACTTGGTCAATAAAACCTACTATTCCACGGGTGCATATCGCAAGACGCCATACTGACCGATATACCTCCTTAACACGTTCTCCACCTGTTTTGGCTGGAAGCGACCCTTGATGACCAACCTCCCCGAGCCATCGATGCTTCCCGTCGTACCCATTTCAGCAAAGAGGAACTGGATGACGTGTTCTGGAGATCTGTGCATACGCTTGCAGATATCTGCGACGTTTGCAAAGATCGAACGGCGGACACCTTCTCGAAGGATTTGAGGTGGGGCGATGGTGTACCGCTTTCCTGCGGAGGTGAGAAGGGTGGGGTTAGAGGCATGGAGGGAGGCGTAGAAACGTGTGAGGAGCTACATTCATGAGGATCGTCAAACAGGGATTGAAGCGAGGACAAGCTTACCTCTTGATAGGTGTAATCACGGTCGCTCGTAAGCCAAGGCTCACTGCCAGAGTCAACGCCAGTGGGTGCTTCCGGTCTCGCGAACGGATCGTCACCGAGCTCCGCTTCGTCGATGTCGTTGAGGTGTTCTCCATCGTCAATCTCGAGATCGTCTCCCTCTGCAGTATCTTTCGATTTCGATTCCTCGAGTTCTTTTTCGAACTCTTCCATCGCCTTTTTCTTGGATGATTTCTTCTTCTTCTTCATATCAGAAAAGTCGAGGTCTTCGGAAGCGATCGCGGCAGACGAGCCGCCTACCGGTGTGGTTGTGTCAGGGCTATCTACGCTCTGATTTTCCAGAATGTATCAGACCAGACATGTATAAATGACGAGGAATGCATGACATACGAGATCCATGGGTATGTCTTTCTTCTTCTTTTTCTTCTTCAGACCGTCGGGGAACATCGACTTGAACTCGTCGTCCTGTTTCTGATCGTCCCCGTCCCCATCGCCGCCCTCTGCGGTCTCATTGCGCTTCATCTGCTCATGGACAGTGGTGGGGCCGAGGTCGACTGCATCGCCGTTGGTGGTCGTGCTCTCGATCGTGGTCGGTGCTGGGGTGGTCGGGTCCGCCTCTGGCCCGAGAGGGTCTTCGGTGAACGCAACGGTCTTTTTCTTGCGCTTTTTCAGCGATGGGTCAAATAGCGGTTCTTCCGATGCCATGTCGATATCGTCGTGGTCGTCGATGAGGACGCTGCGCTGCTCGTCGTCGTCGATATCGGGTCACTTGTCATCAGATGCCGAGTTTTGGGTCGGCGCACGAACTTCGGCAGGGATGTGAACTCCGCTCGCTCGTCGCCGATGTCCTCCGAGTGTAGACACTTGTTCTGACCTTTCTTCTCCATGTTTGCCAGGCAGTCCGTTGCTCGCATTGCCTCCCAGCAAGCCCACCGACACGGTGCTGCACCTCAAAATGCCCGCAACATGGCCACCCTCCGCGAAATCGAGCTACGGCTCAAGTCGGTGAGGAACATTGAGAAAATAACCAAAGTAGGTCGCTTTCTGGCACGAGAGCGGGACGATATTGAGTTGCTGTCTGGCCTAGTCGATGAAGATGATTGCGTCCACCAAGCTTGCAAAGGCACAGCGCGCCATGAATGCAGGCAAAGAATACGGTATCGCCAACTCTGGTGCGTCCCGTTCACGTCTGTGTGACCGTTCACTAACGAGACCCTACCCCGTCACTCAGAAATCTTTGACCACGCCTCCTCAGAGACGCCTTCCAAGCACAAACTCTTCATCGTCGTCTCCTCGGACAAGGGTCTCTGTGGTGGTATTCACTCTTCCGTCTCGAAAGCCACCCGCCGTGCGCTCGCGGACACTGAGAACCCCGTCGATGCTGACTCGCCCATCATGGTCATTGGTGACAAGTCCAAGGGTCAGCTTGCCCGTGTACTCGGCCAGAACCTCGCTCTCACTTTTAACCAAATTGGACGCGACATTCCTACTTTTGCGGATGCTGCCGGCGTGGCTGACCTGATCGTCAAGAGCGGTGTCGAGTACGATTCGATCGCTATCGTGTACAATGGATTCGTCTCGGCGATCTCGTATGAGCCTAAAATTGTCGAAGTTGCGAACGAGAACACGTTCAAGGAGTCTCGTAAGTTTCTCATCTGCTGTCCTGTGTATGTGCTTATATACGTTCCTTGCAGCTGGTTTCCGTGCATATGAGATGGAGGATGATGTCACCAAAGATTTGGCAGAGTTCTCACTAGCGAACGCCATTTATGCTGCCCTTGTCGAGGGACACGCATGCGAACAGAGTGCTCGGTATGTCTAAACCATCTCAACCGCGATTACGCGACATCTTATTTGTACCAACAGTCGTAACGCCATGGACAACGCGTCAAAGAACGCCAAGGACATGATTGGTTCTCTCACAATGCAATACAACCGTGGTCGCCAAGCTGCCATCACGAACGAGTTGGTTGACATTATTACTGGTGTGTTTCCCCACCGTCTGTACCTGCGCTTGGACTTGGACTAACACGACGTTGATCCCAAACAGGTGCAAGTGCTCTGTGAGAACATTATACTGGCATGCATACGCTTGTTACCTTCTACTGTCGACCTCCATACTAGAGACGAAATTTGACATTCCTTATCTTTCTACCCTTTTTCACTGGAGACAGTTCCATAAGCACGATCACGCCAACAAAAGCCAGTTGATTTGGTCTGGTGGGTACAGTGTACCCCACATTTCCATTGCTCGCAGCACGTACCTTGAAGGAAGATCTGTGTAGAAGCCGCGGGCTAAGTAAAAGGTGCATGTGCAAATCATATGTCATGTCAAGACATGTAGGGTACATGTAGTTTTGTGGCACCACCCCAATACCGCGACATAAGGATACAATCAAAACTAAGAGAGATGAAACTATCAGATATTGCAGAGTGCGTGTGTGTGATTACTTACACGAAGTGCTTGGAAGAACCACTTGTTCTTCCCGCTCTGGTACCGTTCCTCGAGTAATTTCTTGATGTTCTTGCGAGCGTCCTGTCGTGATGAAGGCTCCTTGAAAGTCTCTGCTGCGACCACTCCCTTGAGATTCTCCAACTCCAAAGCGTAACGAGTAGGGAAGAGATGCGAGTAGTTGACGACCTGCACAACGATATTTGGTGACGACATGGCAAAAGTAAGGTGCGAAAGGCTGACCTTGATAAAAGGCTTTACTCGGCTCCTCCATTGTACCTTCTTGGCTCCCATGCGGCGGGTGACTTTTTGCGGATAACGCTCGACGCCAGCAACGATCGCGTGGGGGTAGGGACGCTCCTTGGTTCCCTCGTCGAGCTGCTTGATAACGACGACCTTCTTGCCTGCCTGACGGCCCTGCAGGACGATGGCAACCTACCACTATGAGTTCACATTTCTGCAACGGACGAGAAAGAGTTACTTTTCCTGGCTTGTAGACTGGAAGAGTGGTCAGAGCTCGCCATCTCAGCCAGACAAAAAAAACGACGTACTTTTGGGCATCTCGACGTCGGCGCGGGCGGTGTACTTGTGTGACCTTTGGGCGTGTCGGTTTGGTGTGTGTGCCCTCCTCAAGCCACCCGGCAATCTCCGTGAGTACTATACAGCTTTGGACAAACAAGGTTCGTGGCTTGCGGTTCGTTCCGGCGCTCTCTTCGGGTAACTATATCCTTCGCTGTCGATACGTACACCGCTCGTCGACGGGTTACAGCTCTTGAAAGAACCCGTTGATGTCCCGCGGTGTTTCCACGGATTGTACGGTTGGCGAATAGATGCGAGAACATCGACTACTGCCCAGTTCAACAACACGTCGTTTCATCGGACGTTTTAGCCACACCCGCTCAGCAAGATAGAATACCAAGCTCAAACGTGCCTTTCAACCATATTTGTGTGGCTGCCGATCTCAACATGCAACATGCAGGCAGGCAAGGAAAAGCCGGGTCAGTATGTAATTCGTCCTCAAGGTCCCGACAAGCGCATCAAATATGTATCCTTGCACAAAAAAGCGTGTCCTGCGTACGTACAGTCATTGTTGTTACGTGACCATCGTGTTTTTTTTGGCGCATCTTTGGCGCCGTTAACGAGCTTTGATTGGTGAAAATGGACGGGTGGGCCCTTAACCTGATCTATACCACGTCATCTTCCCAAGCGGACAGGGCGTCCCCGGTATCTAGACCACGACGTGTTCGCATTAGTCCCTCCGTTGATGTGGCAGATGAGTCCTCGGCGCTGAATTAGGCTCTGAACGGTAACATTTCGCTTCCATCTCCAGCAGTGCCGTCACCGAGTGCAGACTCGCGGACCTGGATCGCACGCCACTAACAACAAAGTGTCAGTTGATGCTTGTAAGAATAAGCACGGATATAATGCGATGTACAGCCCTTGGATCGGATCGTCCGCCTCATGGAGAGGGTGAGCCCTTGTGTGTACAAGTGGCGGGGTCTCATAGCCGTCAAATTGATCATACTCACACTATTCTTTATTCCAAAACTTGATATTTCCGAGCTCAGAACGCTGAATACTGCAATCCACAGCAATCACAACACTACACGGACTAAGAGTGTTCAAGCAAAACTGCAAATGTTCAGTCAAGAGCAGCAGGCTGGCAAAACAATATAGCCAACTGGCAAAGTGAAGAAGGGTATAATTAATGAAAATTTCTAACGAGTTGCAGAATCACAACAAAAAAGAGAGTGGACAGCGCTAGCGTATGACAGTCGGTATTGTAGCCGCTAGAGGGCGACTTGAAATTTGAATTAGCAACACAAGTGGGCCAACACCAAATGGTCACTCACTAGGAGAGCAGCCAGTAGAGACAAGACCATTCTGGTGAACGTTGGAACAACAAACGGTTTGTTGTTTGCTGTAATAAAAACAAAACGTCAACTGAGAAGTCAACATGTCATCGCAAAAGACTTACCAATGCGAACCGCCTCCAACGAGGGTGACGGAGTTACAGTTGGAACCGACCATTTGACCAGCGATAATGGGGAGGCCCGCATGTTTCAACATGTCATCGATTTTACCTCCTTCACCAGCTTTCTCAACATGGTTGCAGCACTGTACCGAACCACCGTTGCACTTCTTAGGGTGCTCCGACGGGTAGGAGCGGCGGGCACCTAGATAGGATGAGCAACAAGCCACGAGAGACGTGACGACCAGACGCACGTTCGACGGGGGAGGCACGCTTCATGGGCGCGTTGGGGGGGAGACCACGAGCCATGCGCTCAGCATTGGTGGATGCGGAGACGACGGTGGCAGCAGCAATGAAAGCGAGGATGGCGGTGAACTTCATCGTGGTCTAGTCTAGAGAGAGGGAGGGAGTGAAGGACACAAAGAGTGAAAAAGAGCAGTGTCGTGATGGCGGTAGGAAGGGGGCATCATTTATATACCACGAAGAAGACCAGGGTCATATCGGCAATCGGCAAACTTGGGCGAACCAAGCGAGCCATTGTGCAAGTTCAAATCCCCGATCCGAATCAAAGTTCGCAACTTCGAGAATAATGACGCCCGCATGCGGCCGGTTTGCTCCCCTTCTATTCCCTGTCTAGTTTAGAAGTCGACACCGAGCATATCTCTTGCAAACGACGAGGAACCCGTATCTTGTCCGAAATTATGTCGTGAATAAGATTGTTGTTCGGCGCGGCCGAACGAACACTAGGCTTCTCTGAAACAAGTATCCATCTATTCATCCCCACGACTGTGGGTGTTCTTGCGTGTCGCATCTCCAAGCACTCCATCGTGGCGATACCTTAGAGACGTCCTCTCCCGAATAGCCTTCCCTAGGGCAACTCCACCCAAGTCGCCGTCAATGACCCCGTTTCTCTAGTGCGGCCGACTCATCTTCTGAATCATGACCCGCAGGGTCATACATTCATCACAACAAAAATTTCCATCCCCACTGCGGATTCCCATGTGGAGCATGTCATTGTCGATGTATACATACTATATTGCTTCGTACAATCCCGAGCGGCACCAATATCGAGTTGACATAAGTCTGACTAGTGACAGCGCACACTTACGTCGCACCTCTAATCATTTAGCGACCACAGTTATCATTTTCAAAGTGAGACAGCCTGATAAGCGCTACGAATGGTCAGCCTCCCTTCCTGCGATAAGTAACACAATACCAGGCACTGCTCAGTACTTACGGCAAGCATGACAGGGCGGGTGAACTTGTGCTCGCATGCAACGGAAGCCAGGCCAAACTGGTGGAGCTGTGGACCAATGATACAACCGACACACGTGCTGACCATGCAGATCTGAGTTGTCGCACATTTTTTGCCCATATGCTTATCCACGAGATTTTCCCTCACTTACAGTACACTTCCACTCAACATCGAACAAAGATAACGCGAGACTATTTCTGGCCCTTTCCTCCTGCGAGGTTACTAACGCGGCCTATGGACCGTGTGGTTCGCAAGCCAAGTGTCCAATCGGGCATATCAGTTACCAGGCAATACCGGTAATGAAAAACGCATTCATGTTATGATTATGAAGCGAGGTCTGAACCGAGAAGCAACGTTCTCTCAGAATTTCTATCTGGTTTGATTGCTTTCGTATACCCCTGCGGCAATGGTACGGAGGCCAATGATCTAATCAAATGCATCTAGCTAGCTATAATCGCCCGGGTGGTTGTACTGCCAAGGCTAGATCTGAAACGTGAATAGGATCAGAGATTTGATCGACTGCACAACTACCTTGCTAGCTCGTGTCCGGCTGACTCTCTGGTGGAAGGGATGGGTCTGTGAAGCTATGATTGCACTTTACACAGACGAAAAACAGAATCATGCGCGTCTCCTTCCGTTTCGATTGATCCTGATAGAATACCGCGCTACAGTGAACACATAAACAGCGCAGGTACCAAGGAAGATCAAATTACGCACTCTTCGTGGCCACAGCGCGGACATGAAATGTTAGAGTGGGCCTAAAATATACAGCAAAAGATAAGCTGACGAGCGCAATTAATCCATTGGAAGGTAACGTACCAGAGTAGGATCCAAACCCAGATCAGTCGTCACTCCAACTTGCTCCCTGTTACGATAGGTGTTCAGCCCGTATGCCAAGATACGTATGCCAAGGTATGACGGACATCGCGCCGCCACCGGCACCGTGTCGCTTCGCCGATGGAGCAGGATCGAGACTTACTTGGTAACCGTCAACAAGTCATTCCTGTACACGCATTTGTTGTCGCCAATTTCAAAGTGTTCGCATATTCTGCATGCATAAACCATGATGCGCCGTTGTGGGTCGGCTTTTGGGTAGAGGAGGTTGTTGCACTCCGAACAAAAGTGAAGGGACGCCTGAAAGTTGCATGTTGAGGTTATACAGATATCGACGGCCAGATAAGTTGATATGCAACTGTCTCGTTAGCCATTTCATGTACAGACCAGAGCTAGACGAACAGACCATTATCGACCAGTGTCAAAAGTAGTTTTCAAACTCCGCATCGAGACTCACTGCGATCACCGCAATGCTCGACTCGGACCGCACTTTTTGGAACGGGGTACATACAACATGGAGAAGTCAGGCCTTCTTGGTTCAAATGGCACCCTCAGGACGATTCTCAATCTTCATTTTTTCATCACCCAGTGGGGTTGGCAACCAGAGAGGTCCGTCCTCCCGGCTTTCGCGACTACCGAAGCCGTTTTTTGGACCTGAGGAGATTCCTTCGTATCTTTGGCTGTGTCTGATCCCATAGCAAGCGGAACAGACGGCACACCCTTTACTCATCTTTTGCATCCAGCCCCTGGTATTCCTGTACTTGTCCAGCGTCCTTGGTAAACCTTTTGCCTTATTCGAAGTGCCTGCTGATTCCTGAAGTCGTAGCGCTTCACGATCTGCGTCTTTCCGCCTGGCTCTCGCTCATTATTCCATATGACATGGAGCGTCCACGTTCGGCCCTTAGCAAGCTTGCTTGAATAGGTATTACTTTCTCTCTGCCTCGTACTCTTTTGGCGGATATTGGGTAAACTGGTGCGCCTCAAGATACGGCGAGAGAAGGCGCATGTCCAGGTTTTCATGCCACCCGTACTCTCAAGCACAACTTGCAACTCCTCACCCCCCCAACTTTTGTCGCATCGGACGTTCCAATTAAGTACCTACCGATTACTCCGGCGCTCTCACCAGGTGGCGGCTCCTGTCCAAGTGGCTAATTTATCGCTGCCACCCTTCTGTACAGCCATGGTCGCAGCTTCCGTATTTGTCGCTCCTGAGCGCTGATACATGGGGGTTCGCGACCGTGGACCGCGGTCTACATCCGCACTTGTTATCGTCGGTGTTAATCTACTGTCCCGATGTTCCTCGGGCCACTACTCGTGTGCGAGCATTTCAAGCCCTCCAGTCTCGCGTTCAAAAGGTGCATTTTCAGACTGATCCTCAGACGAAGAACGGTCTTTCTATTCACCCTTCTGTGTTTCCATAGTTCTGATCCGGATTATTGTATTGTCGCTGTCGACTTTAACCCTTCTGCCTTCACTAAGAACCCGGCCTTCTGACGCCACTGATTTTTCCGATCATCATACTGGCAGTCACCGCGGAAATATTTCGACCAAGGAAATTCTTTTGGGTGGTCATCCTGCATCACTTGTGTAGTCCCAATCAATCATAATACCAGGTGATCTGGATGAGATTTGACATAATAACTCTGGTTTTGGCCAAGGAGGGGTCGCTCCATTCCTTCTTTCCCTCCATTCTACGTTGAGAAATGTCTAATTCAAGGACTCAGAATCTATTGGAAGATTTATATGCCCCCCCGCGGCATTTACTTGGTGTATCTCGGCAAGGTATGTGGCCCCCTTCTATCTGGGTTCAGGGTACTCCCATTTTAGTGGATGTTACGTCCGGAAATTCATCTTTCATAAACCTTGCCGCCTCGCAAGATGAGTTGATGGCCGCCGCGTCTCGCACCTTGTGACCTCGATGCCAATACACTACACGTTAGGTATCTCATCGTGCAAGACCTTGAAGGAGCGCAGTTTCCCACACCTAGACTACATCGTGAAACCCACGCGCGCCAAGTCCAGTCAGAGGCGTCGGCGGTCCTGAGAGTGTAGCAGGATCCATGCCGTCGATTTGCATCGCTGTCGAGTTGGCAACGCAAGATGCTTCGTAACCATGTTGGCCTCCCTACCTACAGTATCCATGTACCATTTTCATCAAGTTCGTTCCCTGAGAAGTTGAGGTGGCCACTTCCAGAATCATACATTCCGAGTTGATGCGTCCCATCCGGCTTTATAGATTGGCAAGTGTCTTCAATGCCTCACTCTCCCAACGCACATTTATCGTCTCTCAAAGCGTCTCGCATACCCGCCGTTCCGCTCCCTCTTCGCCGTCTTGCAATATACAATGTGGCCCCAGCGCCGATGTACGTGATGTTACATGTTGCCTCGGCGCATCTCACCATGCATGACCTTACTAAAAAGGTGGATTTTCTAACGCGTTAATCTAGGACCGTACAAGTAGGAAGCACAGCAAGCGTTGTAACATAGCCCCCTTAACCCTTTTCGCTCTTTCAAGTTGAGAACGCTGATGGCGATGCCCAGCGTCAGATACTTCCGGCTTTATGGACCGAGGCTTCACTATCTCAACCAACTACAACATGCCACACCCTGATATGACCACATCTTACTCTCCCCTTCCCCTGATTTCATCGGGTTACACTGACCGTTCTCTCAAACATGTGATCACGAGTGCGATGCTGTTCAGATATCAAAGTGGCAATGAATATAAGGCACTTGTTCTTCCATCATCGCACATTCAGTCCCGCGCCTTGTCAGGGAGGCATGTTTGGGCAATGAAAGACACAGGATGGGGGTATCCAAATTAGGCGTATGCATCGCTAACTGCAATTCCTTCGTCATCTGAAAATATCAGCTCTTCATCTTCTTCTGTGTTGTTGGGGTTGCCACTGCTCTCCCGACCTTCCTCGAGGCTCGTGCCAGCAACATTTGTAACTCGGGAAATGTGCAATACTGCCAGAGCATTCAGAGCGTGAGGTTTCTCTCAGTGACCTGAACACTCAGGGCTATTGGATTCTGGTGGCACCCGGTGACCGGGTTGACTCCCCAGTCACCCTGGGTGGGTCCAGCACTGGAGCATTTGCACCCAGCAGACCATCTGGTGTACTGGCAACAATCTCGCGAGTCCATCCTGTCGCTCACATTTCGCTCGCACGTCTTCTGACGATGTGTACGTGTGTCAAGGTATGATTTATGTGTTGGTATGCGTTCTAGATAGCTCATGTGTTACTCAGTATTTGGAGCGATCACGCAGCTAGCCACGCGGTGAGCCATGCGCTAGACTGGGAAAGATGGCTCGAGTTTGTTCGATCGGAGATCCGATCAAGTGAACTACTGAACGGATTAGCTCCAGCTATAGTTTGCCAAGACCAGTCACATAAGGGATCGTCGGCTACAAGTACGACAGGTCGGAGCTTTGCTGAAGCTTGAAAGCTTGACAGTTTAAATATAGTAAGCGGACTATGGACGATGCAGCTGAACATAGCGTCGACTCAAAAGTACAAATACAGCTTTGTTACGAAATACTGTACACCGAGCTTCAAAGCTTCAGGAGTTGATCGTGCGAGCACCGCTATATGGGGTTAAAAGCGAGGTAAAGCTGGGTGTGTGGCGTACACACCTTTACACCATGGGGACTGCATCGTGAATGGTTGGGGAACTACACACTGCAGCCGAAGTGCGGGCAATGGCAGACAGATCAATGTCTACAAGTGACAGTAAGAATCAATGCATCCGTCATAGGACAGGAGTGACCTTGGCCTTTGAGAGCGGTCTTCCTGAAGTCTCTCGCGAGGCGCTTTTCCTCTTCAGTGAGGGAGTTGGACCTTCTCTCGGACGTGTTGGTGTCGACTGAGGTGAGGAAGTGGGCAAGGGAACGATCAAAGGCGATGATGGACGCACGTGAATCCCTCTTGTCATCTGTTGTGGCAAGGGGTTGTTCTTCGTCTTCGATCGCCCCGTTGTCGACGAGACTTCCCCAGTTGTGGCCGCCGTTGCCACCCTTGCGGAAGGATTTGTCGAGGCCCGACTTTGACTCGGAGCGATCCCTCATGAGGGCGCGAGGAAAGGCGGCGCGCTCAGTGCGAGTCATGAGGGAATAAGTGGTGTGGAGGGAGTGGCGTGAGTGGGACGATGGAAGTTCCGGTGCAAGTGGGGTCGGTTGTTGCTGCGCCTTTATATGCCCCGTGACCCTAAGGACATGTTCATAGGATGTGGGGAAGCGTGGGAACCACTCTCTACTGATCACGTCATGTGATCAAATCTCTTGAGCATGTCCACATTGTCCAGTCGCCAGGACGATGTCGTCCGATCACTCCTGCGACCGTCAGAGAACCTGCGATGCTTACTGGAAGTAGAACCTGCTGTGCATGGCGCACCCCAAGCCAGGACTGACCCGACAGACACCCCTGTTCGTCGGCGTTTGGTCGCGGTTGTTACCCATCGCTTCAACGAGACGGAAGTCGGCAGGTGTGTCACTGACACAAGCGATCAGACTCGTAAGATCCGCTCTCATGTCCATTCTCAAGTCTGCTCGTCTTGAACGCAACTACAACGAGCGGTGTACTCAAAGTAGTCGATTCGCTTCCAATCACCGAGCACTTGGTGTTGGCAGTCGCTCAGGCTGGCCCAACTGACTTGCCCAGGGCAGAGACGGATCCAAGTGTCCCCACAGAGTCATGGTCTGGTAAGCTCTATGAGGCTCTTCTTCAAGTTCCAGTCTAACCTTCCGTCACGTGAGCCTGGCTTCTTTCGATCAGACACGGTGCACAAGACACCAGATCCCTTGCATTTACAGTCCGCACTCGACATACCCCAAAGCTGCAAAGCTTTACTGCCGAGTGTCGTCGCTTGAAGGAGATTGCAGGTGAGTATGCGTGTGCCCAAGCACGAACTTCCATTTAGAGTCCAACGTTACCCTTTTCAAGCTACAACACATCCAGTCGGTGCTGCTTTTGCCTGGCTTGGCGCGTATGTTTCAGACCTGTCATCTCGCCGACTCGATCTTCGCCTTCGTAAGCAGCCCTTGCTTGCCCGCTTGTCTCGGGCCGTTGCCGGCCTCCCTGGAGATGATGTCTCGGACATTTCGGTTGTGCGGCGCGATTGGATTGAACAGGCTGCTGCCAAGGAGGCGTCGAGTGGTAACGTAAAGCATTTGAAGTACGTCCCCATCCTCTGCTACCCCTCTCTCTTGCTCAATGCGCTGCAGAATACGGGTCGGAACCTTCAATGTCAACGGAAAAGCTTCTTCGCAGGACCTATACCCATGGATACGTAGCTCTGGATCTGAGGGTCAATCAAAGCCCGGCTGGATATCTCCGTTGAAACTTTCCCCATTTGAATTCTCCTCGGATCCGTTTCACCAAGGTTCGTTCTACACCGACTCCCTCAAGACTATCATCTAAGCTATATGTCTGCAGAACTGCGGGAAAACAATTTGTTGACCGCCACTGCTGACTTGCAAGCTTTTGGCGATCCAGATTTGCTGGTTCTGGGATTCCAGGAGTTGGATCTCTCAACTGAAGCACTTTTATACACGACAAGCACGCTAAAAGAAGACGAGTGGCTAACCGCTATCCTCGCTGGCCTCGGGGAGAAGCGCGTATTGTACGAAAAGGTAACTCCTCATCAATACAACTGTATTGAAGTTGTTCATAACCGGTGCCGCTAGCTTACTTCAAAGCAACTCGTCGGCATGTTACTCATAGTGATCGTGAAGAAAGTCCTTGTACCCTGTTTCACTGATGTTCGGTCGTGCGACGCCGGTTCAGGCATCATGGGATTTATGGTATACAACCAGCATTCTTTCGCAATGATGTACAAGATATTTACTTTCGACAGGGAAACAAGGGTGCTACAGCCATCAGGTTGGAATTCACTCCCAAGATGCCAGATCTCCAATCCACGACGCATCGCCCTACCATCTTGACTTTCGTCAATGCGCATCTTGCGGCGTCGGACGAAATGGTAGATAGACGGAATTCTGATTTCCAAGAGCTAAGTGCTCGCCTAACGTTTTCTCCTAATGGTTTGAATGGGAGTCATCCATCAACCTCATTTGTGGGCGATACCTATAACGTTTACCAGAGTGATGTGCTCTTCTGGATGGTGTGTCTTTCCTTCCCTGGAAAACGACATTTGTAGCTTAGCTCATGTTACTTTGCGCAGGGAGGTGATTTTTTGCGTCAGAAGCTTGGGGACGGGGCCTCATACGTTCCATTTAGATCTCAACTACCGGCTAGACTTACCCGACGAGGACATAAGGAAACTATTGTTCTCGCACACATCGGGTATAGACGGCATACAGACACTTTTGTTGTATGACCAGCTTAGAGCTGCTATACGGAGCAACAATGCCTTTTCAGATTTCACAGAACATCCTATTACCCATCTTCCGTACGCGATCGCCTCGCATGTTGTGTTGTGACGTTGAATTTTCGTCTTGCAGCACGTATCGCTTAGCTCTAGGCGCTAGCGCATCAAAGGATCGACTGGGATATGACATGAAGTAAGTGTTCGCGAAACACATGTTGGGCTGGATGATAACGTAGACTAGACGCAAGCCTGCATGGACAGATCGTATTCTGTACATGTCACCACCTGACGTAAAGGTAACGCAGGTAGCATACAGGAGCCACCCGGAAATCACGATGAGCGACCACCAGCCTGTCTCTGCTGATTTTGATGTTTCCGTGCGTACTTGTCGCGCTCATCGAGGTGCTCTCGAGTGCTTACCGGTGGAGGTTGCTCCGACTCTTGTCTGCAGTTGGCTCTAGTCGATCAGTCGCAGTACGAGAATGTAGTGTCGGCACTGCATCGTGGGCTGGCTGGGTTTGAAGACTCTGATCACAGACCGAAGCTCAAGATCCAACCGATCTCGATAGATTTTGGGGTCGTCAAGTAGGTTCAAAGTTCCCTGAGGCACCCTTGAATCCGAGAGTGAGCAATCTTGCTGTCAAGGTACCAACAAACCATCCATCGCGAGGTAGTCATTCAAAACAAGGGCGATGTAAGTCGCCTGTGATAAGGACTGAGTCATTTGAACTTTGGTAACTCCGAACCTCGAATGGCCTAGACTCCATGTGTATTTCGCTTCGTGGGCACTGGAGCTGATTCAGAGCCTGTCGGTGAGTACCTTCCTGATGCCCGCGTGCTTCTCGCTGATAATCAATGATGTTATCATAGCGCCAGCTTGGCTTCGTATCGAGCCGGAAGTAGTGCGTCTTCTGATTTTATACTGACTGGAGATGGCCTATTTTTACATCATCTAGGGACTCTTGCGCCCTGACGAGACTATGACCATCCTGTTATCAGCCTACGTCGATAATGACTCGGCAGCCAAGTTAAATGTCGGCTTGGCAATGTTCGAGTGCACGCTCATCTTACACACGGCGCTTGGCAAGGACGATTTCATCTCCGTTTCCGGGAGTTTTCGTACGTCTTTTCGCCTCGCATTTTTGGCCTCCTTTCGTCCATCCGGATCACGGACGTAAGAAGCGACTGCTTATGCATGCCTTGTGTCCATTCAGAGTACACGTGTTTTGCGAATACGCTTGAGAGACTCACGCGATTGGCCGGGCCGATCAGAAATCTCAAGTCCCCTGAAGAGTTGCTGCCTGCTGGACACGCCATGAATGCGCCAACAGAGATCATGCGGCTTATCAACTGGATGATGACGCACATTTCTGCCACCGTATGTACCAGCATATGGGCGGTGGTGATCATCAATTCATTTCACATTTCATGGGTGGCGTTCAGGATATGCTATTCGAGTATCCGGCACAGGAACGCTTGTGTCATGTCATTCGAGAGGTGGGTTGTCTCGTGGTCGGCTACGCTTGTGTTAGCCGTGGCCTCCCCTCCTCCTTTTTCTCATCTCCCTTTTTTGGCGATCTCAGTGTCTCGACACGGGCGACGAGTTCCCTAGTGAGGGTCCTGATGGGGACCACCATGCTCTTGTGGCGGCGTTCTCCAGCACGCTCGTCACGTTGCTCGATTCACTGATTGAACCTGTCGTTCCTGCGCGTCTCCACAACCAATGTCTCCAAGCTCGGGACAAGGACGAGGCATTCGAGGTGCTGAATGCGTTCCCGCGCGAGAGCATCAATGTGGGTGGCCCGATCATGGACGTTGTTGAGTACTAACTCGTGCTCATTGACGGTTTTGACGTTGGCGCATCAAGGTGTGGATATCGTTGACGGCATTGTTGCATTTTATCGCCAAGCAGAGCGCGTCCAAGGACGACTCAAACCCGACTGGCACCACGAGGGCGCATAGACTGGGTAACGTTTTCCGTCCGTCGTCCTGCTCGCATGTATTGACAGAGGGATCAGTGAGCATCTTTACTCCCGTCTTGCTTCGCGACGACCCAACCGGGATTCATCCGAGAGCGTCGCCCCTCGGGAAACGCGGATTCCTTCTCCACTTCATCGATTAGATGAAACAAACGCAACGCACGGAGCGTTGCACGCAGAAAGCCGTTTGTTCCATTCGTATCTATGTTGTCACTACTGTCTTCTCTCCGCGCCTGTCCCTGTCCTAACCCAAACTGTAGAAAGAGCCTTCCTGTATTTCTCTTCAACTGAGCTCCTTCTCACGTTGTGTGATCTTGGCGCCGGGTTCGGTCGTGACTCGTGAGATCTTGAGAAGCCAAGTGGGCACGTCGCTCTTGCCTTCGTCCACTTTGCATCCCCAGCTCAGGTTCGTAGCCTTCCGCGCTTCAGTCCTCGTTACACGTTTTCGTCCGCCCGCCACGTCCGCTCACAAGCAGCGGACAAATTCACTCAGTCACTCTTCGTCCAGCACTGTCACTCGGTCTATTCGGTTCCAGCCCACCCTTCAACAGACCCTTCTCTCTCGGATCCAGATGACTGATGTCGAGGCGATGGTCCTTTTGTGGCCAACCATTCTATCATCAACTTTTTTGATGAGCTCAAGCTAGGCTTGGAAGTATAACCACACAAAGCCAAAACCCCTGGTAATCCGTTGGACCAACCCACGGGGTGGCTTTCTAGCTTCCATGAGGGTCACCGTCCCATCATGGATGATACAGTACGAGTTAGTATTGGGTACTACTAGATCGATCAGTGGTAGGCAAGGCAATAAAAGGAACTCGAGAACACTCAACTACTCGGATAATATGGACGACACTGTAAGACAATAACAGCTAGTTGAGTAGCATGCTGCAACGCACTGGCACGGCACAAGCATGGGAAACCAAATGCGACATCGAGGCCGTGTAACCAATAGAGATCATCAGAGCACATCCAGTATCCGTATGCTGTCTATCAGGTCATCCAACGGCGTGCCCTCCTGTATCTGGACAGTGATAAGACTCTCCGAAGCGACTCTCCGGTAATTCACTGCATCCTGACGCATCGGCGTGAGTAACAGGGCACCAAACGGTTGTCTCAGACGAGCGATAAACTGGAGAGCTGCTGTGTGCCTGTCCATCGGCGGTGGGGGTGAAGATGGTTTGCTCTCAGACGAAGACTCGTCCTCCGTTTCCTCCTCGAATTTGGTCTCTCCCACAGACTGTCGGCCGAGGAGAAAGTTTATCCATGGGTGAACAAAAGTCAAAGAGTCCATTCGGGAGAGATCCTCTGCAGTTTCAATCTCCACTATTCCGAGTGTGGTTGTCTGTACACGGAGTACTCGTTCCGAGCTGACCCAAGAAACCGGAAAGGGCCCCAATTGGAAAGCAATACACGGAAGCTTCAGATGTTTGCCTGAAAACGATGGCACAGGAAGCTCTTGGAGCCGATCATATAATTTCATGACCAAGTCGCGACTGAGAGAAGAGGATCGCAACATTGCAGTGATGGTCTCCATTTCACTGCCTGTCATGGAAGGCGGGACGTGTGAGGTCGGCAACTGGCTGAATACACAAATGCGGCCCGGGAGGCAGCTATTGAAATTTCCAGATCTCCCAGTCCATGCAAGAATGCTCGCGTCTCCCGAGCTCGTGAGTACCTGCGCCAACAGTCCCCCGAGGGCTTGGTCTCCATCACCATATATGACCGGCAAATTCACGGAGAATATCCTGAGCAGTGAATATGCCTCATCCTCGACGAGAGTCGCCTCTCGTCTTGAAATGAGACGTAGCTTCTCCCGAATGTTGTCTAACCCAGGTTGAAGTGCCGTCAAGGCCCGCGTCGAGATGCCCATTGCTTCTTCCATCTCCATCAGGATCTCGGGAGACTCCTTGTGATTTGGGGTGTCGATGTTCCGGTAGAGTGTCCAGTCCTCATTGTAGAATCGAACGACTTTCGAGGCATGGTATTCCTGGAACGACCACACACGAGTGTTCCATACACTCCTGATGATATCACCATAGTGTGATGGAGAGCGAACACCACGGAGTAAGAGGATAGTCAAAGCAGAACCCTGGTACCATCTGAACATGGCAACCAGTGCTTCTTGGAGCCCGACGCGATCCCCTCTGTCGATACAACAGGTATCGCTCCAAGCCCAATGTAATCCAGCATCCCGTACGATCTTGCAGAGCATTTTAAGCTTGTGGTTGGTGGGAGAGTCCTCAAGATTATAGACTATGACGCCAATGACTTGTTCGAAGAGAGGCTCATTGTCTTCCCGCTCGTGCGAAAACATGGCATAACGATAGTACTGCGTCACGTCATGTTCAATGCGAGTGTGATCAATGATGGTCGTCATGGAAGAGATCAACTTTTTGAAGACCGGGAGCGATTCAAACAACGAGGCTTGTTCCGATTTGTCGAGGAGTCGGCCGGAGGTGATGTTAATGAGCACCCGAGGAGAGTCGCGGATAGCATCCTGAACGGCACGTCGGATGATCGTTCTCGTATTTGTTGGATTTATGTAATGGCGATCGAGCTCTAGTAGACAGTAAGGATTAGCAGAACGAACCTTAGCATGACGTCAACGCCCTTACTACGGATACTAGGATCAGTTGATTGCGATATCTTGGATAGCATCGTCTCAAATGCGTTGGCTGCGCTTTCATAGTCTCCTGCCTTGTGTAACGCTGCGTGTCTCCTTTCGTAACCCCACGGGGACGATGGATCGAGTTCAACAACCTGATAATGATCTATCGACTGGAGCCAACCTACGTGACACGAAGCAACGCACCTTGTTTGCGTCATTCAACGCCAACTCCCACAAACCATCGGCGATGTACGTTTTGCTTCGCTTGATCAGGACTCGTACGAGGGATCTGTTGGCGGGTGCGTGGTTCCTCTGGTAGTGAGAAGCGGAGGGTGCGTCCGTCGATGCTTTGGCGTCTACGGGGCAGTCCGTTTCCCCCGAGTCGAGTGCAGCCTCGGCGATATGAACACGTGGTGCCTGAGATAAAAGCTGATCAGTTTCAATGTTTAACGAGGACAGAAACAAGGCGGATTAGTAGTAAAACCATCATTTAGTCCAATGACACACATACTTACAGTAGAATAACTTGAAGGTAAGCCATCTTCGAGATCTTGAATGATGACTTCCCCATCCAGCCCACAGATTGCGAGAAACTGGCCGTCCGGAGAGAATGCAAAGAAAGAAATTTCTAGAGGGCGTTCAATGAAACCAGACTTGGTATACGTAGGCTCATTCCAAAACGTGATGGCATATTTTGCAGAGTAGGCGATGAATTTCCCTTGCTTGGATCGACGCATGCACGAGTGTTCGTTATAGGGAACTTGCCACTCCGCGTCCACTGAACTGGTTGTTGGGTCAAGTCGCTTGATTGTGTCGTTAGATATGGCATAGATATGACCGTCGTCGAACGACCACTGGTGGTAGGGAGAGGTTACTTGAACTGGGATCTCAACGAGTAAACGACCATCGTAGTCATATACTCGAACGGAATTCTGTGTGACTGCCGAGATGCGATGGCTCTCAGAGGAGTACCCTTGGGCCACTGCACTTTCCTCGAGGTCAAATGTTCGTGATTGTTTGCCGCTTGGGATCTCCCAAATAGTGAATCTGCGGTTGATTGATGCGGCTGATAGCCGAGTCGAGTCGTAGAAGAAAACGACCGTGTTGATGGCAAGGGGTTCCGTGTGCTCAAAGACTCGTTCGTATGTCTCGGCATCCCACACCAATAGCTCTCCCCTGGCTGTCCCCGCCGCGATCCATCTGCCATCGTCCGACCCAGCAATGCCCAAAACACCCTCCGCTGTCAGTGATGCCATTTGTTGGCCGTCTGCCACTCGTCGAACTTGAACCCCCTTGAGTTGGCCACCGCCCACAACATACTTGGCATTCCCTGCAAATGCTACCACCACCCGGCCACCGGTGTTGGTTTCCATGGGCGGAGATGGCTCTTCAGCAACGGTAAGCATGAATGCACCTCCACTTTAAATTCACCATGACGGACCAGGCATCGCCGACGACGAGCTCATTGGTGAAGATGTGATTGTCGCAGGTGGTCGTGAGAGTTGAACGTTGATGGCTTCGAGTCGCGGGGCTGTGTTTCCATTCCGAATACGCTTCGATCGGAAGGGCTATCTAGAACATCGATCCATGACTATGGCATCACTGACATGGAACTGGGCGCCCGCTCCGCACAATGTACTCTCCAAATGAACACCTACTTGTTCGGATTGCTCAGTCCGGGACATCGTCCTCAAGTAAAAATCCTCGAGACACTCAATTTTGTCGGTGGACCACGGTCACGCACTCCACTGAGATCGCCACCCATGCTCGGGAACAGCTACGACGTGTTTATTTATCCCCCAAAAGAAGTCTTGAACACCGGGTTCAGCACGTCCATAACGCACTACTGAGGTTGATCAAATCGTTGCGGTTTGTCAAAGTAGCCATTGGGAGACACCAATACGTCAGCATCTCAACATGTCATCGAGCTTCCAGAGTTGGCGACCCTATGTGAGCGCGTCGAGTACGAGGTCCGCAGCTCGGCGTGCACGAATGACTTCAGGGAGATATCGGAACTCAGTCAGCAGCACGATGTGACCTCGCGTGCAATGGATTCAACACATCTGTGCCTCTCACAGCGAAATGAGACTGTTTGAGCGAGTTGTATTAACGTCGCACGGTCTGTCAGGTCGACCTGAACGACGCACCAGTCGATAAAGTTCGGTGGGCTCCTCAAGACTTGCTTTTGTTGAGTTGACCTGAACTTTGCCTTGGCGAGGTAGACGAGTGGGTTGAAAGACACCATCACAAGTATGAGCCCACATAAAGTGTGTCGCAGTATCCACTACAGCACGGGGAATGTATCAGTGACAAGACAAATGTGTCAAGAGTGCCCACCCATGGCGAGGACACTAGAAATCGGAGAAGTTGTCGATCACGTCAGAATGCGAACATGAGTGCATAGAGCAATTGAGGGGATATCAAACCTCGCCTGGAGGAGCTTGTGTTGAGCTAAACGAGCCAGGCGATGAAGCGGGCAAGTCAGGAGAACCCCACGCCTACATAGAAGGTCCCGGAGGGAGAGAAGCGAGTGCGTTAGTGAAACGAACGCGTAAAGTCAACTGCCAGGGGGACACCCCGCGATTCCGAACAAGTCGAGATGAAAACCTGCGAGCTGAAGATCAGATGAGCGGACGGCGCGGGAGCACGGCGTACCTCTTGAAGGCGTCTAAAGACTCGGGTGAGGCCACATACACTTACCAAGGCGTCGTGGCCCACAGCCAGCAGGGCCAATGGCATAGACATTGGACGACATCCCGACAGTGATTACAATCGGTTGCGACTGACCGCCGAGTGCAGAGTTGATCCCATGCCTGGTGTTACCAACATCCAACGGAACACATCAAAGAAGTCAATCGACATTTCGAGACAGCGTCCTGTAGTAACAGAAGAAGATTCAACAGTAGCTAATTTGATGGTCCATGATGAGATAATTGTGACTCAAAGACGCTACCCCAAGATCAGAAGCCCATCAGATCTTGTACCTGGTCTAAAACCTGGATCTGTTTAGATCTGTAAGTGTCGTTCGTGAGGGTCAGCACGTCCGGGTCGTCGAATGTCAAAAGCTGGGGCTTGTGAGGATGGTATTGCGGCCAATAGACATTGGCCAACAAGGACTGAGCTGCACCAAAAGGATAGCCATTATGGGGGACATTCGGATTGAGGGTATATGCAAAGTTGACTGGCAATGCAGATGTCAGCCGGATGGGAACACGGCTGAATTCGAGCAAGGCACCCACCAAGTGCGTCAGTGCCCACCCAGTCAGTATTTCCCGTGACATCATAGAACTCCTGGAGGTCACTCCCGTGGAAGGAACCTAGAGTTGGAATGCTTTTGTTTCTGCTCCAGACTGTATCGAAGAATCATCCAGCCGGTATCTATCAGCGAATGGACTCGAACTCACGATAGCTCCAAACATCTTGCGTGGGGGATAGATGGCGCAGCGTATAACGACGTGGAGCCTGGAAGTAAAAATCACCCTGAAATGAAGCAATTCGTTTGTATTCAGGCCTAGTAAACATGAGAAAGTGTCAGTGGATGGGCGCAACATCACGCACGTCAGAGTGTCATTCATTCCAACGCCGTATGGAGATCCCTGTCGGAGGACACAAGTTATCATTACACTACAGGAGAAGGCAAGACTCAGTAGTCACTGATGTGGGGTCCTCTTTGTAGGCCATTCCGACTTTCTGAAGTTCTTGCTGAGGGACACCGACAAGGAAACTATATCTCATGTGTTTGTGAGTGGAGAGGCAAGAGGATGCACATTGACATACTTCGACTGTAAGTATTTCATGAACTCCTCATTCGTGCTGTGTGACATTATTAGTATCAGTCGATCACGCTCGGAGGACATGGAATCATGCTCACATTACGTTGAGGTTGGTGAGTGAGAAGAGTCTGAAAGGGGATGAATCAGACGAGTATTTGACTGAATGTGACTGTGTCTCTCCGTAAGGGTAACTCACGTTCCCTCATCGTCAACGTCCCCGAGAATCGCGGGTACCTGCCAAGTATATCAGACATCGTGAAAACCGATCTCGCGAGTTACGACCCTCACCTGCACATATTTGCCTTGACTCAGTGATTGCCTAGTCGATTGTCTCAAGAAGACGCCATCGACCAGCGGACCCCACGAAAGGTTAACCGCTTGGTAAGAAAATAGAGAAGGAATCTGCAGAACCGCGCTGTAGATAGATTCGTACGGAGCTTGACGGAGACAACCCAATGTGTCGCTCGCAATACTGCAGTTTGTTTGTGCCACGAGAAAGTCGTAATTCCCTTGAGCGCGAGGAGAAGAGATATCATAGTTTGGCAATACAGAACCAGATACCTGAGCAACACGTCAATGCACAACAATCAAGAACTGGGCATGGAATGAACTATACCATGACTCCTCCATGGAACAGTCCATCTGACTGACTGGCCATCATGAGCAACCATCTGTACCAGTACAGATGTTGCACCAGCACTCTGGCCCGATCTGGAAACACAGTTCAGTTCCACTCGGAAACATTTAGTTCGCACCACTCACATAATCACTTGTTGCGGATTTCCTCCAAACAGATAAATATATTTTTGGATCCATTGAAGGGCAAGACGTTCTGCATGGTCACGTCAACACCCCCCATACGGATAGGTGATGGAGGCCCACGATCATAAAGTCCGAAATTCCCCAGTCCTGCCGCCTGTACTTCCCTGCCACCTAGGAATCCAAATGCTATCTCGTTGACGTCAGCTATAGGCTCTAAGTTGCTCAGGTAAGGACCTGCCATTCAATCGGTAGTTGAAGGAGACGTAGATAACAGGTGTCATCAACTTCATTGAGCGCGAGACGATCCGAGTGCCGTTGAACCCCGACGCATCTCCGGTTTCGAAGCCACCTATTGTCTGTGTGGGAGTTACATCATGAATGAGTTTGGAGCATATTTACCGCCGTATATCCACTGCATTCGTTGAGACGTTATTGTCCTCGAATATCAAGAAACAATCAACTTACAACAACGACAGGAAGATTAGCTCCTGCGCGGACGCCTGCAGGTTTCACGACATTGAGATACAAACCTACATGTCTCGTATGAGCGAATGACATGTCACATGTGCCATGAGAAAACCTACAGTCCTCTGAAGCATTGACTAAAGTAGCGGGTAACAACATTTCGATGTACTGAAGTACAGCACGGAGTCCTGGGTTTTCAGTAAATATTTCCGAGGTAGCCTGCTGAGGGCAAGCATCGCCGAACCAGGTCGCATTTCTGACTCCAGGGAATGGCCGAGAGGGTATCGGATTGTTAAAGCGAAGTTGGCCCACACTAAGAATTGTATTAGAGGCATACACGAACTGATATTATGTGAACTCACGGTGGTTGTGCAAAAGGTAATCCGAGGTATGACTCGGTATCCCCAGCAGAATTAAACCCCTGGAACGTGCCATAGTCCAGAGTGACCATAGGTGCATCCGCTGACCTGCAGGTAGGCAAATGGGATACGACGGCGAGCACCTGAAAGACAAGTAGAATGGATGAGCGGGTTGACACCATCTGAAATGCGGGTCTGCCAGTTCAGATTGCCTCAACCAAGTTTAATTACACTGGCACATTTATGGGTGACACGCTTGGCGGAGTCACTGCGGAGCATCATGAGAGCAGGAAGAACAATGTCGCATACGAAGTTGTACTGCGTTACGTCGTACGACAACTTCGTCAGTCGCCCCGATTCGTCGCTTTCTGAAAGACATAATCCTACGATCACCTTCGGGGTCCACAGTACTTGATAGCATCTATCATCCACTCTAATGCTTTCCGAGCTCGAACGAGAAAACCCGGAGGAGAAATGAGCGAGATACTAAAAGTAAAAGGTGTGTGACGAACCAAGGCGACTGACGAAGGTAGTCAGATAGTCAGAGATGCCGTGATCCTAGCCGCTTCCATGATGAAGCTTTGAAGCCCTAATGGATCACCACCGTGGCATCCAATTTCCAGATAGCAGGCTAGCTTCTGAGCCAGGAGGCAGCGTCAATTTTCCCCAGAATCTTTTTTTGACCAAACGAACGGTGGAGTGACGCCGGCTCGCACGTGCTGAGTAGGTACCATTTCGACTTCTGGTATTAGTGTGCACGCCCGCGCTCCACCCTCGCACTTGTTGACGGTTCGACGCGAGTGTGGATGTCGTTGACGATGCTACATCTTGCTGAGCGAGTTCCGATTAAAAAGTGAACGGGTGTTACATCTGTTCTATCTTGTCTCCGCCTCCTTGTTCTAATCCAAACTAAGCAAAGAGTTTCTTATATGCCTTTTTCTCCTTCTCTTTCAGCTCCTTCTCGCGTTGCGTGATCTTGGTAAGTTCGGTCGAGATGGCCGCCTTGAGGTTGAGAGGGTCTTCCGTCGCGAGAAGGTCGTTGGCTTCTAGCAGGTCGCTTCTTGCACCGTCGTCGTCTTTAAGGGCTACCTTGGCAAGTGCTCGACGGTAGAATGCTTTCGCTGCAATCGTCTCTGGTAAATGCATGTGCTTCACAAGGCAGGAACCCGTACGACCGACCTTTGTGTTCAATCTTGACTGCCAACAGGGAGGAACGCGTTGCCTGGTGCACGGCCAGCGTGGGGTCAGGCGGCTGAGAGCGAAGCGCAGCCAGTGCAGAGTTGTTGAGCAAGACTGTCCGAAGCTCGTCGAATTCGTCTTTCCGTGAGGGTGGGGCATCGTCCGGTAGGGAAGAGTGCTGGTCTAGGTACCTCAACGACTCTGGGGTCCGTGTTCAATCATCGAGGCCCACGACACAGAGGACAACCGGACATACTGAGATACTTTTCTAACGCCGCGGATGAGTTCGGTTCCCCAGCTTTCGACCCATCCTCGTTCTTTCCAGTAAGTAACGCATTCCCAATAGTCTTGATCGTGTTGGCTGCCGCGTACGCGTACTCGTGGTCGGCTGGTGCGCGCGGATCGTCCTCAGGGTAATCCTCGTAGTTGTCGCCATCCAGGCTCGCAGACTCGTTCAGAGATGGATCATCGAGTGAGAGGACACCGCAGGCGGCGATGACGATGGGCTCCGTTGGGACGTCTCCCGAAGTCGACGGGTGGTGCTCAATCTTGCGGACTGTTGAAATTGGCGTAGAACGAATCACGTTTACCTAGGCGAGATGAAACGTACCGATTGATTTCCCCTTGATGACCTCGCCGAAAACGACGTGTTTTCCGTCTAGATGAGGCGTCTCCGCGACGGTGATGAAGAACTGGGAACCGTTGGTGTCTTTACCAGCGTTGGCCTGTATGGTGTGTGGTGAGCACGCATAGACACTGGGCATGCGTGCGATGACATACCATGGAGAGGAGGAACGGTCTGTTGTGGTTGACAAGGAACGCCTCGTCAGCAAACTTTTCTCCATAGATGGACTCTCCGCCGGTACCTACAACAGAATGGTCAGCAAGCACGAATGGACCATGGGAATGAAATCAGATACCGTTTCCAGCTGTGAAATCACCTCCCTGGCACATGAACCTGACAAGGACGAGGGTCAAGCCTGGTCCGCATCTCAATGGATTGATTCGATGGGAAAAGACACGCGTACCCCTTGATGACGCGGTGGAATCTGGACCCTGCATAGTGGAGTGGTTTTCCCGAGTTTCCCGTGCCCATTTCACCGGTGCAGAGTGCACCTGGGGACAGATCAGTCGTAGGTGGACGCTGGTAGGGAGTAGACATACGGAAGTTCTCGGCTGTCTTTGGGACTAGATCCGCATACAGGGAGAAAATGATGCGACCGACTGGTTTTCCACCGATTGTGATGTCAAAGAAAGTAATCGGACGCTGCGCAGACTCGGACATGACGACGGAGGGGTAAGAAGAGGAAGAGTGAAGAGGAGGAGGAGCAAGCTTATAAGTCAAACACGATCTTTACGTAAATCGGCAAAGGAAAGTACGAGAACTTGCAAGTTCAATCCACACAATCATTACTGAGTGCTAATTTCAGTACAAAATCCATTGATACAGCTTACAACTTAGAACCATGCCACGGATGGCTCTCAAGTTCTGCATTCCAAGGCCAGCAGTGTTTCGAAAAACAGGGCTGCAACCCTTTGTGAGTTCCGATCCATGCCCGACCACTTTAAAAACCACACTTTCCCTTGTCGGTCAGTCAAAACCTGGTTCAGACTCATCAGAGACTGACCAACGCTGTCGTTCCCCAAACAAAGACTCTAGGGACGGTACAGGACGACACATACCGAGGCAGGAACACCTTGATGGAAGTCATAGAGTTTGGAATTATGGTGACGCGGCGGGAGACGAGATGCTGAGGCGTTGAAACATTGTACGACATTGCGCATCGTCAACATTCCTCAAGAACGAAAATAGGAAGAGGTCCAGGGACTCGAGGATATTACTTCTCGCACTGCCGACCCGGCAGTAATATCATTAACGCGGTATAATTCTCCAAGGCGCAGGGTATCACAGCCCTTCGTGTGTGTACCTCCAGGTCTAGATCGAGACAGCGGAAAATGCGCTCTTCAAGGCTATGATGAGATACCCTGGGGTAACAAGGTACGTTGGATTGAAGAATGGCACAGAGAGAGCGGCCATCAGCTCATTTTGTAGTGCCCGACGGAAGGTGGTATCTTGAAGGTATGTGAACCTTCTACATGGCTTCAAATACTCTGATTTCAGAAGATGTTAGGTCTGGAATACAAAAAAAATACCAGGGATGCGTCAATCAACGGACAGCATGGGCATCTGTACTTGAATCAGCATAGAGTGAAGGGAAGAAGGGATGGAACGTCCCTAGACTCCCTACCTTGACAGCAAATTACTCGACCCGTGCAGGACACTAATCCACCTATGATGATCGGGAGAACTCAGCGGCGTCAGGAACCTGGGTATTTGATCGCTGAGAACGCACAGATGTAGTAGGACGACAGGGCGCCATGGTTGAGTGGGAGAAGGACGAGTGAGGTTTCCTGTGGAGTCGACCGACGTGATGAACTGTCGGAAAAGCCATGCACCTACTTGCGAGCCTATGGGCCTTTTCTCCGAGTGGCGGTTGAGTTGTGATTCACCGTGGGCTCTTCTCAACGCCATGGCCAACTGTAACGCAACCTTCTTTGACTGTCCCACCCTCCAACACCTCAATGTCGATCCATCCACCATCGACACAGCGTCACCGCTAGAACTATCCAACAAATGGCTCTCCGCATTCGAGGCCAGTATTTCGAACGAGGAAATCGACTCCCTCATACGTCTCTTTCACGAACACGGTTTCTGGAAAGACATCTTGACCCTCACCTGGGACATGCGGACCATCCGTGGCCATCCCTCTATCAAGCGAATGTTGGACGCTCGCCTTGCAGCCACTGGCTTGTCGACGTTCCAGCTCATCAAGGACGAAATACGTGGCCCGGTGATCGTCACACCACTCCCTGACCTGGCATTCATTCGTTTCTGCTTCGATTTCGAGACGAAACATGGCAAGGGTATTGCCGTCGCTTTCTTGGTCCCCACGTCGAACGGTACTTGGAAGGCATGGTCCTTGTTCACTCGGCTCGGTTCTCTCAAGGCATACCCAGAAAAAGTGAGTGGTCCAAAGTGCAAGCTTACCCTCGCTGAACTCTCAGATCGGCACTTTGCGTTCCCGTCCCTCGCACCACGAAAGTTGGGAGGACCAACGCCGACAACAACTTGATTTCGATGAATGCGATCCAACGGTCCTCGTCATTGGTGCTGGTCACTGCGGACTCGAGGTGGCAGCAAGATTGACCTATCTCGGCGTTCCTACGCTCGTTATCGATAGAAAGCAGCGGGTCGGCGATAACGTATGATTGACGATGCATCCATTTGGGCATGCTAAGGAAACTTGCAGTAGTGGAGGACCCGATACAAGACACTTTGCCTTCATGACACAATCTGTAAGTGGGATATATGCGTCATCCAGAGTTGAACATTGACACGTGGACAGGGAGCAATCGAATGCCATACCTAGAGTAAATAGACATGAGTACTCCCTCTACAATTTGTCTCATGCTTCTTCAGTTTTCCAGAGACATGGCCTGTAAACTCCCCTGCCTCAAAGGTACTCCAAGTTTCCGTCCACTTGCGTGTCTCTAATTTCCGCAGCTGGGTGACTGGCTTGAAGCTTATGCAACAGCCCTCGACCTCAATGTCTGGTTGTCCTCTTCGATAACGAGTACAAGCTTTCATCAAGAGACAAGAACATGGCAGGTTTCTGTCAATCGAGGCGAACAGACAAGGTCAATGACGGTCAAGCATATTGTTTTTGCGACTGGTTTTGGCGGTGGGTTTCCAAAGACACCTGATATCCCGGGAAAGGTGGGTCATCTTTGCAAGCGAATTTCAAGTTTGGGTAGAAATATCCACGGTCAGGAAATATACCGTGGTTCTACTCTGCACTCTACCGAGTTTACTTCTGCAGCGGAGTACAAAGGGAAGAAGGTGATCGTCGTTGGTGCTTGCAACTCAGGTTTAATACACTGCTCTTGATGATATTCGGCGCATGCTCATGTTGGCATAGCCCATGATATCGCTCATGATCTAAGTAACCATGGATGTGATGTTACTATGTATGCTCCTTAGGTTCATTGAGTATCTTCTCCCCCTAATTTGCTGATCATATTGTGTAGGATCCAACGTTCACCCACGTATGTAATATCCCAGGAGGCTGTGGAACTAGCACTCGGAGGTAGGCACTAGCCCGCCCGTGATAGCGACTCATGGTCACCTGTCCGTTTCTTGCACACGGAATACCAGAGGGGTACAATGATCATTTCCCGATTGAATTTGCGGACATCCTGAGCGTAGCGCTTCCCTTTGCAACCTTCAAATGTTTGCAACAAGCATCGGTAGCGCGTACAGCCAATGGGATCGATAAGTGGGTAACATCATTCCATAGTCTTTTTCCGACGATGAATGATCTTGATCAATAGAGAACTCCTCGATAACCTAGCGAGAGCTGGCTTTCAGACATACCTCGGTCCGGATGGAGCGGGGCTCTTGCCACTGATATTCGAGAAGGGTGGGGGATTATACATCAGTCAGTAATATCCGTGCCTCTCATTGGCAAGCATTCACAAACAATTAGACACCGGTGCCAGTCAGGAGATAATCAAGGGCGCTATCAAAGTAAGAAATAGTCCTACCATCCGAAGGTTCACGGAGGGAGGCGTCGAACTCGAAGATAAGACTGAACTAGAAGGGGATGTCGTCATTTTTGCGACAGGGTGAGTTTTGCCCTTACCGCCCTGGAACTCCCTTCCTACTTCGGTTCCGTAAACTGATGATAATTGCTCCTCGGGGTTTAAGCTTCGGTGATATACGTATGTCGATTGAGGAAATCTGCGGACCTGATGTCGCAACAAAGGTCGGAAAGGTGTGGGGTCTGGATGGAGAAGGCGAATTGCAAGGAATATGGAGAAGGACTGGGCATCCGAGGCTGTGGATCGCAATGGGTAAGTCAGTCTCTGAAAACGCACCATGAATCCCCTAAAAGTTCGTCGATAGCCAACCTTGCCCGTTCTCGCTTCCACTCGTTGCACCTTGCGCTTCGTACGTTCATTCCCTCGGTGAGCTGCGTGCAGGACTGAGGTGGACTTTAGAGATCATAGCCATCGAAGAAGGCATTGCCCAAGACGGAGATATCTGTACTGGGTTTTGAGCGATCCGCTGTGGGGCTCGAGTGGCAGTATTTTGATCATGAACAGTGCGCAGCTGTGTAAATTTGCGCCACACTGGTTCCATGTGAATGATGCGATGCCCGAGTCTCATGAAAGGGTAATGATGGAGGCTTGTTTTCCCTCTGGGGTAATACCGTGAAATAAGGCCTCGAGGCGTAGAGAAGCTGCCAAGCTACTCGGGTCCTGCGCAGATTCCTGATCACGCCATCTCGGAGTGCATGCCAAGTTTTTGAACGCGGACTAATGTGGACCCGTTGATAGGTTGGCAAGGACTCGGTTGGAGACATTGAAATTACTCCCGACCCACCGACCCAAAATACCAGATCATGTGTATTTGCTCCAATAACGTGTGGTGCAGAGTAAATCTTGTTACAGAAACCGACACGCGAGTCAAAATTAGTTGTGGCTATTCGGAGAGGATCAGGTTGACACCTTGCTCTTGATTGCGTATCAACATCCTGATGGTGAACAGAACATGCAACAGACGAGATGTCGTGGGCAAGCATATCATATCATAGTTTGATGACAGCGATAAGAATATTTGTGCGGAGTTACGCGTTATCATCGAAATGACATGACCGAACCTCGGAGCGTCAACCGTCGAGAGATTAATACCTCCAACGAGTCGTTTTCGCTGACTGGATACAGTATACCGACGAGGACCACAAGCAAGGGATTTTTTTGTTTTGAATTTTATCATGACGTAATAATGATAAGCGGATAACGTCTCGGAGTTAACCGAGAGAAAAGAAAATAAGTACATAGACGACAAGTTGCTGACGTGACTGCGCTGCGTGGGTCTGTTGTCGCCGTGTTCAATTGCCCTCCCTCGTCCGCACGTTCTTGCGCTGGGCTCATCTCCGTCGCTCGCCTCTTTTTAACGGCCAGCTCAACTCGGCTTATATTCTGTCCTTCGACATGTCCGTCCTCGTCCCCGCACAGTTTCCCAGTCTCTCTGCCGTGTTCATGGCTGCAGCTGCTTCTATCTTGCTCTTGTTCGTCGCTCGCATCCTCTTCCTCCTCATGCGTCTCTGGTCCTGTCCAATGGTTCGTACCGAATCCGAGCAGAAAGAAATCCCGTGGCGCTATTCGGCACCCGTCTCCAACCCCTGGGGTCGTTCTCTGCAGTGGAACATCCTCCCTGTATCCCTCCCGTTCACCCTAGCCCTTTCGGAAAAGCGTTCTGTAGAAGTTGGGAGTGACGTTGCTCAAAAACGCCCCCAAACACTTTTCGTTGGCAACTGGCAACCGCGCGCTAGACCCCAGTTTCAGCCGCCTCGTAAGTCATTCTCGTAACGTTTCACATTTTACGTTTGAACATCGTCTGTTAGCACCTGCGCTCTACGAAAGCCCTGTGCCACTATCGATGGCCAAGATAATCATGTCGCGACACGTGCGCATCTTGCTGCTCTTCTCGGCCGCCTTGTGCTCACCTTGACCGGACAGACATTCCGCAAACCAAATTCTAACCGCCCACGGAGACCCTCTATCGCCTCTTCTCCTTGGCCGACATCACCACCGCAGACACCTTCCAGCCTATACCATTCAATAGCATAGCCTCTTCCCGCTAATCCTTCCCGCCAAAAGCACGCTTCACTGAGCACTATCACGCCCTCCATAACTTATTTTACGGACACGCACGCGCTTGCCTACGAACTGTTGGGCATCCGCACCTGCTATAATCAGTCACACGATCCATTGGACCACGCCGAGAGTTCCACGACTTGTAGTGATGATATATCCACGGGGGCTCTTTTGGTTTTCTATGATCTCTCATGTCTTTCCCCGAGGTCAGCGACTTGGTTGCCACTGACGTTCTCCGGGCTCGAGTGATGCTCTGGACGATGGAACTAACACTACGGATAATAATCTTCTTCATGTAGCCAAGGAACATTTTTTCTTTCTATTCTTTTTCTTTACACCTTTTTTCTCGGTATCCTTTTTTCTTTGATTATTCGTTTTCTATTTTGTTTTGCAACGTAGCGTCGACTCGTACGGATCCTCCGTCTTTCTCTTTGTCCGGTTCAAGTAGCTAGTGTGTCTCTGCGCAATGACAAGCAATTGAAATACAGCCAGTGCCAATGATTGTAACGTCCTCGAATCTACATGTAATACTGTCCAGAGCAGGATAGGATCAAGTACACCATCTCTACAATCCAGGACGACAGAGCATCTCAGCCACCCAAGATACATTCGCAGGCTCCAACACACGGCGACGAGGCTGCGTAACCCTGTAGTATTATTAGACACAAATATGGGGGTGGGTCTGCTTTTGATACGCCCCACAGCCCGTGGCACATAGCCGACGATGTTGGAAACCCAAACACCAGAGTAGGAGGGTTTGAATCGCCGGAAAGCCGGACACGTCGTGTATGTGAGGGGGGTGCCAGCCATTCGGCAAGACGTACACGTTACACGTGTGCAGCAGCGCCCAACGCAAGTCAAACGTGGACCGCCGGAAGGGGTTCTATACGGGCCATGTATATCCCTCCTACTTGGGTCCGTTCCGAGCTCGAGTCAGTGTCGACTTCTGTGTCTGTGTGTGCGTGGAGGGCTGCTTCTGCGTCCCCATATGTCACGGTCTGTCGCCACACGAGGGACGAGAGCGGGTTGAGTTGCCGTGTTTCAGCGCCACCGCGGACGAACGAGCGTGCGTTGAGGCTGGCGAGGAGCGTGTTGCAGTACACCGTGCAGAGCGGGTAATACAGAGCCGTGAAGATGAGATCGGTTGGGTATATGATGAGCTGTCAAGCAAGAAAAAGGCCGTATTTCCGTTGGCGAAGGTGGTTGTATGAGCAACGTGTCGACACGCACCAGGAGCACGGACAGAAACGCGAACAGTGCCGATGAGAGGCCGGTGTTGACTGAGATGAAAATCAATCGGAGAAGCATTTGATCCGTGCTAGATGACCGACACGTTGAACGCCGATGTGGCATACGGAGGATCGAGAGAGGACGCACTGTGCGTATCCTGTTCGGCCCATGGCAAGAAGCACACATAAAGCGATCGTAATGGTGATATCTACCGCCGTTGCAACACCGTTGAGGGCATTGGCCACTTTCTAAACGCATTTCGTCAGGGTGGGGTAAGACCGGGAACAGTCATGTATCGCACAGTAAGAAGGGGCCCCGAAACAGCGGAAACGCTCGTTTGGAACGCCATTGCCACAACCGTGTAAACTAGATAATAAAAGGTGAGTTGCACGTCATTGCCGACGTGCACCACACTTACAGGCACCCAAAACTAGAATTTTATTCGCTTCAGTGGGCAGGTTATATGGAACTGAGCATTCTCACCTAGCTGCGCAACTACAAAGGGAAATAGCACGACCGGAAACAACCATCTGAAACGGCTCCTCGTCACTAAGAGAACGTATGAGTAGGATACTCAGATAGTCAAGATGCGCTTAAAGCGTACAAGACCAAATCCGGTATATGAAAAACGACTGGACGGAGGTAGAAACAGCCGACTGGCCCATATACCGCGTGAGGCTGCGATCTAGACTGGGAGGGTGGATGCTTACGGTGACCACTATGGAAATTAATAAAGGGCTACGCCGACTGTCAGCACATTCCTCTAGAAGAGAGCCTGCCCGCTTACGCATGTGTGTACGTAAGGTAGGTGTCGTCTGCGAAGTGCAAGACGAAGTACTGCCATACTTGTTGAAATGCATCAGTTAATCCCTGCCCAGCCTGCTAGACGCACAAAGCCTCACCGCCTGCAGATATAAGCAGTGTATGCAGGGTGTCTAAAACGAATACCCAAGCCACCTAAAAACTTAACAAGTGTGTCCGCATTAAAAATGGGAACATACCAATGACTTTAGTATTATGGAGTCCTTTGTGTAACTGATGCACCGTGAGTATCGGGAAAAGAATGTAATACACGTTTGAACTGACCGCTCGTAGTAAAGGAACCTATATGGATAGAAAATGAGCAAGAGTGGCGTTGTAAATTGCACGGGCTACATACGTCTGTAATATGCTGACCCCATAGAAGACGAGGGAAACAAAGACCGCGGCAAGCGTGGATCCCCAGCTGTTGCTAAGGTCGATACCTGCACCACTGGTGGCCATGGTTGGCGGGAATGGTCAAGACTGAGTGGTGAGTGGGGAAGCGGCGATCGTATGTATCCGACACTGCGCAATTTTGTAGCTCCCGCATTGGGGCTTCGACGATCACCACGGATATGACCGGCGAAATGATTTGCTTTTGACCTTCATCGCGTCTCACTCGAGGAAACATGTACCTCGGACCATGCTGTGGAGGTCGCGAGAAAGGATGCCTTGTCAGGGCTCCCTTGAGGGTGTGAGCCAGTTCGGCCGCTTTTCATACCACCGTTATCTTATCCATCATGGTGATTTAAGTCAGCAGGCTTTTTGGTGGCAATTTCGAATAACTTTGAGCCTTATGTGAGCTTGCAATAAGGCCTTAGAACACCGACGAACCCGATGAGTGTCTTCATGGTCCGAGAACGTGACGGACACTTGAAGCACTATTGAACCTGTGCATGGCCTCGGGCATGAAATTTCGGAGAAGCCGATTGCTTTCGGGGCTAACGCGCGTTCAGAATGAAGATGAGCCCGTCGTCGAAACGCGTCAAGGCTCACTTGGATCCAGTCCGGGTTGTTAACGAGGGCCACGGGGAGCCAAGACCATAACATTTTATTTCACGTAGCTATCGACCGCGGAGCAGGATGGGTCCCATCGTCGAGTCTGCGACAGCCTAGAGAACCTGCTCGCTTCCAAAGAGCCTTCTCGCACGCCTGAGCCATTTTTGAGACCGGGAGTTGGGTCGCGGTGCTTGCCTGTGTCCGAGTCGCAACCGTGAATAACCTGGTAGCCGGGTCGTGGATTGAGCGCGAAATCAAGGTCCGTGTCGGAAAGAAGCAAGTCGCGGATGGCCGTGGCCGCCTGTAATAGCTTACACACCCCTCAACGTTCCTCCCCACGGCACTGGTACTATGGGTCGAATCATGGAATAGCTGCAAGGAAAACTTGTCGACGCTGCCAAGCTATGAAACACAGCGGAAGCATTCTTCACCGCATTTCTCTGCCAGCCTCGTACCACAAGTCACTGCGATACTCCAGCCTGGAACCGGCAAGCGAACCATGTGCTTGCTGTCCTCAATGAACATCCTTTGTCCCACGTTCAACCCGCTGGAATAAACCTAAGCTTATCTGGTCGCACAGACATGTCTGGCGTTATCTGCTCAATCCAAGTTGCCTGGAGATATGTCTGGCCACAAAGCCTCTGATTCTGACATGTTCCCCGACCTGTATGAGGCAGGTATCGCCGAACTTCAGCAAGGGCTTGACAAAGGTCAGTTTACGAGCGTGGACCTTGTCAAGGTTGGTTCTGTGCAACCCCATCCTGCACTTTCCTGGTATCATATGCATTCTCCAGGCATACTCGGCACGCATCGAGCAAGTCAATCAGAAGGGGCCTGCTTTGCATGCAGTCATAGAGATCAACCCACAAGCACTGACGCAGGCAGCAGTGCTCGATGTCGAGCGCAAAGCCAGAGGTAGTCGCGGCCCTCTACATGGCATCCCATTGCTGCTCAAGGACAACATCGCGACTCTGCACGAGGAGGGTGAGAACTCCTTTCGCCCATCGTGTCCGATCTGCACTAAGATGTCGCCCTACAGGCTTGAATACGACTGCTGGTATGCACTTGGCATGTCGACCCTGGCTGACCAGTGTCTCATGTCTGTCCCAGGATCCTACGCCCTCCTTGGTTCCGAGGTCGCAGGCGATGCCCCTTTGGCGGCAAAGCTGCGCGAGGCTGGGGCCATCTTTCTCGGCAAGAGCAACATGTCCGAATGGGCCAATTTTCGAGGGAAAGTACCCAACGGGTTTTCTGGACGGGGTGGACAAACACTGTCTCCTTACTATCCTAACGGAGACGCCTCTGGTTCGAGTTCTGGCAGTGGGGTAGCGATGGCTATCGGCCTTGCTGCTGCTTCCCTTGGCTCCGAAACGGATGGTTCCATCGTATCTCCCAGCAGCAAGAATAACATCGTCGGGATCAAACCTACGATTGGTCTTGTCTCTCGTACAAGAGGTACGCCTTGAAAGGGCAACCGTGCCAAGAGTGTCCGCCGATTACCCATCATCTAGTCATCCCGATATCATCCACTCAAGATACAGTTGGACCAATGTGCCGTTCCGTCGCAGACGCTGCGCTGTTACTTGGCTTTATCGCCGGCAAGGACGAGGACGACTCGGCAACCAGAGAACAGCCTGAAGTCCCCGATTATACGAAAGCTTTGGATAAAAATGCTCTCAAGGGAAAGCGACTCGGCGTGCCTCGGAGACTGATCAAAGATGACAGTCCTGTCCAAGCAGAGTTTGACAAAGCTCTCGAGGTTCTCCGCTCCCTCGGTGCGGATATCGTGGACCCCGCTGAATTTCCCAGCACTGAAGAGCTCAAGGTGTCTGAGCACGAATCGCTGGTGCTCACTGTAGAACTCAAAGTTGGGGTTAACAAATACATTGAAGGACTTCGTAAACGTCCGCAAAACATCAATAGCCTTGCGGATCTCATCCGATTCAACAATGAACACAAGGACAAGGAGCTTCCAGAACCATACTGGACCGACCAATCTCTGTGAGTCAGCGAGTTCTTGTTGGAGTAGATTTTTACCGTTATCACAAGGTTTTATAACTCTGAGGCAAGCAAAGAAGACGAGAAGTACTACGAGGCTGTCAAGAAAGGTTATCAGCTTGGCCGCACAGACGGTATCGATGCCACACTCAAGAAATTTGCGCTTGATGCAATCGTCCTACCCTCGAATGATAGTACGTCATACTTTTTTCCGGGGGGATAACACCGAGGTTACGTGTTGATACACAGGCTATGCGTCGAAGGCTGCGGGGATCGCAGGATATCCGCTCGTATCTGGTGCGTTCTCTGACGCCGTTCGCGAGTCACTTCATGTGTACATGAAACGTTGCATAGTTCCCCTTGGGTTCCTTCCAGACACCACTAAACGCGATCCAAACCCGCCCACACCTTTGCATGCCAGAGCTCCCGGAATGCCCTTTGGCTTGTGTTTCATGGGCACGGCGTACAGCGAGTATCAGTTGATTAGGTTTGCTTATGCATTTGAGCAAGCAACGCGTGTGCGGTTGGCGAGGAAGGCGTTCGCCCATGCTATACCAAAGACACAACTCAAAGATATCGTGTGATGAAAGTGACTGTTAGTAGTAACATCTGCACAAACTGTAGCTCATTGAAATGTACCTCAATATGTGGCTGTACAGTTGGTCTCTGTTCGACAAACCTTGAGAGACATGACGAAACATAGCAAAAACAATACCGCCTCTTCCGTTTTCTCCTACGCAGAAAAGCAAAAGACAGAATATGGCACGAAACGTGTATGTTTTCCCAGAGCTTAGCCTATACGCATCTGAACCGAGACGTTCTAGCAACGCTTAGGAAATGAATCCATGCGAAATTTTGATGCCTGCGCCCTGTGCTTACAGCGGGCCCGAGATCCAATTGCTTGTGATCATGGCCACTTGTTCTGCAAAGAGTGTGCATACGCCGATCTCCGTATGCAATCGCACATTCCGCCAGTCAGACTTTTTGGCTAAGAGACGCACACAGTGAACCAGAAGAAAGATATCAAGAGACAGAAAGAGCGCCTGGAACATCTCAAGAGAGAGGTGGAAGAAGAGAAACAACGCGCGCTGGAAGCAGCCAGGGAACGCGTCCTGCGAGACTTTGAGAAGGGTCAGCTCGGATTGTCCGCGAACCTACCTGCCGTTGCGTCGACGTCCGGTGTCGAGTCCACTAAAGAAGGTGCGTGGTTTGATGTCAGTCGTATCGTGAATTTACAGCGAGCGCGTCACAGGTCGCACAGGCAAGCGGAAGCTTGATTTCGACAGTTCAACCGTGGAGACGCTCGCACGGGAAGCTGAGGAAGCTGCACTCAGGCTAATAGAGCGGGAACAAGCGGAGGCACTACGGCACAAACTGCCTGATTTCTGGTTACCATCGCTTACTCCCACCTATACATCGAATGGGCCGCCTTCGTCATTGAAAGATGTCAAGGTTCAAACAATGTGTCGAGGAGGGGATCCACCTCATGCAATCAAGTGCGTGTCATCCTATCACCGATTGTCCACGAACTCTGTCTGATCTCGCGTTTGAAGCTTGAAGTCATTTATGCCTGTTCAATTCTCCTTCCCGGCCTCATCGAGCGCACAGTCAACAGATTCAAGCCCTACGAGCAATGATGTCAAAAAGACGGATGAGCCAAAGAATCCAATATGCCCTTCGTGCAAATCCAACCTTTCTAATAACAAAATTTTATTTTGTACGTGTTCCTGGTTGACCTTGAGGGTATGGCTCACATGTTTACTAGTAATGCGGCCTTGCTCTCACGTCACATGCAAAATTTGTACGGACTCCCTTGTGCGGCCCGCTAGCCAGTGCATTGTCTGTGATCAGAGGTTGACGAACCTCGATATAGTAGAGCTCAAGAGGGAAGGTATGCACCTTTATTCAGCCGTCATTCATTCGTCTTAACGTTGTTCTTCTCTCAGGTACGGGGTTCGCGGGAGGTGGACTTGCAGAGACGACAAAGAAAGGGGTCGCTTTTCAAGGATAGCCATCCCCGAGTTTCTGTACGTACACATATTGGCGGCTACCCAACATGCATATTTCCAGCTTCCTTATTAATCCCTCCCTCAAACTCTGTTCGTCTGATGGGATAATTCTTCTGCTGCACGCCACTAGCTATGGCTAGGCATCCGAGGTGACGTTAGGTTGTTGCAAGTGCAACTGAAACGTAGGCGAAAGAGGTACTGATACCTGTCATCCAGAAGAACTTACCAGCCGAGTCCACCGGAAACCGGGCCCGGAATCTTCCTCTCGGGATAAAACCAAGGCCAGGCGTACTGCCAACGCGTACCTTTGCAAGGTAGCTGCACCTGACAAAAACTGAAGCTGAACTCTTTCAACCACGTTGAATGGATCGTCGGCGGTTACGAACAATTACTTACATTTTCCTGATACTATCGTGATACACAAGATATCAAGGCTCGAGTTCGAAGGCCGAGTCCTCGCTTGACTCCATAACAACACCTCGTCACTGGACCGTGTTGAGTAAAGATTTCTTTTTTTTTAGGTCAACGTCACTTGCAATCCTTCAATGCGGCCAGCCAAGGTTGAATCGGTAATTTCATGTTGTTGACCCTCGGAATCCACAGTTGGATCGTTTCCAGCGAGGTAATTGAACCGATGGTAAGATCAGCTTCAGGCACAGTTGCCCCTATAATATATGAAAACCTCGTCCGTGATGCCTCGAGCGTCTGGGCGCGTCGCGGTACTCTCTCGCGCTCGGACCCCCCATCGTCGCCAAAGCGACCAGAACCAACGATCCGCTTAGAGGTAGCATATCCGACTCGAGTGATCAATGCCCTCCGAACCCCTTGACCGCCAGGTGTTACTTTGAAGGAGGTTCTATCTCGCTCGACGTCCCGCAGGTCCATGCGAGGTGGAACATCCCTCCCTGGACCAGATCCATTTGGGAAGCAGGTGGGAACCGGAGCAGAAACGTCTCCTCTTTTTGTGTTTCTCTTCTTATTCTTTGTCCGATCCTGTAAGCATACGCCTCGTGGTTGCACTGGCAGATCTATTTTATCTTCCCCACCTTTCAAAGTATCGTGGTCGTGAGGGTGCAGAGTCACGCCACTTTGCTGGGACCCGCTTTGTGATGTGGTTGGCGTACGCGACGTTCTCAAAGTCAAAACATGCCCCAGGGTGGGCTTTGACATGACCAGATTCCAAGCTAATTATCTGTACGAAAAATATGTGCTGAGTCTCCTGAGGACCAACGTCGACTACACTTCATGATCAACGTGGGGCTGTTCAAAAAGTACAGCTGCAGAGCTCGAATACACACTTCAGCGCCAGACAATTGCTCCTGCGCATGCGTTCCTCGGAGGACGGGTGGAACGCCACTCCTGTCAAGCAATGTGGACGCTTTGGGACTGCCTCGTGTTGTCAAAGCGCGTCCACAATTGTCCACAGGTCCACAAGTCCACAACGTATAAATTCGCCCATGTTGACGACCAACAGGCCACGATTCCTCTTCCTCCTCACCTACTCCAATCCCTCACCTCTTCACGATGCAGCTGCTTGCATCACAAATCTATCAGCAACTCCAGAAAAACCGTCAGCAATTTGTATTCCCTGACGAGATCGTGGTCAACATCCAACGGCTGAGGGAGTGCTTCCTGGGAAGTGCCCTGCCCGCTCCGACAGCCAAGGTGACCGTGGCATGGAACGACTTGCCAAACGTGATGGTGAATGGCCTGGCCAACACCGTGAAGACCGAACTGGTATTCCTCCGAGCTCCTCCACCAACGCCAATGGAACCTCCATTGGACAACGATGGGCCAACACCGAGCGAGCCATCGTCCAACGGTAGCTGCGATGTTGACGACTGGCTGCTCGTCGAGGACACCACCTTGGTACCCTGCGCCTCCGAAGGCTCTGCCACAAGCGAAGATGATTCATTGTCACAATGCAGTTATCCTGATCAGTTACTGGACCGACAGATCAATGAAGAAAATCCGTTCCCGTCCACCGACAGCAACACGCACTTCTCGGATCAAGAAAGCCTTTCGTCCAGTGGTGCAGGCTCGCCAACGCCAGTGGGGTTTGATAACACGGTCAACCAGTGGTGGTTGGACTATCGCGCCCGAGGAACGGATGCCTTTATCGAATCGCTGGTCGCGTTTGGAGTGATGTCCGTTGGAACCTCGCTGCTCGCATCCCGCATCGCCCGGGCCGTAGCGAAGAGGGTGGCGAAGATATCTTATACAGAAGGGAGGAGCCTGGAATACGCTGTTCGCGTCTCAGTGTTGGAAGCATTCAAAAAGTGCTGGGCGGTGGTAAGTCGATGCTGCAACTGTCATCATGGAGACTTGGCCAAAGACGCAAAATATATAGAACGATACCTCGACGGAAGTGTCATCTGATCAACTGAATACCGTGCCACCCACACGATACGCTATCAACATCGCCAGCCTGATGGGTAGCATGTTCAGCGAGACAATATCCAGTTCGATGGATATTCATGTTTGCCTGGCTCTTTTGGTAGAAGGCGAGAAGCGCTTTGATCGCTTGTGTGCCATGCATGCGTTGCTGGTCCAAGCCAACGATAAGCTGTGCAAGAATCGCAATCTCCCTGCTCTGATGCAATTCAGAGATGCCATCACAACTACAGGCGAATATAACGAGTACCTCTGGGCTACCACCCCGCGCTCAAAAATGATCATAGCTGTGAGTTGACAAATTCCGTGAGCGCCTCACGTCAACTAACCTTGTAATTCACAGGACATTCTTGGCTTGATCGAACGGTGGATGGTTTTACAAGCACAGAAGCGCGAAGAGAGTAGCATAGCCTCCTGGACTGGCAACCGCACGATCCGCAACAGCGCTGTAGGACCGAGACTGCGCCATCATAATCCTCTTTGACATGTTTGTTTGGTCGTGTTAGTTTCAGACGGACTTGATAAACAGCTGTCAACAAACGAATGTACAACATTTATTTGTAAATATTTTAGCGACGAATTAAAACGTACATCTTCACTACCTCGTATGGCGGGGCAAACACCCGAAGCACGTATCATGCTACTAGACCATTGAGCCACAGTAAAAACTCGCTTGCAATGACCACCTTGTGGTGGTTGTAGGAATTTGCAGTAAATATCCAACGTGATAATACAGACCGAAGAGAAAACTATCGAACCATGAGGCCAATCCCAATTCCGATGCAAAAGCTACCTAGCAATGCAACTCGCACCTCAACGTCAGACAACTTCGCCCAAGCTCTTGACAAACCCTTGTGAAAACGGTCTCTGACCGGCTCAAGAAGAGAAAGAGACAACGATACCAAACTGGAAAGATGGAGTGGATCGATACAAGGGGAACTCGGGCCGATCGTATCAGGCCGAGCGGTAACTGTGTTCTCTCTGGTGCGGGTGGCGACGTCCTGGGACAGTCGTATCTCCCACTCGGCTTCCCACCTGGCCTTGTCCCAACCCTGTGGCTTCTCGGCGATGTAGTGTGCCGTTTCGCGATGTATTGTAGCAATGTTTTCTACTGCGCGCTCGACTTCACGCCAACGCAGGAACCGTTCAGCGGCCTCATAGCGCAAGGACGAGAGGGTCTCTGGCGACCGGAACAAGCCATGACGGAGCGCAGAAGGCGAGGAAGGCCTGAAAGAAGACATGTGAGGTCGCGGAGGGAATCTGGTCTGATCCAAGCCATGGCGAAGCACGATAACGGGGATATGGGGCGCAAGTATGTCAATGAGATCATTTTCGGTACTAGAAGGCCCTGTAAGAGAGTAGGATTGATTACTGCGGATGCATATGAAGACGGAAATAGACCCACCGGAAACAGTCACGATTATAAGAGCGGTGTATAAGGGGGTCCACGGTGACGCAATCAAGTTAGTCAAGGCGACAGATGGCTGGCAGCGTTTGTCAATTATTTCCAGTAGGGACTGGAATGGGGAATGAATGGTTGGTAGTATGGACGTAGACTGTTACCCATCCGCCCGTTAGAATTAATACGCCATGAGAAGCAGTAGCTGTACACGTACACTATCCCGAGTGTTGTGGCGGGTAATGAGTTCAACGTTCCGTGATGGCTCGAATTTCTCCAACCCATGTGCGTCCTTGTGTTCAATCCAGTCCGTCGAAGCATGTAGCACGAAACCGTCACTGGTTGCTTCCCAGGCACTGGTGTCCACCACATCTTCGTTGTCATCCAGCAACAGACTGGATACTAGATTATGATCCTCAGCACCATCCACTATCACGAGTAAACGAACGTCCCCCAGGGTCTTCCCGTACTGTGTCGGTCGCGCAAGGGCTTCAGGGAGGGTTAGGGACGGGATGATGAGCCCCTGTGTAGATTCCTTGGCATGGTCGGATTGAGGATGGGAATGTGGGGGACTAGCGGCTGCAGAGGAGAAGAAGAAAGAGGATCCAATAGAAGGCAGCGAAGATATCGATTCAGATGGGCTGTCGGGAGGCGAAGGAAGCGCGCTCGACCGAGGCGACGATGGCTGTGAGAGATTGGCGGCAGGGCTTACAGAACTGACATACTGCTCTTGTCGCGGGTGAAGCGTCCGTAGCGTAGACGTGCTCGTTGATACAGCGCTCGCGGGTTCCATTTAGTCGAGGACAAGGGAGGGAGAAGTCAAGCCTAGTCAATTATTATTGTAGTCACTCCGCCCAGCTACACGTGTTTGGCCTAATTCCACACAGGATTTCTCCTAAGTGTCAAACTACATTTACTCGCTACACTAATCACCACCCACGACTGCGGAACCCAAGTTCACGCACGAATGACAAGGAATTGTTCAGGAATATCCGGGTTTTCCTGTGGAGCTAGGGTTGGTATAACGTGCTTATCCCCGTTCTCATCCACATGGACAGTTCTCTTGACCTTGGCGAATTGCTGAATCAGAAAGCACACAATGAAACGCAATACCGACGCTCTCACCTGCCATACCCGCGTGTTACATCCAATATGAACAAGTGTAGGGGAACAGATAGATACGATCGAGACTGCCATCTCCATTAGCGGTGGAGAAACCATTGAGGATTCACGTATTGCCAGTGGAAAGTTGATGTGAAGCGTGCGAAGGTTCTTTGCCATCGCAAACAGACGGGCCGCATCGTCCTGGCAAAAATTATTTCCGATGCAGGTGCGCTCCGATTAGCCATGGACTTACTAGTTCACGCTGCTCTGCTACTACAAACAGTTGTTCGAGAAGAGGACATTGTAAACAAATCACCTCCAATGCAGCGAGGCTAATTTGCATTCGATGGACAGAGAACTTTCTCAGTCGGTGGCCATGTTTCGCGGCTATGTTCATCCAGAATCCATCTGGTATGGGAGTCCATATCGAGATGGCTGTGGAGTACATCGAGAATGCCTCCAGCGGCGCGAAAGCCAACAGCTCCTCAACGTCACGGGTCCACTGATCCAGAGGCATATGAATGTGGACAGTCAGAGTAATCGCTCTCAACCGTCTAAATGCTTCTGCGCGGAGACATATGCCCTTGAAGGCAGACATATCCTACCGAACGCATGGTTGAGGCCAGTGGGTCAAGCACGAGCGCAGAACACGTACGAATGCCTGCGAGAGGCCCTCGACACTCACCCCGATAAGCCCGTTCTTGTTAGCAGCGGCGATAGCGCCAATGCCTAGGTGGGTCACTCTGGGACAACCAATGATGTATAGATACTCCAGTCCTTGAAGCTTCGACGAAAGATGTGCCAAGAATGCATCAGTCACAAGGGTCGATGCCTGTAAAGACTATGATTCACGATCGGGATCGGATGTGAACTTCACCTTACCTTACATATGACTGTGAGGCTACGGAGTGTTTCGCCTGTGATCGAAATCCAGGAAGGAAAAATGTCCAGAACATGAGCGCTGGGCATAATCAGCGAGATCTTGCTTAAACGAGAGAATCGAGTGAGTAAATCCGGATTATATTCGCTGTCGTTCCCATTGATCTCCAGCTCACGCAGCTGTGGGCAGCTACTAAGTGACTCCAGTACGCAAGAATGGAGAGATCCGTCTCTGGTCCATGTACAAGACCTAAGGTGAACGCAGTTTCGAATGCCTTCAGTGCATAGCTGTAATAGCTCAGAGTGGCGTTCAGCGGATAGACCCTTTGGAAAGTCTCTGATCTCTACCGAGGGGGATGAGGGATTGAAGTCAGGAGACAGATTAACGGCGACTCGCCTAGTTTCTCTACATAACGGGCGAGATGAGGGCATCGAGATAAGGTCCGGAGGAGTGATATGACCTGTATAAAGAGCATTATAGAACGACTGTGCAAGGCAATCTCGGTCCAGAGGCTGACCTTGGTCTTTGCTTCCTTGTACCAAGCAAAGATGAATACCCGACGATACAGCAACGGGATCGCAAATCCATTGAATGTCTTATTCACAAGACATAGTTTAGATATGTGTTGAGGACGCAAAACAAAGCCAAAAATTATTGGCAGCAGCTCGATTGGGAGCTCGAAGAAATGGGTCATCCGATAGTGATTGATCTTATTGAAGGGACGAAAGTGGAAGGCTGACTAATCAGACACGCCAACATTCCGCGGTACGCTAGGCGTCTTCCAAGTCCATCCTTTCCTCCGTACCACTACCATCCCAGCACAATGGACATTGACGACGACTACGCAATGCAGGAACAGGAGTCTGATCCTGTGCAACCCGAGAACTACGAGGAGGAAGAGGTAGAACAGAGTCGGTCGGAGCGTAAAACCGGAAAGCCTCGAGGGTCAATTTACGATCCACTGGACGATGACGACGAGGAGGACGAAGAGGAAGAAGAAGAAGAGGACCATCGCGGGAAGAAGCGCGCAAAGGTTCGTGTCGCGACATTGTTTTCGGACTTATTCTCATGACACTTATGTAGCACCGTCACAAACGCAATGCGGTCAACCGCTTCCTCGATGTAGAGGCAGAGGTCGACACAGAAGAGGACGAAGAGGAGGAGGAGGATGAAGTTGGTGGTGGTGCGTATTGACGTTAAATCATCTTCGTCACAGTTCTGATCCCCTTTGTCTAGATGAATTCATTGCCGACCCTGGTTTTGAGGGGGACGAAGAAGATATGAATCGAAGAGCAGCCGTTAACGCTCGTCTTGATCGCCGAGAGAGAGAGCTAAATGATCAAGACCTAGCCAAAATTGCCCAAAATCTACACGAGCGTTACAGGAGTGCCGGAGTACGATATACGGGAGACATGAACGAGGTTCCACAACGCTTGCTTATGCCCTCGGTACACGATGCGAGCTTGTGGCAAGTTAGAGTCAAGGTAGAGTACCAGTATAGTCCAAGCTTTATATCGTCATTCAAACCGTTTTTCCAGCCCGGACGGGAGCGAGACATCGTGTTCAGTCTCATGCGCAAAGCAACGGATCTCGAGTATACGACCCAACCGCTTTCGATACTATCAGCTTTCGAACGTGACTCTCTGCCTGGGATGATATACGTAGAAGCCCGTAGCGCCCAACAGGTCAACCAGGCATGCAAAGGTCTCGTCGGCGTCTACCCAAGTCGAGGTATCACTTTGGTACCCATCGAGGAAATGGCCAGCCTTTTGCAAATCAAGAAGCAAGACTTGACTGTAACCCCCGGTACATGGGTTCGTGTCAAGCGCGGAAAGTATCAAGGTGACCTTGCACAAGTTATGGACATAACCGAGAACGGCGAGGACGTAGGCCTCAAGTTCATTCCTCGTATCGATCTTAACCCGAGGGATGATGCGAGCGTAGACGGTCGCAAGCGGAAGAAAGCTACAGCAGGTGTTCCCACGATGCGTCCTCCCCAACGGTTCTTCAATTACGAGGAAGTTGTCAAGGTATATGGCCGCAAACAGGTTTCCAAACGGAATCAGGTCTATGTCTTCCAAAACGACACGTACAAGGACGGTTTTATCGAAAAGGACTTCAAACTTTCGGCGCTGCAATTGGACGACGTTAATCCCACTTTAGATGAGATCACGCGCTTTACCCGAGGGCAAGACGGTGCCGAGAACGAGAATCCAGTTGACCTCTCTATTATCGCGGAAGCGTCAAGAAAGGCAGCGATTTCCGTCCTACAGCCTGGAGATCACGTCGAAGTCTTCGAGGGAGAACAAGCTGGTGTACACGGTGTTGTCGACTCAATCAATCAGGATGTCGTCACCATCACTGCAGTCGGTGTGGACCTTGAGGGCCAAAAAGTTGACGTCCCAGCTCGCAGCGTCCGAAAGCGGTTCAAACCCGGTGACCATGTTAAAGTGATGACTGGCCAGAATGCAGACGAAACTGGTCTCGTCGTGTCTGTTTCGGACAACGTCATTACGTTCCTCTCAGACATGTCCATGCAGGAGGTAGGCTTCCCTGTTTGTACTGTTACTCTACCCACCATGTTCATCATGTTTTCATTCAGGTTTCTGTGTTCTCAAAGGATCTTCGGGAGGCTGCTGAGGTAGGTTCCGGCACAAACATCGTAGGTAACTACGAGTTGCATGATCTGGTTCAACTTGAGTAAGTACATTGTTTGCTGACGACTCTGGTACTAAAAAAGTTCTTAGTCTACAAACTGTCGGAGTCATTTTCAAGACTGAGCGTGACTCCTTCCGAGTGCTTGACCAGAATGGTCAAGTACGACTCGTCCAACCGCATCAGATATCCATGCGTAGGGATTCATATCGAGCAATAGCAACCGACTCTGAGGGTCACGAGCTTCGTGTCAATGACAATGTCCGCGAAATTGATGGAGAGGTGGGTCCATAGCAAGTATGCGCTGATTTAGTCTCACTTATTCCACAGACTCGTAAAGGCAGAGTGCTACACATTCACCAATCGTTTTTTGCTTTCTTACACAACCGTGATATTCCCGAGAACGGAGGTGTATATGTCACCCGCGCTCGATCCCTAGCCTCACTAGCACCAAAGGGCAATCTCGTTAAACCTGGCACGGACCTGGGTAAGATGAACCCACATGTGGCCGGTGGTGCGACCACGGGGGGCATGGTTGGCTCTGCAATGGCCCGCGGACCGCGAGATCGGGACATCGGCGCACTTGTCACTGTTGTCAAGGGTCCACAGAAAGGCTACGTTGGGATTATTAAAGACACCAACGGAAACCTCGCCCGCGTAGAGTTACACACCGGGAACAAAGTGGTCACCATTGACAAACAAAAACTGTGTCGCAGGCTGTAAGTAGTGCGAATTAATTTTGACCTCGTGGTTCTTAGCTTCCTCGTCTCAGACCCGATGGAACACTCCTTCCTCTTAACAAGCCCTATAATCCGAATGGTGGACAAAGTGGTTTCAAGCCCCCGGGAGCACCAGCGCGAACACCCAACCCTTATGCGCAAGCGACCGGTGGTCGGACGCCTGGATGGGGAGGAGGAGGTCGTACACCAAACCCATATGCGAATGGTGATGGAAGAACCCCGGCATCTTCCAAAACACCGAATGCATGGGGCGGTGATGGTGGCAAGACCCCTGCCTGGAACGCTTCGTCCCGCACGCCTAATCCACACCAGGATGGTGGCAAGACACCAGCTTGGAACGCCTCTTCACGGACGCCTAATCCTTATCAAGATGGAAACAAAACCCCTGCGTGGAATGCCTCGTCACGGACTCCAAACCCATATGCGAACAGTGATTCCCCAACTTGGGGTGGCGATGGGGGCAGAACACCTGGTTCGAGTTGGGGCGGAGGATGGGGTAATCCACCGGATAATAGCACATGGGGCAACGCCTCACCTGCACGGCCAGCCGATGTTAGTTACTCTTCATGGGTGAGCACGTCAAAGTAACTGGCATCTACCGCAACTCGCTCACTGGACAAAAGTCTGCACCAACACCAGCAGCTGCTCCGACACCGTTTGCTGCTCCTACCCCAGCTGCATCGTATCCGAGTGCACCTACGCCTCGCACCATGGGGTCGGCTGGCTTTATGCATTCAGCCCCGACACCAGGGGTTTCGACTGCGGACGAGGATGATTCGAGTGAGTGACTAACCGGTCAATCGAAAAATACCATCTCACTGGCTGGCTTTCAGCTCCTAACTGGCTACTAGAACCTGTTTTCCAAAACAAGAAGGTACTGATGGAAATCACTGGCACGTTGGGGGGCTGGCATGATGGTGAGCTCAACGGTGCCAAGGGCTTCGTCACCAGCGTCTTCCGAACCCCCGGAGATACACTCATCACCATCGAGTACATCGACCCTGGTCGAGCGGGGACTACGGTGGATGTACCAATCACCTATCTCAGTCCTGTTCACCCACAACAGGTCGGCGATCGCGCCATTCCACTACATGGAACCGATCGGGGCGTCGAGGTCATTCTGAGCCAACAAATAGCCCCGGAGATATGGCAAGTGTCAAAGTCGCTCGATTCAGATATGATTACGTGTCTAGGAACTGCGATGGTGAAGCTCCACGTCAAGTGATGCAAAAAGACTGTCGTATTTTTGGTTTGACGTTACGTTTTTCCCCCCCATGTACCACTCGTGCAGATGTTGATCCTAAATTATGTACCCTACCTTCTTCCCGGTGCCGCTGCTGTTGCCAGACATCGCTGTAAAGTGATTTATGCGAATGCTTCAGCAAGTGACTATTGGATAAATCCCCCAACTGTTCCCCTTCCTCAATCCCTTCACCGACGCATGGTTAGACGAAGGTAGTGTTCTTTTCGAAGCAAATGAACGTTCTTCATGGCGTGACCTGTCAGACTGTCACATGCAAAAGCATCCTCATTTCAACGGAGAGGCAAGACATTCTACAGACACAGTTACACATCGCTACGCCACTCGTACACCCGGGAAAGAAAATGAAATATTAGAATTGCTTGGCCGACTTCTCTGCATACTTGGTCGACAGCTCGGCAGCCATCTGGAGTGCACGAGGCGTATCGTACTTGTCCATGACGACTTCCACGAGCTGGATTTTTCCTGCACTGGCAAATTGGGGATCATCCAAGAGTTTTTCCAGTTCGGGTTTGTTGCGGACGGTGTACGACCTCGACAACGTGCCATCAAGATCGCCGAGGGTCGTCAAAAGTGACGTCCATTTCCTAGTGTCGCGTCAGCGGTGCGGTCGCGAAAGTCAGGATATCGTCACTAACCAGTCAGCAATGTCGTTGTACTTCCTGTCCACGAGTCAGGACTGATTACTCGGTACACACAAAGAAAACGTTGCTCACCTGTTCATGCCATGCAGATGCCTCTCGATGTTATAACCGCTGTTGTTGATCAGAAAAACGATTGGAGTGAGCCCGTGGCGGGTCATGGTAGACAGTTCCTGGACAGTGAGTTGCCTGGAAATTGATGAGTATATAACCGACACGACGGTCCCTGGGCCTACATGCTGCCGTCGCCAATGAAAAGGATAACACGACCAAGTCCTCTGTCGCGCGCGGCAAGGGCCGCTCCTAGAGTACTCCCTTTTGGGTCTCAAGGTCAGTTCGTTATCGCGCGTGTTTATCCGCCCGCTTACCGACAGCCCAGCCAATGCTGCCATACAGTAACTGGCTCACAAACGTGGTCTGTTCAGGTAACGGGACATCCAGGATACCAAAATTCGACGTTCCTAAAAATAAACGGGCTCAGTCTAGCTCACGCAGGGGCTGCAGTTGATGACGTACCAGTCTCTGTGACGATCACATCCTTCTTTCTGAAGAATTTGCCGACTCGAGGCCAGAAGTAGGACTGCGTGATGTCATTGGTTTGTTCCACGGGGAGTTCCAGTTTGGGGTTAGAAACCACAAGTTCACTAGCCTGACACCGGTGATCCTTCAAACGAGAAGTGAGCTTTGGAAGTAGTTGCTTCATCCCGATTTTTGGGAAGTGCGCATGGCGCACGAGGGTCTGGTCGGAATGCAACTGGAATTGACTCAGATTTTCGCCAAGTTCAAGCTTCAAGGTATGCATACCTCGATAGTGTGAGTGGTTGGGATTCGATATGTGAACATTCCCGTGTTAAAATCTGATTTTAGTCCACCGATGGATAAGATCAGCTTGGCACTTTCTACCCGTTCCTTGATCACAGGATCACTGATGGAACCCATGTAAATCTGTGGACTAAAGGTGAACAGGAGATCGGAAAGAGCAACGAATACATACACCGCCGTACCGATCATACCCCTCATTGATCGTAGTTTTGCCCATCGGTGCTGAGTATACGGGGAAGTGGGTTGCAGTGAGCAAGTCGTTCACTTCCTCCTGTACATCATGTCGAAATACACAAGCGTCGACGAGGACGGCGACATTGCTTTCAGCTTCACGAACAGCTTTCATGATCTCATCCAACACGAACTCTTCCACATCAGAATCGTTTGGAGGGAGGATGCGGGATAGTGGGATCTTCAATCGCTTGGTCGAGACTTTCTCAGACACCATATCGGTCGGAAGTGACAAGTAAACCGGTCGAGCCTGAGAACAGATAAGGGCTCGAGTCTAATCGATGAATTACGAGACATACACGGGAGATGCAGTCGGTGAGAATACGGTCGATTTCTGCTGGAGCCTGGACTTTGTTCGCCAGCATTGCCTGGGATATGGTCACCTGTTCTGCAGCTTTAGTGAACACATCGAACCTGTCAAATGACGTGAGCAACACGTTTGTCTAGTGACGCTTGTTAGTACCTTGCATCCCCCAGTGTGTGATGAAGTAAAGGCCTTGTCTTCAGTTGAGTAGTGCTTGGCACGCCTGCTATATGAAGTACCGGGACCATCTCGGAAAATGCTGGACGGGACATGAGGGGCGGACATGGTGGAAAAAAAATGATATCAGCTTACCGCCCGCTATGCCATTAATGGCACTCAGCTCGCCGACACCAAACCTTGGATAAAGGGTTAGAGAGAACGCAGAATAATTGGGATCTCAAAGTACGTTGTGACAACCACCCCTATACTGTGTGGCTTAACTCTTGCATACCCATCGGCAGCATATGCCGCATTGAGCTCGTTGCTGAGACACCGTCAGACTGTGGACCTTGTGTAGACACAGAGCATACCAGTTCCCAATCCACTTAATCTTGGGATGGTCCTCTACGTAATCCTTGAAGATCGACCTGTTAACGAGACGCCCAGACTTGGAATACAGTATGCAAACGCACCAGGAAAGCTGGATTATGCGTCAGCTTCACCTCAAACACGATCGAATAGGCTATACATACGCATATTGAAGTCACCAGGCACACCAAAGATAGACTAGGTTGGGGAGGTTATCAATATTTCACGGCGGAGGTAACGCAGAAAGCGATATACCGAAACCCCGAGCTGTTCCAACCTAGTCAAAAGGTAGTCTGCGATGGTAATTTGCTCGTCGCCCTTGTGCTCGAGCGCAAGAGAGTGCAGCTCATGACGAAGTCTAGTCACTTCTGATTGCAAGTCAGTTAGAGTTGCTTGCATGGTGTTGGTGATGGGAGGTGAAGGCGAGACCGTTCTTCCTTGAGCTCTTTTATGGATATCTGGAAGGGAGTAACCCTGACGTTTTTGGACCGCATGTGACCGCGTACGGCCAACCACGGCGTACGTGGTTGTCTAGTTCTTTATCCCCCGTGATCGCATGAGATGAGGCCGAACCACGGCATACGATATTGTCAGGTATTCCTGCCCGCACCGCAAGATACCGCAAGGCACATTAGAATTTAGTATCTCAGTCTCAAGGAACCTACCGGTACCTGAAACAACAACCCAGGTGTTCAAGCATTCAAGCCGACCCGGTTTCAGCCTGGTCTAGAGGGTGGTTCCAGACCCAAGTCAGATAGCCCACATGACCCAAAACGTTACTCCTGGAAGCCTAGACGCCATGAACAACAGATCTTCTGCGCCGTCCCTTCGCCGTCTCTTCCGTGAGCGAGATAAGATAGCTGATGGGGGTAGAGCGCAGAGACAATCCTGTTTAGCGGCTTTCTACCCACCGCTGTACTGTTTTCGGAGCGCTGATCCGGTACTTACGGGTTCAAGTTAAAAGTTGAGCCTGACAACGTGAGAAAGTCGGCAGTTCAAGCAAAACCATATCCATGTCGTTTCTCGTAGGCTCCCTCGCAGGTGCAGTCGCGACAGGTGGGGTAAGTCACACCAACCCTCTCTCGAGCTAGAACTCGTATACGAGCCCGCAGGTATACTATGGCTTCTCGAACCTGATGCAAACGAGGTATGTCATCGAAGCTTGAACGTTGACCTCGGCTCACACCGGTGCGCGTTGTGTGGATAGGACCGCTCAACACCGTCACGAGTGGGTATTCTCGTGTTTGCATGTTGCGTATTTACTTTTTCATCTTCGCATGCCATGCGCTACAGTCTCCACCACCTCTCGTCTCGTCTCGTCGACGCGACCGCGACGCTCCCGGGTCCCCTACCCGCGTCCAAGCGGATCGTCGAACACCCGTTGAAGACGATGGTACAAGCGCAGTGGAACGAGCACGTCGCGAGCATGTATTCGACTGTCGGGCGGTGGGAACAGCATGCGTCGGGGTGGGCAAGAAAGGTCTTGTACGGGGAGGCATGAGCCGCGTCGTCATCACAGGATCTACAAAATCGCTTGTCTGCACATGGGTACCGGCCCCACATCATCAAACTACAGGATACGTGACTACGGTGTGATTCCAAGACGTCGATGATGTCTTAATTTGCCAGTAGAAAGAGTCCATCATGATGAATCCCCCTATCAACGTCTATAGCCTTGATGATACTGAGTATAACCTTGCGGGGCTGGCGGCGTCGGCTGGTACTGTGTTGATGGCGGAGGGAGTGTGCTTGATGGGGGGGGAGGAAACGTCAGAGGCCGGGGCGGAGGGAATGTCATGCTGGCCGCGTATTCCGAATACTGACGGGACGGTTGAGATTGAGGTGGTGGAGGCGGCGGGGATGGGAACGTCGACTGCCTTTGAGGCGGTGGGGGCGGAACGGATGGTTGCGGCGATAATGATGGGGTAGCGAAGTGTGATGAGCCAAACACACCAAGACCGGAATATGGATCTGATGGTGCGCTCGGTGCTGCGTACGAACTGCGTGGCAACTGTGGCGGGGGTGGAGGAATATAAGGGCCAGGGTGCTGAGGTTGAGCGGGAGGACCGAAGGCCGTGTACGATGTTTGCTGGGGAGGTTTCGGTGGCGGTGATGGTCGGCTCGTCCCACTCCGCAAATTCATTGAAGCAAATGACGCTTCAATGGAAGGCGAAGAACGGGGGGGCGCGGGAACAGGAGGCTTGGCCATTGGGCTGGAGAGTCGTCGTTGGACCTCTGCCTGTCCTGCTAGCTTGTCGCGTTCCAAACGTCGCTCAGAGACAAAGGACTGGACATTGCGAGAAAGGGTCGAGCTCAATTCCGTGAGTTGGCTGTAAAATTGCAGTCCTTTCCTGTGCGTAGGGCCTGTCTGTGAGCGGGTGATCTGATCAAGCAGACGATAAACTCACGTCAATCCATCCCTGACTTCCATGTAGCCATCCCGAGACCGTGATATTCTTCGAATGGCGTCTTTTTTCCGTTTCTCTCGTTCTTCCCACTTCTTTGCGCCAGGTCCACGTCCTGCAGTGTCCCGTAGACTCTTCCACAGGCTCTGAATCTCTTGCAAAGCGATTTGCTGGTGATGTACGGTAGCAGCTAATCGTTGCTGATACGGTCTGAACTTTTCAAGTTCGGCAGCAAATAAAGCAGGTTCGACATTGCTATTGCGGCGGTTGAGCAATAGGAGATGTGATACGTCGTCCGCTTGGATCTGAACGATCGTCAGCAGAAAAAGTGGCCGCCTCAAAAGTAGAACTACCTTGTCCTTGAGGTCCTTGAGGACTTCATTTCGTTCGTACGCAATCTTCTTGATCCTTCCTAGACGCTCCTCTATCTCGGTTGTATATTGTCCGATTTGCGCCTGCTCTTGCTCGTCGCGGGTTTCCCAGCTGATATCCAGGTCTAGCAGGCTCTCTGCGCCCCCGCGTTGTACGCTCGCACGGAAGAGTTCTTCAAGGTCAGATGACAGCATCAGCGAGATGTCTCCCTTCACGGTATCCCAAATTGCGAAAACTTGCTTGTCAGACGTTGCCGCTGCCTCGAGAGCGTTCAGATGGGACTTTAGATCTTGTCTCAAGGACTTGTTCAGCGATGCAGATGGCTCCTGTGTCCATAGATGATCATACTTGACCCTCATCGATTCGCACTCGCGGGATTCGCCGTCCAATTCACGAGAGAGGGACTCGAGCTCGGACTTGACAGCATCCTTCAAGCGAGACAATTCACGCGTGAGCGCATCGACGCTTTCTTGATCTTCCATGACCCCAATGTCGTCTCTCCAACGCCGCACCTCGAGCGGAATCTCGTCCTCTGCGCCAATTCCTCCCTCTGCCATGGCTTTGAATCGCCCGAGACCTTCCTGCACCCCTATGGCCTCCAATGCACTGCGAACCTCGACTTCTGCGCTCTCGGCATTTTCCACCTCTTTCCGAACCAACTTTGCTTTCTCTTCCGAGTAAACGCTCGCGCTTTCGTGGACGCTGAGAGGGATAAGCTTGATGAAGATGTCCGGACCGATAACCTTTTGTACTTCGGGTGCGCTGTAAACCTCCTGGATGGTAGTAGGAGTGGCGACGGACGCCTTGTCAATGGCAGGGAGGGCATCTGGAGAAGGAAGGACGGCGTTGTAGATGAGATCGTTGTCGCGTTGAGCTGCATTCTTGTGGTCGGTGCAAACTTGTAGATGAGATTTCGTGCGGTCGAGAATGGAAGCCCCTGCATCGGGCGGTAGAGTGGGCGATACGTGTGCCCAGAGGGCAGAAAAGGATTGTGCAGTACGGTGACCTTCTTTGGCGAGTGACTCTGCGAGAGTATAGCGGACGAGGGATTCGCCATGGTTACCTGCTTTACTGTCGACCTGGGCACGGTAGAATTGGGCGAGCGAACCAAAAAACTTGGATTTGATCTGGAGCAGGGGTGAGACGGATCGCCAAACGGGACAGGTTGAAGATATACTTGTATGAGAGTTACCCAATTTCGATCAAAGATGCCTTTTCCCATGAAATCTTTTACTTCCTCGGAGAGGGAGGTATACATGAACGCGGCCTGAGATGCGATCTTTGCAATGAGCGAATTCGCCTTCTTCTCGTCGATGCATTTCTCGAGAAAGACCTCTGTGGCCTGTGCAAGGACGACGCCGACGAGGAACTTGATCACTTCGCGACTGAGGTCGGTGGATGGTGCATGCAAAAAGTTGTCGTTTATATAGCTGAGCATACCGGCACAGCTACGGAAGTAGTGAAAGGCGAGCCTCAAGCCCTCTGGATCGGACCTGTTCTGAGATGCGGCGATGGCAGAGTGGGTGGCGGCGATCTGAAAGAGAACGGAGGCCTTTTCGAAGGCGATGGATGTTTGCACGGTGACCTTGTTGGTGAAGGCATCGTGCCAGGAGAAGTTGACACGGATTTCGGAGAAACGGAGCTCGAGGAGTTCAAGCTGGCCAAAGTACTTGTAGAGGAGATCGCGGCCTGTGGATGGATGAGCGGTGTGCAAGCAGGGCAAAAGGAAAAGGGTGGACCGGTCATGTCGCTTCCTGCGCCCTTTACAGCATCCTGTCTGCAGCGCTGGAGTGCCTGACACTCCTGAGCATATGTCTCTGGATTCTCGCCGTACGACTTTGCGATGAGGTTTCGGATTGGCGTCGTCCAGTCGACCTCGTCGGCGGTCTTTCTAGGGATCGAAATCATCGGGGACTGGTGCGAGGACATGATGACCGATCCGAGTCGAAACTGCGCATACAGTCAGGTGAGGGTATAGCTTGTTTATCCCTGTTTGTTTCTCCTCCTCAAATGTCGCCACCAACGTCGAGCGAGAACATTGTCAGTCAAAAGGTGCTCTTGTCTTTTCTTGCTCCCGTCGCTCTGCTCACGTCGACGACAGTATGACCGCTGTCGTACGTCTATCCTTGTCTTCTAGTACACTCGCTCAACTCCCTCCCCAGTCGCCGATCTCCTCGTCAAGACGTACGTCCATGTCCGTCTCTCGCGTCGTCCGTGTACTCACCCCATCCTTAGTGGCGTAGGCTTTGGCATCGGCGTAGTCGCCTCCGTCATTCTCTTCAAAAGTGCGTCCCACCGTCCGTCCGACACAACCCGCTCACACCCCTCGCCTAGGACGCACGTGGCCCATAGCACTCTCCTCCGGCTTCGGCATGGGCGCCGCCTACGCCGACTGCGACCGCTCGTTCAATCCTGCACGCGTACCTGGCACCCGTATCATATCTGACATATCACAACTGGAGCAGTCCAAGTAGACACGACGGCCTCGTCCCGAGTAAATGCCATTTGCTAATTAGACACGTTTCCCTGGTCATTCCCCACCCGTTCCGATTTTTTCCGTCCCTTTACCCGACCCACCCGCGTGCTGTCCAAACTCACATGTGTTATCACGTCCAGGTAAAGTCCTCTGTGGCTTTCCGTGCACAAGCCGTTCGTACAATACGTCTGTCGCGTGGTCGTTAGAGATCCCGCTTGCTGTTGTGAGAGATATTGTCGACAACGCACATGCTGTTGCACCCATGATGGGCACTGTGACGATGATTGTACGCAGTCTTTGGGCTTGCGGGTACAACTTTGGAGCCATCCTCCTGTGGTGGTAATGAACGAGACTTTGCACAACTGGTGTTCACTGTGATGCGTGGGAGAGTTACATTTCCCGCGGCGTTCGCACTACGAACCCTAGCTAATAAGTAGGCCTAGAGCCTAGGATCGACTTTATCGACGCGTGTATGTAACTCTAATTTGTGAGTTCAAGAAGTGACTTTACCGCGACGGTTGCGAGCATTCGTAACATGCTGTTTGCATCAGGCGCGTGTCACCCATCTAAACTATTTGCCAAGGGACAAGAGGTTCTTGGTCCTAGAGGCTGATAACCCTCGTTCCAAAATCTGCGACAGGATATGGAAAGGTGAGTCCAGGACAGCACATGAACATCAACGACGTCGGAATCTCGAGGCGACGTGCGAGCGCTGCCACCGTCTGTGGACTAAAATCCCCTTCCACGAGCATCTACACGATATCATGAACATCGAGTCACTGGTTATCAGATGATAAAGACGACCGTACCAAATCGATCGTGATTTCCGGGAACGCTTCGTCTAAAACTGTACGCGCAACGTCAACCCTAGTAGCCCCACATACCCTAGATCAACCTACTCTTTGTGTTGGCCTCCATCTCCGATGGCACTGTTCCGTCGTGAAAATGGACGATCTTCAGGCACGAGGTCTCCTCGTTATGTTGGACGTAGAGGATCATGTTGAATAGCTGGTTGATCTAACCAAGTTCGTTAGCTCGGGCTCTCGAGTGTCGCGTAAACGCACTGCACCTCGTCAGTTCTTACCAACAGACACACTTCTTGCCTCTTCAACTTTTTCATAACGTGGGTCAAGTTGCTTCCCCAGTTTTGCGTAGGCCTTAGTTGGTGGAGGATAGGGACTTGGTCGTACATCCAGTAAACCCACCGGAGAATTGCAACTTTGTTGTCCGTGATTGAAAAGAAGACGAGTAGCCCGAGAAAGTAGAGTGCAAACCAGCTACGCACGCGTTAATTTCAGTGGACTATCGTCCAGTGTGACACGTACCCAGCAATGGTAGGATCAATTGCGATGCTGCCCGCAAATACGGCACCTGCCACAAGACCAGTGCCGACCACGTAGGACAACGAGCATCGCGACAGACGCGGGAGACGAGGTCGTGAAAAGCGCAATAGTATAAGCGAGAGAGGGAAGAGTGTCATTACAGAAAGCCACGCAACAGAGAACCTGTAACGCATAAACTGTCCGCATGGAAAACTGTAAACGCGAACAACCTACATCTTTGAGACAACACTCAAATTTGCACCGGTGCTGGCATAAACCGCACCACTAAAGCCAACAAAGGATAGGATCGAAACATATAGAGCCTTGGTGCATGGTAGAACAGCAAGGAATGTTCCAGGCAGGACATGGTCGTGGGCCAACTCGGCCAGGAGTTCACAAGCGCTCGTTATGCCTACCCAATAAGATTTCAGCAACGCGCAGGGTGAATCTCGACTCACCTGTAAGAACCCCTGCACAGAGCACGACCACTGCGTCTATAGCAACCCAGACCCGTAGCCAGCGTCCAGCCACCTATGCCACTTGCCATCGGTACTCGATAAAAGACACCAAGTATCAACCAAACCTTTTGCGCCAACAGACTTAACACATTTTCGTGTGTCTGTACATCCAATGGAAGCAATGCCAACACGAATAGCATCATCGCGGGATTCAAGATCATAGCAGAGATATGAAGATTGCGCAGAACTTTTGGGTAGGTGCCTGGTCGCATTTTGGCTGCATAAGCCGGAGCACCTGCAACGCATGTTCAAAATGATATCACTGGTCGTGACGTTCACATACATTCAAAACCAGTCATACCGAGCATACTAATGCATACTCCATTGAAAATCTGCTTCAAAATAGGCGCGGAAGAAGATAGTCCTGCCTGGCCAGCGGTCCAGTTCTCTCGGAGCTGATGAGTGCCGACAGAAGCCCATGCATATATGGATGCGATTGCAAGGGCAAGCACCGTGAGGAGCTGCACGCACGCCATGGGTTAGTTTACCTTAATTCATGCTCAAAGCGTCAGAGACACACATGAAATGTAAGCACGCCACTCGCAATTCTTGCACTCTCTCTGAGCCCCAAGAAACTGACGGCAGTAAAAAGAACAAATACGAGCAAGGCTCCGATGTAAAGTGGAAATGGGAAGGCAACTTCTCCGGCGAGGTACGAGCTAGCAGTTGCAGCTGACACGACAGCAGTTGCGGCAAAGTCGAGGAGGAGAAGAGCTGCGCCGACAAGCGCGACGGCCTTTGTGGACCCGTTCAATCTATTGCGTTGAAAACCATACTTCCGGATCGATTTCGGCGGTATCACTCACAGATAAGTGTACGGTGCTCCGCTTATTGGTAGAGCTGATCCCAGTTCCTCCATGATTGGACGCCAAAGGAATAATGTTAAAGTGGCAACAAACATGGAAAGTGGAGAGCTTGAGAATTACGGAGGGCACGGTTAGGGACCACCAACCGACCCAAATACTGACATACTCACTATACACCAGATATCGCGAACACGCTAGGGATGGTGTAGAACACACCACCCAAGATATCGTTAGCAGCAAGCGCACTCGCTGAAAATTGACCCAATACGCGTTGATTTTGTGCTTCGAGGAGTGCATTATGACCATGCGCGAGGTCTTCCCGAGAAAGCACAATCCTGAAAATGGATCCCCAGCCGGCAAACTCAAAGTCGTCGGTGAGGTTCAAGAAACGTGAAGGGACCGCTTTCAACTTGAGCTTGCCTGATGTACGCGTGCGCTGACGACGAAGGACGATGTTGGATTGCACTTCCTTGGGTAGTGCATCTGTGTGTGCGTTCGGGTGCCCAGTGACTTAGGGACGGTAGTCAATGGATTCCAAATGGGTTCACGCACGGTTCTTCATTATAGCTGCATCTGCATCGTTGGAAAAAAAACCTTTACTCTCCGCCAAGGTTGAAGGAGTGTCCATGATACCAGAGAGTTTTCCCGGGTGTCAATGACTTGAAGTTGGCTGAAACTTGTAAAGACAACTCCGCTTCCGGTGACTCAGGGGCCCGTCACGGTTAGTGAGAGCAGCAGGGAAGTAGGTCATCAAATACGAGAAAGGCGGAAAAGACAAAATTGCATACGAAAGCGGCCACGACAAACAGAAACCATCGTCGCGTCTCATTTGTTCACAACTAGAATATATTCAACCGTTACTCTGAATGCAGTACGATGTGCGTTTCTCGGACTTTGAACCACTTTAAATTTGAAACTCCGTCGGGTCGTCCATCCCGCCGAAACCGTTGGTCCGTTGGACGGCCCAGGTTTTCCTCCAGTGTGTAGCAACATCATAATAGGGTGTTTGTGTGGCCCTACGCCTTGTCAAGGACGTCAAGTTGTATACCGGTGTTCACTTATCTTGAGCGAGTGTTTAGCGATCCCCTGACCAGCGGTGAGCCACCAGCCGCATAAACTTGGCAGAGGCTGTCCCCAATTTGACACCAAAGTGGTCAAGTAACTGATCTCCACCCCTGCGGCCGTCAAGTAAGTAAGCTCATTTCGGTGGTCGATTCCAGACGATGTTATCTCATTCCGTATCTGCAGAACGATACACTGGCAGTGAGAAATGTCTGCGGTCCACGAGAACGATAGTGTTAGTATCCGTCTCCGATCCAAAACACCATTGCAGCAAGATCGGAGCCAACGCGGCAGGACCTCTCCCTGAATATGCCGATGCCGGCATCTCCAAGATTTCGCCGCCCCCTAATTTTGATGCCGCTACCGTCGACATCTTGGAATGCCTCGGCGAGTAAACCTAGTGCCTACAAAGCGCTGCAAACTCAACACGTGTGCCCTGGCGCTAGACTAATCTTTGCCCATCCAGTGCAAACCTGGTGATCCAATTTCAAGGCGGCTGGTACGTCCCCAGTACTGTACGTTTATATTCGTTCGTACTGCCTTCTTGCTTTTCGAACTCCATCTGCAAGGTTCAGGGCTTCTCTGCCAGGCTATGATCATGGGGTTCTCGTAATTGAGAATTCAATTTGCTCTTCAAGTTGCCAGGTTGCCAGGGGAAACATGGGATATACTCACTCAGTGGCACTGTCCGCTTGGAAGTGGACAAGTCGACATTGTTCTAACTATAGGGCGTTGTTCGGAATCCCAGTCTGTGCGGTGACTCCTGACAGAAGTCGACCTTACAAAAGTTAGACGTCATACATAGTTACAGTGGTGACTTACCCCTACAGTATTTCAAAGCAATAAACCCGTTTACCGGTGAGGTTGCCATTTGTACAGGCATGCTCAAAACGAGTCTGACAGGTATAGGACCCAGGGGATGTCCAGGGGTCTCAATAATGCAGCGTCCCTCCAAGTGGGTCGGCAATCAAGCCTTCAACTGTCAACGCTCAGCTGCCAGCGACATAGTCACGGAAGTTTCTGCTTACCGTTCCTGCGCAGACACCCACAGCCAATGTCGGGGTAGGATCACCGTCGCTATAGCGTACCCAAATCCCCCAGACGGCATTGCCAATAACTGCCGATATCAGGCTACTACTAATCTAGCTTCACGGTCAGAGATTCCCGGCGCATAGGGGTATAAAAGACGAAGCATACAGAACAGTCCTACCATTCTTCGTCTGTGAAGTCTTCTAGTCAACCACACCTCAAATCTTCTTCTCACCATGAAGTTCATCTCATCCCTCGCCGTCCTCTTCGTTGCCGTCTTGCCATGCCTCGCACAGAGCGGGAATGTGCGCGTCACGTATGACAATACGTATGACGATGCCAAATGGCCTCTCAGTGCAACCGCCTGCTCCAATGGCGCCAACGGGCTCGAGAGCAAGTACCCCACCTTGGGAACCATCCCCAAATTCCCCTACGTAGGTGGAATTCCAGGACTCACCTGGAACTCCCCGCTGTGCGGTACTTGCTGGAAGCTCACATACGTTGCCCCCGGTGGGGCCGCGAGCAGCGTGACCATCTTCGCCGTTGATGAGGCTTTCACCTACAATATCGCGGAGGAAGCATTCCTTGCCCTGGCGGGTCCCGCTGGTGTGGCAGCAGGCGCTGTGAACGCAACGGCAGTCAAAGTCGCTTGCTGAACGCGAGATATTCTGAAACAACTGGTACGGAAATGGTATTCTTCTTCGGCACCCATCGCTCACGCGTTCTTCAGGACGTGGATTTGTCACTTTGATGAATTTTGTTTCCAAGTAACGGATGGATTTTTTATTTTGATGTAATATAGAATCGTTCGAGTGGGGTTAGCGGCTGTTCGTGTTCTATGATGTTGATGTACCGTTTATTCGATGGACTCTTTGAATCGTAGAAAATATGTTCCAGGCATGTCCGAGAGGAGCCGCTTGAGACAGAAAGTAAATCTTCCACCAGCAATTTCTGTCACCGGGACGAAAGCAGGCTAACTGGCGTCGCCCCTCCAAACTTCACGGTTCTAGATCGCATGCATTTTGGCATCCGCGCACATCTAATCCTGATGTGAATCCATAATAAATTTCGAGCTAACCTGAGGAACGACACGGTTTGGTATTGGCATTGACGCAGTGCTTACCAGATTATTTTTTTTGTCATCGAGTTCCTCATGGAACGATGGATACAAAAGCCTTGCGTGAACACCATGTAGCCGTTAGTAGCCAGACCGTAAAGTGTTGCAACTGTGAATCCTCTTCACCATCAGTTTTCGTATCCGAGTCGTGCGCAAGGCAAGTCTGAGAGTCGAAAGCTCTGAAATGATAAGATCTTTTTCATGTTCCGTTGGATCAAGATGATGGTTCGTGAATGCGGACATTACGGCCGAAGAGCCTCGAGCAATTTGATAGTCGATTAAAAGGACGTGGGAGTGATCACCGTGGAGCAAGAGAATTAATGTTCTGACAACAAATCACTGCACCTTCATCGCTGTGGTGTTTCAGTGGACGAACCGTCTGGATTCATTTGTATTGTCAGGTCCTAGTATTCTACCCAAGCGAAGCTCATGGGAACAAACGTGAACAATTTGCACAGTGCAATAGTCATGTACATACGTGCTGAAAAAGCCAACCTTCCATGCTAATACTAGCGCAAAGGATCACTCCCCGCACTGAGGTCGCGGACGACATAATAGCTAAAAAAGAGTACTTTGAAGGTGAGTGCAAGTCCCGCGTGCAATACACCGACGGCGACGATGAGAAGTCGTGTCGCCTTGGCATCCGCCTTTAACGCGGCGGGGTTAATTCCACCGAAAACATGCATGATCGGGGTACGACTTACGCTCGAAAGAATAGGATAGACATTCACTACGAGGTAGTAGCCAGAGAGGCTAAAGGCTAAACCGACGAGGACCCAACGCGTGATGGACTCTGGTATGACGCACAGCATCTGTTTTTTCTCGTTAGCGCAATGTATGAATCATACAGTAAGACAACTAACAGAAACAGGGATCCACACAAATTGTGCGTAGCCCCAGACCCCAAGGGCATCTACGATACCCCACTCACCAACACCCAAGTACCGCAAGGCGAGCCAGAGAGCAAGAGGCACACCAAAACTGTATGTATAGACGAGCGTTGCGGCGAGTCCCAACAACCCAAAGTTGTAATCGTATTGGGCGCTGGGTGAGGAGAGGTATTTGGAGATGCTCGCGGCGAGTGAAGAGGAGAGGAAGAGCGCAAGAATGAGTGTCGTGGAGACCCAGAAAGGGCCATATAGGTCACAGCCAGAGGCGAGGCTAGGATAAGTTGGAGAAAGTGGGAGTAATGTTGCATAGCAGCGCTTCAAAACTGTGGAAGTGTCGACGTCGAAATAGGGTTGATAGTACTCGACTGTCCAAAATCCAGAAGGACCTTTCGATGAAGCTACACCATAGTCGATATTGGGAGGCGCAGACTGCGTTCCCGCGTTGGGTGCACCAAGGAATGCTATAAACAGGGGCAGTGAGGGAGCGATATAATATTAGCATGAACTTCGCTACACCACTCACACTTGAATTCAAGGCCCTCTGGTCCTTCTTCTAGATGCTGCGAGTAGCGTAATTATACGTGGTCGATGCTTGTCGTATATTATACTCACATCATCCGCGTCTACGGCGACGTATGCCATTTTTCAGAGCGAGTGCCGAGGTTGAAAGGGACAGAAGACGAGACGCCTCTCGCCAGTGGCCACGTGGCTCTACTGCAAATGCTACCAAAAGTGTAACAAGGAATGCTAATGCGAATCTACAGTCCTAACCATGAACGATACTTTTCAACCTCGGCCGCATTCTTATCGACAATACGTTGTACTTCATCACCCCACACGTCTACGGGGCGCCGGCGCTCTCCAGCGTTGCCGATACCAAAGCATTCTTTCTCGTGTCTTTCTGCTTCCGCAAACTCGAAGACAACACAATTATCCAGGACCAACGGTTTCAAGGGATCCCAACGAAGTAGCTGTGGTCGAGTAGGCACGTTGTGGGGCGGAACAACAGTGCGTCCAAGATACAGATCCTCAAAAATGAGCGCAACGTCATCCTCATCAATGGGCAGTTTGCTACATTTTAAAGGTGATCAATATCGGGGTGAGTTGGACGAGTGAAATGCAACTCCACATACTTGATTTGCTCGCCGATAAACTTTGATTCACGATGAAGCAAGTCCCTGAGGAGGCGCTCGTAAAGTTTCCTGCGATTTTTGATAGGCAGGGGGTTTAAAATGGGCTTGTTTGCCATCTCGCAGATCACATAAGTGGCTAAATACAAGCCAAACAGAGATGGTAGGGGGCCTACGACCATATTGAGAGACAACATCCAAGGGAAAAAAGCAGGAGCGTACCCAGTACAGGGAGTATCCGAACTCTAAAGTCATCAAATACGCCTAATTCATTAACGCTGCCCTTCTGGAACTCTTCCTCGGGCAATGGCAATAGCTTGACATCTCCGGGAACCTCTGTGGAATACACCACGGGTATGCCTGACGAGACGCCCTGAAGTCGCAGTCTTCGCCTCACAGAACGAGCGAGGGGATCGTAAATAGTGTAAGATATATCACTGATCTGTATTCGAGTAGGGTCGCACTTGGCGCCTGCGCCCATAGACGAGAATACCTGGAAACCAGCAATTGTATTCGACTATCGATCACGTAGCGGTCCGAACATACCTTGATGTTGTGATCATGACAGTACTTGAGAAGGTCCACCTTCGTCGTTATATTATCTATGGCATCTTTTTGGCAGACGGAAGTGAAACCACCCCCTGATATCGAGAAACAACCTAGCTTACCTATAACCCAATCAACACCTTCGAGCAGTTTTCCCCCATCTTCCTTCCTCCAGAGCTCTACCCGACTGTCTACTTCTACCCAACGGGAAATCTGCTTTAATGTCCGTTCGATACAACCCACCTTTGGAGTTCCAACGTCGGAGAGGGTGGCCGTCGCGTGTCGGTTAAGGGACGACAACGTCACATAGTCAAAATCAACCAGCCGTATTTTCGAGACCCCGCTGCAGAATTGGAAACGGAGACAGTCAGAACGGACAAAAAGGTTGCAACGCTCGCACGCACGATCGAACCAACATGACTGCGGCCCAGCTACCGACACCCCCGCAACCCACGACGACGACCGAACCAGCACGGATGCGGGTCATGCCCTCATCGCCAAAGAAGGCGTAATTTCGCGCGAGTTGTTCTTTGACGAGGTCCTCGTCGTACCCGCCGATGTAATTGGGACGTATATACGTCTCCTCAGTTGGTTCCTCAGTTGGGACTGGAAGTCTATTGGGGCGAGGTTCTTCATGAGTGGCGATGGACCGGAGAACGTCTTCATTAAGGTCTCTTCTCCGCTCGCTCCGGCGGTACGCATTGTAGGCGGTGAATAGTGTGGAAGTAATTATGCAGGCCGACAGTGCAGTGAGGACGAGCTGAGTCCGATGAGATTGGGAAGAAAAGACATCCATGGCGTGAACGTTTCCGTGTCACGGTGACATGATATGCCTGAACCATTGCTTACGCATGTAACAAAAGTCATACATTCCGCTATCATGTGTACTACATACATGTTGCAAGCAACTAAAGGTAACCGGAGCCCAGCTGGAAACGATAAATACCGGTATAAAGTAATTCTGAGGCGTGCTGATGATACATCGCAGGTTATGTTCTTCTTTTCGTCTTCCATAGCCCATAAAAAGTGCAAAGTTGGTTCCGAGTTGAGATCTCCATTTAGGTCACGTAGATGAGCGTACGTCGTTGAGAGTTGATGACACACAGAGTGATGAAGGCGCCAATGAGGACACCAGTAATGATGCATGACGCCGTCCCAGCGAATGAATGTGATCGGTCTTTTCGTGGCTTTGCGGCGCCGTACTCCGGGGACGGCGATTCAGAGTGCGTCTCCGCAGGAGAGCACTGTCCCTGTTGCTGATGATGTATGATGATAGTGGGAGAAAGGACAACCGTTGTCGGACGAGAGTCGTCGGAGCTTTCCACGGGCCGAATAGCCGGAACAACATCGACATCTTGTGTCGAGGAGGAAACTGCAGGAGTTTGGTCGATAGTAGGTGCGGGGTAGCGACATTCGACGACGGAGGGTGAAGTAGACGGGGGAGGGGAGAGGGGCGGGGTGGGTAGCATCACGTAGTCTTCTTTAATGTCATCTTTCTCTTTTGCAGGATCAACGTTGGAAATGACTTCAGCTTCCTCGTAGTCGTCTACGACGCGTTCGAGATCCGATACAACGTTCCGCAACCTGCAAACCTCCTCGTCCACATCCACTTTCTGCTTCTCCCGGACCTCTTCGGCGACAGCTTGAACAAGCGACCTGATGACTATCCACATCTCCACATGATCATGTGACCACCATTGGGCAGGCCACTGGGCGATCATGAAGGCAAGGGTGCAAGTCTTGTCGGTCGCGGCGGGAAGGTCCTTGGCAACAGCCCTGTGGAACCACGGCCTGAGGAAGGCCAATGCCAAGCGCACGGAACCTCCGGTTGCATCACGGAGGCGATGTTCTGCAGAAAGCCGCAAAAACTGGTCAGACATATCCTGACAAAATTGTCGGAAACTCGGTTTCCGCTCCATGGTGTCCCAAGACAGAGAATCCAAGGAGGGCTGTAATGACTTGGGGTCGCAGTCTGGGCGCAAGAAGTACGACGGGAGTTTATCGATCAAAGAAAGGAGTGGGACAGAGGCCAGAACAGCTGGGGCGGGAATAGCTCCGTAGACGAGAACGTCTTGCGATTCCAATGCATATCTATACCACTTCCAGTAATCGAGGTGTCTCCTAGGAAATGGAGTTGGAGTTGGTCGATCTGAAGAGGATTGGAGGGGTGGGTGGACTTACTCTCTGGGGGTCCCTTTCCGCAGCAATTCCAATGCGGTAGCTGCTCGGCCTGCGAGCATCCTCGCATCGATGACAGCGATTTCAACATCATGTTTCAGACCGACCCTGTAGCGTCGTGTAGCCTCCCAAATTGCCCAGGCGAAGCTGAAAGTAGTCGAGATAAATGGGGACATGTGTCTCTGGGTCCAGTCCATGTGCTGGGCGATGTCTCGATAGGTGCAAACGGAGGCGACTGTCTCGCCAGGGGCGAAAGAGGAGTCTTTCAGCTGCTCAGCAGCCCGCGTGAAGTGTTCATTAAACTTTTGGCCGACAAAGTAAGGGTCGGCGGCATCGTCGAAAATCTGTGAGCGGGTCTTTGGAGTGTAGATGCGGTAGAGGAAAGGGTTATCTTGGATAAGAGAATCAAAGTAGAATTCAGAGCCGAAGCCATACTGGGGAAGGGGAGTCCCGCTAATCGGGCTCTGGATGGCGGCTGGAGCTGGGAGCTTGGAATCTGTAGGAGGGACAGACATGTCGAGGGTCAGGACGGTCTGCGCAAAATGCTGGGCGGCAGGGGTTTTCTATGCATCGTGAATGATGGAACCTCGTGTTCGCCAGGTGTCATCACTGCCTATCCAAGAACACCTGTCGAACACGCGCGGTCCATGAGGCGAACAGGGGATTGTAATTTTACGACTGCTCACCGGTGCTGACATGACATCTTGCACGGCGCCGGATTTCATTAATGATAGAGCAGAACAGAACGGAATGGCAAGGCTGTGACAGTCCGACTCGGTTCCACTGTGGCATCATCGTGCCACAGTACTATGTACACGTTCTACGAGTTCCCGAAATTAACACCTGGGCGCGCGGTCTCGTTCTCTCACAGTTAGCAGTAGGCTTGACAGTTTCGCACCGTGCTGCTATTCTGGTCGGATCCGAAATACAGGCATATCCTCGGTGGCCTTGGGCTATCTCGTGGCGTTTATGCGGCCTGGTGCCACCTTTACGTTCAAGACGTTGCATCGTATTCTTATCCATTGAATGGTACGTGCTAGTGCCAGGTTTTATACTTGGATCCTTTTTCTGACGAATAACTTTACATTGAATATATCAGATTGGATCCATCGTCCTGTCTAAGACCGCTTCAATGCCGATACTCATGTCAACCATTTGGCGACAGCCTGACCATCATGATGGTGTTCTCAATGGGCTGCGCCTCTCTGTGAGAGTTCCGACTGCGAGCGTATAAAGTGTGAGCTACTTTGTTTCGATGCCTGAGATGAATGAATACCATTCCCGATGCCCTTACCGTGCCGTCTAGCCACTGGCGTTCTCCTTGAAGTCGCCCCTCGAAAAGTCGTCTCTACTCCTTTCAGTCATTCGGCCACCCTGCCTCATGCTGCTCGAAGCTTCATTGCGGTGCCGAAGGTCTCGAATGGCTTGGCAAATAGAAAGAACACCGCGAATGAACTACCAGAAGCATTCAACTTCCTTTCTACCGCAGATGGAGCATCGAGAGCGGGTAGTTCAATTTCACAGAACATGTACCGAGACGCGGTGGGTTTGCCGTGGTCTCTCCCCCCTCCTGTTACCTTTGCTGGTCCTGCCCGCCCTCCGCGCATGGCATCGTCGACCCTGAAAGAACGCCGTCTGCAACGCCAAAATTTAACCCCTTCTCCAAGAAGGAATCACGATTCTGCAACTGCATCGTGTAGTTCCTTTGCGTCACAGTCAGAGGCCCTTGACCAGCTATTTGACGGGCCGTCCCGTGCCCCTCGCTTCCAATACTCGTCGCCTTATGAGGTGTGTAGTAGCGTGGCTTCCCTTATTGGCATATCGATCTCTGATCACCTTGATTTACTAGCGGTATTCATTCACATACATTTCCCTGGCAATCTGTTTATCCACAGCGTATGGCTGGCTCACGCTCGAGGATGTCCTGGAACGAAATAATGTCAAATCACCGCGGCAGCGATAGCTGCTTCACCCATCACCTTTTCATCACCACCGTCAGTTGTAACAAGGTGACCCGATCAATCTACCTTCTGGGTCTTGTCTCTGATAATTGATTGATAGATGTATCAAAAGTTATCACAAGCATATAGACTTCTCCGGCGTTCCTAAACATCACATTTATACCTGGGCAACAAATCCTTTTAGTCAACTTTGCATGAAACTACTGCCCAGGTTGCGCTACAACGCTTCTTTCCTCTTACATTTGTACTTCACATGTCCCTCCGTGTGTATGCATAGTTTTGTTTTTCCATATACTCCTGTTCAACTCGCTATTAGACCCCGTTAAAAATTTGCCCGATCTCTTGGCGCTCCCAGCTCCCGGCGAGGCAGTTTCTGGGCTCTGCCATCGAATCATCACTCCCAGTGGTTTATGGGACACTGAAGACTTGTCAAGATGTGAGACTGCATACTACTGCATAGAAGCCAGCGATAAGATATATACATCATGTGATCGATTGTGCAACACTGAACCTGATTTTTTCTTCGGAGACTGTCCTCAGAAATAAACATGTTCCTGCTCTACAAAAGGTATCCAGTCCTTCGGTGCCATTGACCACCAGCCCCACCGACACCTCCGAGTCCACGTTCTCATCCTTGAACTCGCACGATGCCCTACACCTCGTTCGCAGTCGTAGGGCCTGGTCCCACCATCGGTGGTCGCATCGTACAGGCGCGTTCCATCGCTTTACTTGGATTACCAGAAAAGCGGGTCTCATGTTTAGAATATGGTAGGCACTGATAAACCGCGGTGCATCGGTCGTCGCACTTGCACGCCCCGGGAGTAGCTCGATTCAAAGTCCCCTCGTCCAAGGTGCCAGCATCGCCACTGTGGACTATACGGACGTGAAGACGCTCGCGTCCATCTTCCGGGAGCACAACGTGGGAGTGGTCATATCCGCACTCGCGTATGGTGCGCTCCCTGCACAACGGCCCATTGCCGATGCGGCCAAGGAGGCGGGCGTGAAGTTGTTCGTGCCCTCGGAATTCGGGATGCCGACCGAGGGCGGCAAAGACGGTCACCTTGCGATCAAGTCCGAGTTTGCAGGCAAGTGTGTCACGAGGAGTCTCAGATGTTGGTCACCGATCCGTTGTGATAACAAACCAGACTACGTCAAATCCCTTGGTATTCCTGTATTGCGCATCTACGTACGTTCAAGCTCGGAATCCATCTTGCTCATGAAGAACTCATCCGCACTCGAATCAGAACGGTGTCTTCATGGAGTTCATCCCATGGTTGACCGGCGTCGACCTGGGCAAGTTCCACCTCATGGGTGAACACACCGTCCCTTCTTCGTTCACGTCCCTGGACGACGTTTCGGGCAAGTAACACTACCCACCTTCCCATGCATATTCTCACACGAACCCTGTCTTCCCGCAGGATTTGTTGCTCATGTTCTCACCACACTGCCTGCCACACTGCTCCACGATGCGACCTTCCGCATTCAGGGCGAACGCACGTCTCTTGCTGCCATTGGTGCACTCTATGAGGCACGCGCCCCCCCTGTGCCGGTCGTGCACGTCACACAACTTCCAGAGGGATTCGTCAAGCAGACGTTTTTACAGCGCAAATTCGACGAAGGAAGACTCAGCTCGGGCTGGGACAACTACCTTGACAAGGACATCCCTGAAAATGCAGACAGTGGCAACAAGGCATGGGAGGGACACAAGTGGAGATCAGTAAAGGAGGCGCTTGGTTTGTAAAAACGTGATTTGCAAACGTCACCTCTATGTACGACTGTCACGCCGGCGCGAGCTAATGTTACGGTAGCATGTCTAACAAACTTCGCCTCAATTGTCTAAAATAGTTGATTCTCACCCCAAATTGTGCCAGAACCTCTATTTCAAGGACTAAAGGTCCATTCGGTCCTGCATCTCGTCTAAGAATTCAATCGCCTCAGCCCTAAACGTGTCATCAGTGAGCGTGAGCACACTGGGGTCCTCAAAAGTCAAAAGTCGGACTGATGACGCCTGGTACTGCGGCCAGGAAATGTTGGACAACGACGACGGAGCTGCACCAGAAGGATAGCCATTGGTGGGGACATTTGGATTGAGCGTATGCGCAAAGTTGACTGGCAGTGTGTGATTATTGGACGAGTACACGTATCCAGTCAAGTCGACGCACCTAGCGCGTCAGCGCCCACCCAATCGGAAGATCCTGTGAGGTCATAGAACTCCTGGAGATCACTTTCGTGAAAAGAACCTACGCCTGGAACGAACTTGTCTCGTTTCCACACTGTTCAAAGGCATCAATGTTTGGCATGTCCGCGATGTACTCAAACTCACGGTAGCTCCAAACGTTTTGCGTGCAGGATAGATAACTCAAAGCGTAACGACGTGGAACATGGAAATAGAAATCGCCCTGGAACGAAGAGATGCGCTTAAATTCCGGACTGTCGATGACAGTGAGATAATTCCAACCAAAGGTTTACAATCAAACTCACGTCAGAGTGTCATTCGTTCCGACGTTGTACGGTGACCCCTTCCAGCAGGTTATGATGAAATCAAGCGAAATCAGAAATCGAGACTCACCAAAGTGGGATCGTCCGGGTAGAGCCTCTCGACAGAGTTGAGCTCGTCTTTGGTGGCACCGACAAGGAAACTAGGAATGACTTGTGAGTAGAGCCCACGTGAAAATGTAGACACCTGACATGGTTTGTATGTAATCTAAGAACTGTTCATTCGTGCTGCCACGATATTATCAATAAACTGCTTTGCGATGTGAAAGGCATGGAGTTATGCTCACGTCACATTGAAGCTGTATAAGGAGAAGAGTCTAAAAGGTTTCATAGTAAGTCGCGATGAAAAATTTCTGATGTTCTTTCAGTCCGACGACTCACGTTCCCTCGTCATCGACATCCCCGAGAATTGCAGGAACCTGCCTGGCGTTCAGCGGTCATGAATGAAGCGATCTCGTGAAACGTACCCGTGCATATTTACCCTCACTCAATGATTGTCTGGTTGACTGCTTTAAGAAGACGCCGTCAACCAGTGGCCTCCATGAGGTGTTGAGAGCCTGGTAAGAGAGTAAAGGGGTTGTCTGCAGAACCGCATTGAGGATCGTTTGATAAGGGGCTTGACGAAGACAGTTCAATGTATCGTTCGCAGCTGTACAGTTGGCTTGTTCCACTAGGAAATCATAGTCGTCTTGAGCTTGTTGGATGGTGATGTCATGCATGGGAGAAGCAAAACCAGATTCCTGGAGTGAAATATTATGATTGTTCAAATGGCGTGGCTGCTGATCACATACCATGACAGCTCCCTGGAAAAGCCCACCCAATTGACCATCGTAGGCAACCATCTGTAGCATTACAGATACTGAGCCAGAGCTTTGGCCCCACCTAGCAAGACAACATTCAGTTCCGCTCGGCATGAACATGCAACACTTACAGTGTAACCTGTTTGGGGTTTCCTCCAAAGAGGTGGATATACTTTTGCACCCACTGGAGTGCGAATCGCTCTGTTTAACAGCGTCAGTATATCCAGGTTGGAAAAACAAGAGGCTCACGATCATAAAGCCCGAAATTTCCAAGACCTGCCGCCTGCACTTCCTTACCGCCGAGGAACCCAAATGCTATTTTAGGTGTGTTGTTAGCCATCGAGCCTGTTGATTGTTGATTGTACGAAACCAACCATTCATACGGTGGTTGAAGGAAACATAGATGACTGGTGACTTCAGATCGAGCGAGCGCGAGACGATCTGAGTGCCATTGTACGCCGACGCATCCCCGCTTTCAAAGGCACCTATACTCGAATGAAATCTTTATGATCCAGGATTGTTTTGAAATAATTACCACCATATATCCACTATGAACGGATAAGAGTTATAACTAGGACATCGTAGACAAGCCAACTTACCACAACGACAGGAAGACTAGCCCCCGCAGAGACACCCGCGGGCCTTACAACATTGAGATACAGACCTGTATGCTTGTATAAGCTTACGACATGCCAAACAGTCACGCAAGCTTACAATCCTCTGAAGCGGCTACTATACCATGGGGTTGCAGCTCTCCAAGGTACTTGGAGATCCCGTTGAGCCCAGGATTGTCGGGTAATGATTCATTTGGACCAAGGACTGGCTGTTGCGGGCAAGCATTACCGAACCCAGTCGCATTTCTGACACCTGAGAAAGGTTGAGGAGGTACGGGGTTGTTGAAGCGAAGTTGACCCAGACTGTGACATACGATGAGATGTGGGGAGGTGCAGATAAACACGTGCTCACGGCGGTTGGGCAAAAGGAACGCCGAGGAAGGACTCGGTGCCTCCAGCAGAATCGAAGCCTTGGAACGCGCCGTAGTCGAGAGTGACCAGAGGTGCACTGGTTGCCCTCGCGGTGGGATATGCGAGTGTGCTGGTTGCGAGAGCGAGCACCCGAAGAGCAGGTGGTATAAAGAAATACAGAGAGAGCATCTGACGGCAGTGGGCGACCGTCTATTGCAGCGGTTCATCTATGTATACATACCCAGGCCACAGGCCATCTTACGTTTCAACTAGTGATTAACTGCGGCAATCACATCTCGGTCATTGGGTGGATGAAGTTAGATGGGCCACGTTATGATGTAACTCACCACTAGCAACCGATCTAACTTGTAATTTGACTTGCCGCACTCAACACTTGGCTCGGAAATACCCTTAGTGTTCGAACCGTTTGGCAGGGTTCCTGTCCGCAGTCTTTACATATGTTTGGACGTTCAGCGCTCAGAGCTCCGCTCAAGGACGCCGTCTTTGAAGAGACTCCGTCGCGTATTCTGATTGTGTTCCGTGGCAGCGGCCTCATATGCGTTCACGTCTTCACTCGCCTCAGACGACCTAGCCGCAGATCACGGTTCTTTCGTGGAAGAAACCTCGTTGGGCGAGTTTGTATGGTCAAAATTATAGCATTCTGTTTATGAACTTATCCACAGTATTGCCACGGATGTGGCCCTTCAGCGCTCAGCGATTATCTGGATGACAGATGATACTCCAAACATGTAGCATAAATGCGAATATGCGAACAAGATGTGAAAGGTACAAGTCCACAATAACCCAGGAAAGATTGCCAAATGCTAACTTAGGGCCTGTTCAACGAGATTTGTCCACTTGGAGAATTCTTCATTAATCAATTAGGTCTTGATATTCAGGCTCGATGCAGTGCATATATCGACGCCATAGAGCACGCCATCTCTCCAGCAGTTGCCTGAAATACCCGAAAAATAAAATTTGACGCCTCATGTCTTTGAGTAAGTGTATGAGGGAGAACACATTGGCAAGCCTGACTTGTCTCCTTAGATCATACTGAGTAACACATATGACTATGATCCAACCTCTCGCAAAGACGGATTCGTCGACACCATGTTGATGGTTACTTTACCGCTGCGCATCCCAGTCGCCGTGAACACATTTCAAAACAGTATTTTGACAGCCGTTTCAGTACACTTCGAAAAATAGAGAATGATTGCTCACCTTTTCCAAGGATGTTTGATAATGACATGCAACCTAGCGGCGGCGTCGGACCACCCTTGGTTCACGATGCATCGTGACACACGGAAATGAAAGGAACCCCACCCGGCGGTACAGGCACTTAAAGAGGAAACCGCAGCCGCGTTTTTGGTGACGCTGATCGGGTACCTCGCGAGATTTTATACTGATCTGAGCACTTCGGTTAACAGCACTGGAACTGTACGTGGCAATGCTTGGGTGGTGTTCCTATCCCGAAATAAAACAAATCGAGCTCGGTCCTGATGTTACTTTTTTTATATGATGGCACTGATAATCAGAAAAACTGTAAGATCAGATTGATGCGTTGCTCGGCTGGGATGGACTGAGGATGAAAGACTGCCCTTCGTCATTCCCTTGCTGGATCCCATTTACCAGGAACCGCTTAGAGTTCCGCTGTTCCTCTCTGTGAGTAACTTCCTTGTTGGTTTTCACTGTTCATCTCCTGAGACCACACAGCGATTCATCATGCTGCTGTAAACAATGATATTTAATCGAACCTTATTTCAGATGCTATCCTCTTGACAAGTCTTTGGTTCGTGTTTCGGGATTCCTCGAAACAAGTCTGTTTGTGTTCTCTGTTTTGCTAGGTCAATGGCACACGGCGAATCTATATACTCTAACCTACATGCATTCATTCCTGAAACGTTCATCAACGCGATGACACGGAACATGTCAAGTTTCCATTCGGTCGACGTATTTACATTGTGGAGACACTTTGGAGACACTTCAGTACAGGGGATCATCGACATCGCCAAGGTATTGGCCGCATTAAAAATTCTTTGGCCTCTGCACGAGCATGGGGCCGGGGGTGGAGATGCCGGTGGAACCGAGGTTTTTCGTAAATGTTCATTATGATGGTGTGATGGAGAGTCCGTCGATGCGCGATTGATTGCTGCGGGCTTTTACAAATTGTATTGTCATCTTGTAAGTTCTTGAGTGGGACACAAGGGCACAAGTGATAATCGGGAATGTATCAGGAAGTGCTTGGGGGTGAATATATAGGTTGTATCTCTATTCGTAGGGTTGAATTGTACGATCACTGCCATCAGTTTAGTATGCAGCCCAAGGAAGTCTCGCGTCGAGGCCTTGGAGTCCTCAGCTAGACAGAGCAGCCTCGAGGAGAGGACTTCCGAATCTGTGCAAGGAATGTATACATCTTGTCGGGCAGCGGCAACTACTACTAACATTGCTTGTCTCTGGATACAACGACCATCATACTTGTCCGGAGGATCGTGGTATCTGTTCCCAACAGTATGCGGCCGTTTCCGAGTGGTTCAAGGTGAGCAGACGAGCTAGCAAATGTACCTCTAACGGAGCTTCTTTCCAACCAGGCAATCTTGGGTGTCATTGAGTCCTCCGACGCTATCTTATATAGTACGTGGTGAGAAAGGCAAGCCCACCGCGGGTATATGGCAACGCCATGATGTCAGATATTTTCAAGCGGGGTCCATTAGTGAGACAAAGACCACTGTCAGTCGGGAGAGTGGCAGCTTGGGTTCTGTACGGAGGAAACAAGACGATAAACATTCGACCAAGGCACCGAATTAAGGGAAAATACACGAAATGAATGTGGGGAGAAGCAACCAACACCCAGTCGTACCATCCAACAACGACTGTTCATGCACACCCCCGAGTCTACACATACTTGATAGTAAGGGAAGAACCGTTGATCGATGTAGAGGTAAGAACTTGGTCCTGACTAATATCAAGGATAGTAGCATCGTGAGGCGTGTGGGTCCCAGAGCCGCTGGTGGCCACGGCATTCGAAAAGGTCACTTCACCAAAGTTGGCAAAGGGGAGCAGTTTATAATTACTATCCTCGAAGTCTTCGACGATCCATTCTGCACTCTTCCCACAAAGTGCATGAGTGGAGTTGATCTGTTGACTCGCAGACTGCCCATTCGTGAGGTTCTCGATAAAAGCGGTGCCAGATGTCTTGGAAGACGCGGTGATAGACACTTTGATGACGTCTCCAGCAGACACGTCGAAGTTGGGGTAGTAGTACGAGTAGTCGGGGAACCACTCAAACCAAGCTATACACGAAAAGGATGAGTGAATGGATAGGCCATGGATGCATGGTTAAAACGTCTCTTTACCATTGTAAGAAGCCCCATCATCTGTAACAGCGAAATCGACCCCAGTTTGGAGAAGGCCACCATTGCACACGTCCTCATCACCGTCTATACCGACCCAGGCAGACGCAGCATCCCCGCTCCGACCCGAAGGAGTGGGAACGGTAAATGTGCCAGTGACATGGGTAAGAGTTCCCTGTTAGAACACGACAGGATGAGATCAAGCAAGACACGGATCACGAAGTTGACAACACACATCCTGCTCAGTCCAGACGGCGCCAGCCCAGTTAGTTGTGTATTCCACTCCGTCACTGGCAGAATGAGTGTTGGTATGCTCAACGCGGTCAAGCAATCGGGACTGGTGCTCGCGACGCTGAGCCGCCTGCACCGCAGAAGCAAGGAAGAAGCAGGGAATGGATACGGAATTGAAGCGCATGGTGAACCTGAACACGAACGACGGTCTGTGGATGGTCCTGATGCCTGATGCTGAGATCAAGGGCTCTGCTTTTATATGTTCCATAGGTCGCACTAGTGCAACCAAAACACACATGCTGCGGGGGAGAATAGCAACGATCATCCTGAGGCACAACCTCGGTTGGTCGGAGTCGCATCAGTTAATCGAGCTCGCGTTGTCATGATGTCATGAGGCGCAGAGAAGAGTACTAGTAGAGGGGGAACGTTGAACAAGCCGACTTTGAGTCGTTGAACTACCGGTGCTACATACCTGGATCGATTCCCCCTGCGAACAGCCAAGTTAGGCTTCTACCGTCAGCTAATTGCACAGTCACTTACCGAGTTCCACCTGTCGCTAGCGTGACTGGGCTCTCATCACATTCCTATAACAACGAACGGATCCAACGTGTCAAATCAAGGTGACAGTAGTAGTGGCCAAGGACGGCAGAAGACAGCGCAACGAAAACTGAGCTCTGGTTTCTACAACGAGAGTGCTCCCTGTAACAGTTTGTTGCTATGCCTCCGACAGAGAACGACCATGATGCCGACGTGACGTCGCCGACTTGTCAGTGTCAAATGTTTGGTTGATTCGGATCCATCGCACTCACATGTCACCCAAAACACAATTCTATAGCAAGTGATAATGGTCAGTATAGCTTGATGTGACTCAGAAACGCAAACGTAGAAGAGAACGTCGTGAAGGAGCTTTGTTAGTGATAGAATAGCGAAAACCACGTGCACAATAATATCAATGATACAGCGCAGCGAGTTCACACCACCAGGGAGTGGAAATTGTTTGATTTGCACTCAACATAGTGACTAGAAGGGATGGAAAATAGAAGAAATCAAGGAGATGTGGTGTCAGCGAACTGCGAAAAGCCAGGGACAGCATGCAACCATCACAAATACGCGGAAGAAATATCAGTCAATACTTACAGGTAAATTTTAAAACGCGAGTCAGGGCACAACCTGAGCATATAGTATGGTTATAGGAATTCAACTTAAAAATCATTTGACAGTCCCGCTTTGACTGTTCATCGTAGCGTCATGGTCTACGGAAGAGATATAAGCACCTCCTCTTACAACGTGTTCCAAGGCACATACCCTCCGCTGAGTCCGCTCGTGGATTGGAACTGCACGACACCCTTCCGTGTCTATAGGTGACTGCCAGTGAGTATACTCTGTTGTGCCAGTCTCGTCGTCCGAGCGCGCGTTGATCTCCTCTAAGCTTTCAAGTTGTGCACGCTGCCATGCACCGGCATACTTTGATCGTGGAGAACGACATGTTGGGCTCGCGGCTGTCCCGTTGGAGTACAGTTTTTTTGGCTTTGGTAGACCAGTGCATGAAGAGGTGTAAGCTAACTTTTCAGTGTGTACATGTGGTATTTTTCAACAGCCTGCTGTATGTGCGGAATCCATAAGATGTTCGTGGAACGTGATGGTGGCGTGGAGCCTCGAGTTTCTCCAGTCGGTCAAAATGGAGATCTCCGTCGTCTTTCGAGCACCGTCCTGGAACAACTGTCGTATGAATGGCTGGCCCGAGGTTGCGGGACGAGTTAGTAGTACTAGGCTCTAGCATCATTGATCGTGGTGATGAACGGACGCCATGCTCGCAATCACGCAGCATGAATAGAGCGACTCATCCAAGGTGACGGACGTGCACTTGTCGCGTTAGTCTGGGGCCCAGACCCATCTATGAGACAAATCGTCAACAAGAAGGCGCTTCTCAGGTTGAAGGATGGTAATACATAAACAGAAAACCCTGGGAGGCGGCGCGTCGTGGCTGTGCTGATTCCGTGTTAGGTAGTGACGGGTTAGCGCAACCAAGTCGCGTGAAGCATGTTACTCCTGCCTTTATTCAATCTTGCGTCCGTACGACGTTGACGCTGTGCTAACTCCTTGGATCCACGGCAGAAGACGGCCCCAGCAGGAGAGATGAGACAAGCGCCTAGCTTCAACTCTGCCCCCAACTTCCTTCCAGACTCATTCTGATTACTACGCGTCTTTGATTTCCTCGTGCAGCGAGGTACTTGTGGATGGGACTAGTTCATCTTGTTCCCCCGGATTGATTGCGCCCGAGTTCTGGCAGCACGTGGAGGCATACCTCGCTAGACTATGGGTGGAAAACTTGATGTAAAATCCCTGCTTTTGAGGTCATTGCGTTCATCCGAATGATGGACACTGGGCAATGGGATCTGCGAAGTTCTCGACGACGGTCATACCAGACGAGTCGCAGACAAATGCAGTGACGATGACGCTGACCGCCGGCACGTACTGAGGAGTCGATGTGCGCAAACAAAGATGCCAGTGAGATTATGGAGACATGAATTAAAGTCTCTTTACCTGCGCAAGGCTTCAAGCCTAAAAACCTGTCGACCCCTACGAAACTGGCACTAATCGAAGGGTGGAGCTGTCAACATCGTTCCTGGCTTACTTGGACAGACCGCGCCGCCGGTCAAGGCACTGGGCTGACAGCGGTTGCGATGACAATCTGCCAGCACTGCAGAAACGTGCGGCATCTTGCTCGTTTCTGCGGTGTTGCCGGACTCAAAGACCGCGCTGAACTGAATACAGGTCGACAGATACTTAAACGTCTGTGTTTCATAGCTTTCCGTACTTTCGCACGATACACGCACGAAGATGCACGCGGACTCGTGTACGGTGCACACGAAGCTGAGTGGATTCCGTTTCTTCACGTAGCTCGGAACACCTGGGTTCCCAGAGGCGCAATCTCGATTGAAAAACTTCCGAGGGTTTACTTAATCTACGCCGCTAGCCCTACTAAACACCGCGGAGCCAACCACTGCCAGTGGTTCAACGGTTAGCGAGCCAGGCTTTCACTGAGGTGCGTCGAAAATTCTCGTTCCAGCTACCGCAGGTTACCAGGGAAAGAGTGACCCAACTCCCCCTGCACCGTTGACTCCGCCAGATCACCCTGGGAGCCAGCCGCAATGATGGCGTCTCATTCGGACACCACCACATAGGTCTCGGCGATAATCACCGCGTGACACGCCACAATCCGCTAATCTCTCAGTTCCCCGGCCCATCCGTCTATCCCGAACATTTTGCTTCAGACTCGTCTCCGAGACAGTTCGCTGCGGTTAGTTGGTAGCCGGTAGTAACCGTGAGGTCGGAACAAACCACTGGCACCTTCAAGCACCTGGGCCGCAGCGTCGAACTTACGTGAAAGTTTATGTATTCATCATGGTAACATTCCATTCATTTCCAGGGTGTGTTGTCAAGTTGTTGCAAAGAAGTTTTGTCACAGGTGACACACTATTCGCTTCCCTTCCCTATATCGGAATGGCCTCGAGGCAAACGTCCTCTGCCCAACACATTCACGTTCTCCTTTGTTAATCCATTCGCAGCACACAATGGGCATCCTTGGCACACTGTCCTTTCACTTCACCAATGCAGCTATAATGGGCTGGGATGTCCTTCTGACGCTCGGCAATCTGGTGCAACCCAACCGACCTGTTGGAAAAGTGACGCCAGAAGGCCACCCAGGCTATGGAGGGTACTGGCCCGAATACAGACCACCACAAGAGGGTGACAGTCGATGTGCTTGCCCAGCGCTCAACGCAATGGCCAACCACGGTACGTCTGCACGTTCGACATCGATCATCACTGAACTTGGTTTACCGGCTCTTTGGATTCGCTGCTCGTCCTTATAGGCATTTTATCCCGTAGTGGACGAGGCATCAAGTTCACCGACTTGACGCAACAGATCCGTACGACCTACAACTTTGGCGCTTCGTTCTGCTTGTGGGTGCCACGCATTTCTGCCAACATGTTGAAGAGGGACTACAACAATGATACGTTCGACTTGGAGGAGCTCGACTTGCATAACGGCATTGAGCACGACGCTTCGCTCACCCGTATGTAGTACTATCTGTCTTGTTGTGCTGCGAGTAGTTATTGAATACGCCCGTTTAGGACTGGATACGGCGCTGCAGCCCAACCAAGCCATCAAGCATGTGGCGTTTATCGAGGAACTGTTGTCGTTCGCCACGGGCAAAGACGCTGACGGCAAACCGCTCCTCACCGAGCGCGACATGTCCCGTATCCAAGGAAAACGCCGTGCGGAGGCCAAAGTGACCAACAAACAATACACCTTGAGCTTGTTTCACAAGCTCTTTGGGAGCTCCAAGTACGTCTTGTCCCTTGCCGGCAGGGGTACGTCAAGGATTAACCTGGGCCCCGTCACCCTTGGCTCGATTTGATCTAGCTCGTCAACGATGCTTACCATCTTTGGTGGGCGGGTGGAGGATCTTCGGGCGATCCTTTTGGATGAACGCATTCCGGAGGGCTGGGAGCCGCGCGTCCGCAAGCCCAACGGGCTGACGGTGACCACCTTCCAATTTACGGTCTTGCCCGTAGAGTTGAGGGTCCGGGAAGCGGACTGGGCGGAGGATGCAAAACGACTTGCGGACAGGGAGGCTGGAGTTGCTGGGAAGCGCTGAGAATACGGTGAATGCGTCCTGACGCTAACTCGAAATGGAATCAAAAGTTCACATGCTTTCATCGATCTATTCTTCTGACTGATGCTTATCACGATGTCTCATTGTATGTACGTTTTCATTTACTTTTTGCTCTTCTGATCCTGTTCATGCCGTCTCATGCATCAATATTGCGTGATCTACATGCATCCGTCCCATTTTAAGCATTATATAACCAGTAGCGCTACTCGTTCTGCTTTCCCAATATCAGCAACGATATGTTTGTTCGCAGACTTGGTGTCGAATTTTAATGGTTCAATACAATGCAAACATACGACGGGCAAGATTTGATATACATGACTACCTATACATACAGTACCGGGACGATATTTTTTACATGACTTGAAGCATCATCCTAAGCGCTGGTTTCAATTTAGAACCCACTGTAAGCTCTGCTGCTACTCGCACTGCCCGTTAGCCAGAACCAATGGTCATTGCCCGCTTCCATTTGGCTATACCCACCACCGTGGCCTCCGAATCCAGGTAGGCCATGCACATGGTTGTAGTTCGCGCCAGGGCCATAGCGGGCCTTGCTCAGTTTGAGGTCGATATCGAGACGGTGCGGAAAAGGGACAGGCGTGGGCGGGGTAGGCGTGGGGGACTATAAGTGCAACGTCAGCCATGACGTAGCGTCAGATACGGAACAAGAACGCACCTCCCATACACGACCCTCGGCGACGATTCGCCTGAGGAGTGGCGAGTCGTGCATGAGCATACGGACGGCGCTAGGCGTGAGCAATGCGTAGCCCCCGGACAACGTGGCATGCGGTCCGCCTGGCCCGGCACCTGTACTGGCGCCGTTGCCGTTCCCGGTGATGTCCGTGCCAGGACTTGTGTCCATGATCAACTCTCGCAGTGCTCTTGCACGCGAAAGGATACCGGCTAGTACGTTGACCTCGGGTCTTACTACCCCCGAATGTTTTTTCAATCGACCAGGGGATTGACCGGTCATTTTACTCGTTTTGGCTGAGGTGGGTAACACAAAGCTGCTGCCTACGACAATGCCCAACAATTGGATATCTTGACAGCGATCCACGACCTCCCTGAGCCCCGCGGGGGAAATTTGGGGAAGGTGGAGCGTGGAGAGTGTGGACGGCAGTGAGGAAACGAGAGAAGGTGAACTTGGATCGAAGTTAATATTGGGGTTGGGGGGGTTTGGAGGACCCCCGCCAGGTGGGTTGTTGTTGCCATTGGGATTACCAAGGGGAAAGGAAAACCCAAAAATGGTGGCTGGGAGGGCGGGATTGGGCGGAGGTGCACCTGTGTTTGGGTTTGGATGGGCATTTCCGTGATGAGGAACTGGAGGGGTGAGGAGTGGTGGATCACCGTTTCCGTTTCCGTGACCATGGCCTTGGCCGGGCACAGGGCCATGTAGATGTATATGCTGCCAGACGTTGGCTCCGCCTCCGGCAGGAGGAGCAGGAGGAGCTCCGGGAGGATTTCCACCGCCATTAGGTGGCGGGTCAGCGCGCTCTGAAGAGCTTTTTATCTCGCCGATCCAACCGCCACATATAGCAAGAGCATCTCTCGGAGAGAGGCGCGAGATGATGCGAGCGATGAAAGGCTTGAGGCCAGGATAAGAGGCACGGACGTCGATGGATAGATGAGTAAGAGGGGGGATACAGAAATTGAGGGGAGGAAGAGTAGTGTCTTGAGATGGCTGGTCGGGGTATGAGGAAAGGAATTGGACTGGAAAAGGGGGAGGCTTACGAATATGGTGAAGGAGAGTTCACGGATGTCAGGGGTATGTGAGAGGGCCTTGAGGACGGTGATGTGGGTTATCCTGGGGCAACCGATCACGTGCAAACCACGGAGCCGAGGGAGATGGGCCAGGGTGGTGTTGAGGACGGTGGCATCGACGTCCTGGGACATCTGTGGCGCGTAAGGATGGTGTGAGACACGGGGAACGGAGTACATACGAAGAGGGTGAGATGTGCGAGGGTCTTTTGCATGCTGGCTGTCCATGTTGGCAACGCGTCGATGACACACCAGGAGGGGAAATCGAGGGCGAGGCTGCGGAGGCCGGTGCGGTCTTGGAGGACGGCCATCTGTCTGGAGGCGATGGATGCACATATCCTGAGATGGCTGAGCCTGGGCTTGTCGACGAGGTGGGGTGTAAGAGGAGGGAGGATCTTTACCGCACAGACGAAGCTGCGCAGGTTCGTGGTTGTGCGAAGTGCGCGGGTGAGCTCGTCCAAGAAGACGGGGTGGACGATGTTCGACGCAGACTGTATCGAGGGTGCTGAGTGTATCGCGATGCGTTTTACGTGCACGCCGAGGTGGTCGTGGGCGGTGAGCGTCGCAAAGGGGGACATTTCGTTCTGATAGCGTTTTGCATGGCGTGCAGTGTATTCGACGGAGGCGTAGAGGGACGGAATTGCACCCGCGAGGAACGCGCGACTGACCTGTGCGGACGCGACGAGATCTGTCCCGTTCAACTGCGCAAAAATGAGCTCGAGCACGTCGAGATTGACGTTCATGGTTAACATCCAAAAATGGAAATTTAACCCCTGATCAAATAGCATCAATCATGTGACTTGTGACGCACGGTCCAGCTTTGTTTTTTCCCGTTTTGGACATGCTTCGATCGCCTCCTCGTCGTCGCACGCGTCCTCGGCCACCTCCCAATCCACCATCTCCCATGTCCCACTCCGTATCTCCCCTCGGCTCCCTCTCGTCCCCGTCCCCGTCCCCACCACCCAACCCAATCGACGAGTCCGAGCTCTCAGAGCTCACAGACGACGACCACGACCAAAACATTCAAATCGACACCATCCCAAACCTCTCCGACAACGACAACCACCAGCTCCCCCCGCCCCGCCCTCGCAAGTCTACCAATACATCTTCCAACAACCCACGTCAGAGACAGCGCTTCCCAAGGAAAGCCCTCCACGCTGCCACCTACTCATCAAGGACCTCCGCCGCGCCGTCCTCGAGCAAGCGCAAGAAACGCGGCGGTCTCGTACCCGCCCCAATGTGGGACTGGGCATACAAGAACGGCACTACTGGATCTCCCTCCTCCACCCCAACCCCCGCGCTCTCTCCACCCGTAAATTCAACCCCTGGTCCCAGTCGTCCCATCGACCCCGATTCTGAACCTGGTGCCCGCCCCCTTCCAAAACTCAAATCTGCAAGCGCTACCCCAGACGCCGAAGAGGAAGAAGAGGAAGAACTCCCTACTCCCCCTCGCGCCATGGAGGAGGAAGAGGGCGAAGAAGGCGATCCACGCAAAGATCGTCCCCTCGATCGCAAACACTCCCAACGCAAATCCCTTATCCCTCCTCCCCCTCCTCGTAGAAGACTTCCTCTCCCAATGCCCTATGATCGCACAAGAGACCCAAATTTCAACCTAGAGTCTGACCAGAGTGACAACCATGTACAGTCAGAGGACGACGACCGCAGTCCTTCCCCTCTTCCCTCTGACGACGACGGAATGGACGTGGATGAGGACGCCGAGGACCAAGAACCCACACCCTCTCGACAATCCCCCACCCGTCCCACTCTCAACACCAATCTAAAACCTACTCCCCCTCCCTCCACCTCCGCCATAGACCCTGCTGCTGACAACCCCTCGGTACCCCCCTCAAATCGTGCGTCAGTTGGGTCAACCGCAACCCCACCAGATGAGCACACACGACCTAGTGCGGTGCCGTATGAAGACGTCGACCAAGACCATGATCCAGACGCGCTTGATGAAGATGACCAACATCACGCCCCTGATGGCGACGTAGAAGCTGATGGAGACGAAGATGATGATGCACAACCAGAGGAACCCTCGCAGCCCCCCTCTCCCACTCCACTCGCGGAACCCGAACCGGAGCCGGAGCCGGAGGACGAGGATCCAGATCTTCAACCCGCCCATAGAGCTGAGGCGCTCGACGTTCTGGCAACGATCGAACTCAAGTTTGCACTCTTGAGAGAGAGAGTCTATGTTGAAAAAATGGAGGGCCTGGCATGGGAGGAGGCTTTGGTCTGGGACGGTCTGTATGCCATGCTATCGCAATACTCTCAGCTTATCCACTTCGTCGCACCAGGCACCCACCCGGAGCTCCACCACCTGCAAAATGAACTCACGAAACGACGCGACAAACGATTGATGCTCGCGTCAAAGAAGAGGACATACGAGATCGAGGCACTTGCGCGGAAAAGGCGCGAAGAAGAAGCATGGTGTTGGGAAGGCTGGGATGTGAGTATAGATATAGCAAAATGCTCGTAGATCTTTGATGTGTTCAAGCGTGACTTTTTTTTTGTGTTTGCGCGCATACATGCACCTTGCTAACCCCCCAACCATCCACAGATTTCTTGTACCGAACTCCAGGTTGAGATGATCGCCGAGACAAACAGAAAGAGGCGCAAGTTGGAGAGAGATAGGAGGACGATCGAACGGCCTCCAGGAGGTCCGTATACTTGAATCCTTGCCTCATCTTAAGCTAACTTGTCCTTAGCTCGGCGTATTCCTAATGCGATACTCAACCCCCCGCCCGCGCCTACCCTCCGGCAAATCGCAAACACCTTCCCTCTCCCTTCCCACCTCTCGCATCTTACAGCAAACAAAAAGTTGTCCGATGCAAAAGGTCTGAGCGTTTATCCGGGGCTTGATGGTTTGAGTATGTTCAGTACTTGTGATCCGAGTATCAGTACAGTTGACTTGATTCACGCAGGTGGGGCAACGGCCTACCCCGATCTTCAAACGCTCCCTCCCCATGACATAGCAGCCGATCTGGAGTTTCTCTTTCAGCACCGGAGGTTGGGATTTGGTTTCGGGATGGGATTTGGTCCCCCGATGGGCGTTCCGATGGGCGTCGGCTATAACAGTACCCCATCCGGTTTTGGTCCCGCAGCCATGGGCTTTGGACCTCCGCCAAACCCAGGTTTCGGCGTGAATGGGCTCGGAGGTCCGGCAGAGACCTATCAACCAAATCCAGGACCCGGTATTGCTCCTGGAAATAGTGCCTCTCAAATCGGGGGACCACCACTTGCACTCGGTCCACTTGTGCCACCTGGACCTCCCTCGGCACCCTCACTGAATGCGCCGAACCCAGTTGCGGGACTCGGCAGTATATCAGGCCCAGGCATCGCGAACGCTGATGGTCCATCGTTCTCCCAGCCAGCGATGGGTGTATTTCAAGGACCCCCTTCTATTGGAACAGGCCCGACAGGATACCCCCTTGGTCCCGGCGTGAGTGGAACGAGCATTGTAATCGGCCCCGGAGGTACAACGAGCACCCCAGTCATCGGTCCCGGAGGAGCGCGAATCCAACGTCCTTCTGGCTTCGTGGAGCGTGAGCGTGAGCTCCAGAGGGACAGAGAACGAGACATTCAACGGGATCGCGAAATGCGGGAACGAGAGTTCGCCCCGCGCGACCGGGAACTGGCGGCGCAACGCGAGAGAGAGATGCGAGACCGTGACCGTGACCGTGACCGTGAAAGGGAGTTTGGCCCTACCATGGGACCCGGATTTGCTACATGGGGTACCAAGCCTGCTGGAGGCATGGATTGGGGTGTTGGGGACGTGCGGCGCAGAGAAGAAAAAGATCGGACCGAGAGGAACGAACGCGACAGAGAAAGAGAAAGATCTCAGGTCCAACCGATTGTCCCGACTCCAACTCACCGTCATATGCACCAACACCCGCACACCCATCAATCGCAACAGCACCCTGCGCAGCCTCCCCACCAACCACATCCAGTGCATGCAAACCAATCCCATTCTCACCAACATTCTCAACACCCTCAACACCACCATCCTCACGGGCAACATTCGCACCAGCATACCCATGCACCATTGCACCACCATGTCGGGCAGCATCACCACCATAGGCATCACCATCACGTCGTACACCACCACCATTCGGGCACAAGTTCGTCCGGTCCTGACGGAGCTTCTCCGCTTCCCCAGAGCTCTGGCTCTGCCCCAGGAATACAAACGATGGAGATCATCAACCTGACTGCGAACCCTCCTTCCAAATCACACTGGAAGAGGGATGAGGCAAAGCTTGGAGGGAGTAGCATGCCTGGAAGCAGACCTTCTTCTACCCACCCACCTCCACCCCTGCACAGTTACGATGAGCGAGAGAGGGAGAGGGAGAGGGAACGTGACCGACCGATTGCAACACCCTTCGTCCTTGCACCGTCGCATCACACCATCTCCTCCGCAGCTTCCTCCCCCCGACATGGTTGGACCCCCGGTCCAGGCGAGCCTGGCCCCGCAAACTCGAACTCCTCGTCAACTCCATTTTCACACCCTCCCGAACGTTTCCACACACCCGTACCCCACCGTTTTTCAAATCCAACTCCAAACGGGCTATCCCAGTTGCCCCGGCCGCTGACAACATCACCTCCTCGTGCACCACCCGCGTCCGTCTCGCCGTCGATCTCTACGATTAACGTGCCACTTCCACCCTCCTCGTCATCCACTGGACCTTTTCCACTCCCACGTAAGTCGTCCCCGGCACTACCAAAGTTGGGCTTGCCGCTAGGGTACTCTCCGCGGCTCACGGGTCCAGGTGTTGTCCCACCCTCGGGTCCTGGTGTGCCTGGTGTGACACCGTCTGGGATACTTACGAGCGGACCTGGGGTTCCCCCGGGTCCTGGAATAGCCCCTGCCCCCATCGTCGGCCTGTCTGGGGAGAGCGTTCCACAATCCCTCTTCACGACTACCCGGACGGCGTCGCCACTGATACCGTATACAGGCGCCCTCCCCGTTGCGGTGTCCACCCAAAAAGTGAGTGTCGACGGACCATGACGGACATTGCATGCATTAGACAATTATGGGATGTCCCGCCAACGTTTTTAGGTATATATATCTTCTTTTTTGATTTTTTTTTTTTCACTCGTTCTGTTTTGATGCTTTTTTTTACTCCATTTTGTTCATAGATTGGGGGGCATCGCAATTACTAGGTACTCGTAGTCAGCGTAGCATCGGGTCTCACCCTGTATGTGCGACGATTAATGATGAAGTCATTAAAGGCATCCTTCAAGTTTGCTACATGAAGGAGCGATATGTAAAGTACTATTACTCGTACCAGGCCTTGCAGGGAAGTCTCAGCAGCAGCGGAAAGACCATTGGCAGCGGACTTTCGGGAGCGGAAAGCTTGCACTTGACGCTACAAGAAGGAACTTGAACTGGATTGTTCCATTTGAGAGCGATCTGAAGAGGTATTGTGAAAATGACATATTGTTGTGCAATCGGATACGGACTCAATCTTCTGGCATAGGCCAAGGATCGTTATCGACGAGCCTGACTTCCCAGAAAACACAGCCGCGGCATCGAGAAAGGTGTCAGACCGATTATATATCTCGTCGCCAGGTGTCGGCCAAGTTGAGCTTTCTCTGGTACACGCTGAGACATGGTTGTGAATATTGATATTTGGATGGAAGACGATATCGCAGTGCAGTAAAACTAATGTGATACCATTCCAGAGGTGATAATTGAGATAGACGAGACATACTTGAATCCAGGTACTTCCGTATACGTTCCATACACCAACGTAGTTACACTACATTCAACCGGTCCACCCACGCTAGCGTTCGATTGGATGATTGAGAGAAAGCAATCCCCCTCGTTTAGTACTCGGGACGAGAGAAGGTCAAAGATGAGAACGACAACAACGCCTCGCAGCGGTACAAGACAGATCGGTGTCGTGAGCAAGCTTTAGCATGGGAAGTTGAGGTTGACAGAGAAGTAAAAGAAAAAGCCAATTCCCACCGTCATAAAGATGGTCGAATACATGATCGAGAGACAACTCCCCAATTAGAAATCCCCGAGGTCGACTTCTATGCTTTCTATCATAGAGGTTGCCAATGACTTGTCTTTCCGTGGGTCGGATGGCGAGCTCGCAAGGGTTGATTGTGGGAGTGGGGATATAGGTCGTGAGCCTGCCAATGGTTGTGGTGCAAGGACCGGCGTTCCATTCACGTTCGGCGTTGTTGACCTGTCCAGCACAAGGTGAACAATGCGGTGGGTGATAAAAGTAGCGCAAAATATAAGCCACGAACGAGAGGATAATGTATACAAACCTGGAAGTATCGTTAAACGTCCTCGGTAAAGTCCTCAATCTCGCGCTTGGGTCGGCTGGCGTGACGATGCCTGAGCACCCTGCACTGGCAAGTTTCCGTTCTCTTCGTTTCCGTTCAGCCTCGAGTAGCTCAGCCTTTCGCACGGCTTCCACGTTCGCTTTACGATTCCGCTCGTTGACTCTGGCGAGTTTGTCGGCGAGTGACTCTTCCTCATCCTCTCGAGCGGTTTGGACGGCAGGGAGTTCCTTTAGCTTTGTCTCGATGTCGGTAACTTCAGCGTAATCCTGACGTCGCATAGCTAAGGTCCTGGCTTGCATAAGGCGGGACCGTTCTATCGTGATAGCCGCTGCGCTCTGTTGTTGGTTAAACTGGTTCTTGCGTGCAACCATTGCTGTGATGTCACTCTGGATGATATTCAGCGCCTTATCTAGGAATCGCAGGAACACCCAAACCTCTGTCATGGGTTGCGTGGCGAGCTTGTGAAGCTGTGCAGCCTTTTTTTCTAGCTGCCGTTTGGAAGGTAGTCGCACGTCATCCGCAGCACATGCTTTGCTGAGTCGATCGAACTCCTTCTACACTCTGCCGTATAAGAACTGGTGGAGAAGAAAAATTAAAAGTACGTACAGCATCAAAGGCTGTGTTGGAAACTTTGTCCATATGAAACGTCTTGATCGACTTGCCATGTTTAAGCTCGAGTGTTTGGTTGACGGTCCTGTCATTAATCTTGTACGGCCGTGTGAGATTGGCACCAACATCTTGCAGCCTATCAACACGGTAGTAGCAGGCGCTCCAGGTTCGACTCACTTGTCACCTCACACAATCGATACACCAGTCCGCCTTTCTCATGTCCAATCAAGTATCGTACCCAAGCACCTTGCATGCTTTTAGCTGGCGATAAACGAGTGCTAAGCTGGACTTGCCTTTGACATAGTCCTCAAACCAAGGCGCCATACAATGCCTGGCGAGCATGTCCCGAGTAAGTCTGCAGGTGGACAGGTCCTCAGACGTGATTGGTTCATCGTCTGGGTTAGGCTGTTTAGAGAACATTTTGCGGTCCTTTTCTTCTTCCTCTTCGTATTTGGTGATCTGTCCATCCTCTTCCTCACCGGAAGAGGTTTCCATGTCCATAGGTGACGATGAGCGGTCCCGTTTAGGAGAGTCCGTGCGTGTCTAGGAGGCATGAGAGGTGAAGCCCGCTTTGTGCATTGACCGCACTTACACGCTTCTTCTCGTCCTTTGCTTTGCGTCGGGCTTTGAGCTCGTCGAGTTTCCTCGTCTTCTCTTTCGTAGCCCCTCTTACAGCATGTTGACCTGAGGTGGATCGTCAGTTGCTACCTTGTCAAGAAAAGGGAGTATCAGTACGCTTCGCTGCTTTAGCTACTGCGTCAGCATCGCCCGAGCCATTCTTCTGTTGTTTGATCATTTCCTGCAGCTTCCGTCTATCTTGAATCCTTTGCATCTGTTCCTGGCGTTCGGCAAGGATGTTCTCTCGGTCAATCTCGGACATTCCGAGCAGTCTATTCAGTTGCGGAGTCGGTGACATAGGGAATGTGTTAAGAACTATGTTCCGGTGTACTCACCGTTCCCTATCTGCATCGTTCTCGTACTTGCCTTCCAGGGGAAAAGGATTGGACGACTGTTCTTCTTCGCTCTCCGGAGCATCTTCCGAGTCACTTTCGGAAGCGCTAGTAGGGGTGTGCGTAGAAGTTGGTGCAAACTAGGCTAGGAAACGCGCATACCTTGGCTTGCGCTTCTTGCTTCCTGTCTGTTTCGAACTACCACTAGCTTGGCGCTTTCGTTTCTTCTCTGTCGCTCCGGCAAGTTCGAGGAGTTCGTCGTCGATGTCACCGTCAGAGTCAGACATGGTGAATTGAGAGTGTCGAGAGATGGTAAAGGACAAGTAGTGTAGTTCGTCATGTTCAAAAGTGTTTGGTCCAGTTTGTATGCTGTAGTGCCACGTGATCGAATACTTGTCCAAATTAGACTTGACTTGTATATCCACATGAATCAATCCAAGATCATCGTCCTGCCTGACCTCTACGAGGCTACCATCAGTGAAATCCAAGACGGTCTAGAGAAGGGCCATTTCAGGTCCACAGACCTTGTCAAGGTATACCAGGCAGCTTGCCCTTGTGTCTGACAATGTCACCGTCATAGGCCTACTTGGCGAGAATCGACGAGGTCAATTTGAAAGGTGCAGCACTACATGCGGTCTCAGAAATCAATCCTACTGCTTTGCGTCGAGCTGAAGACCTTGACACCGAGAGATCTGAGCGCGGGAGCCGTGGACCCCTTCATGGCATACCCATCTTGATCAAAGACAACATCGCGACAGCCCATGAGGTTGGGTAAGTTACCCAAAGTCGATACGCCTAAAATGACTCTCAGTTTTTGCGATAGGAATACTACTGCTGGTGAGTACATATTATCTTGTGGATCATCGATTCTGACCCGCGATGCGAAGGATCCTTCGCACTTGAGGGATCTGTCGTCCCTCGTGACGCGTTTGTGATTTCAAAGCTGCATGAAGCAGGTGCCATATTTCTTGGAAAAGCAAGTATGGCAGAATGGGCGAGCTTCCGTGGGGAGAGCGTACCCAATGGCTTCTCTGCTCGCGGTGGGCAGACCACCGCGCCATATTATCCGAACCTCGACCCGAGTGCTTCCAGCTCTGGTAGTGCCGTTGCTTCGGCGATAGGTCTCGCAGCCGCCACCCTTGGGTCAGAGACGACAGGCTCCATCGTTCTCCCTGCTAGCCGGAACAATATTGTGGGATTCAAGCCTACACTTGGTCTTGTTTCGCGCTCCGGAGGTAGAGTGCTCATCCTTGGTATGGAGTGGATCCTGCTTGAGTATGCCTTTCATTAGTCATTCCTATCTCTCCTCGTCAAGATACGGTTGGCCCTCTGGCCCGCTGTGTTGCCGACGCAGCACTCCTCCTTTCCGTTATCATCGGAAAGGATCCGAATGATGCTTGCGATATCGGTCTGCCTCCACCCCAGGAATGGCCTGACTATACAAGGGCGTTGAATGTGGACGGCTTGCGCGGAAAAAGGCTCGGTGTTCCCCGTGCACTCTTTCAGGATCACCCCGTCATCAATGACGCGTTCCAAAAGTCACTTGACACCTTCCGTGACTTGGGGGCACACGTCATCGACCCAGTAGACTTCCCGAGCGCTCACGAACTGAAACAATCAAAGGCAGAGGACATCGTTTTGACGGTCGACTTTAAGCCAGCTCTGAACAAGTACTTGGGAGAGTTGGTGGAAGTCCCCACTGGGGTAAGAAGTCTGGCAGATGTCATCAAATTCAACCTCGCGCATGCAGACGTCGAATTACCCCCACCATACTATACGGATCAGTCCCAGTTCGTCGCGTCGTACGCATTTCGTCAGCGATGCTGAAATTATTTGCAAGGTTGCTTGCATCTGAAGCAAGTCAGATCGACGAAACATACTACGCCGCATTGGCAGAGAACTGGGAGTTAGGACGTACTCGAGGCATTGATGCAGTGCTCCAAGCTCATAAACTGGATGCCCTGATATTGCCAACTGACAGTGCGCGAATTGTTCAATGTTTCTTACAGGTTTATTAACGCATTGACTCTCACAGGCTATGCGACAAAGCCCACTGGAGTATCTGGTTACCCAATCATCTCTGGTAAGTGCTACAACAAGACGCGTCAAAGAGATTGCCCACCGAGGAACACTGCATAGTACCGCTTGGTCATTATCCACAGGATGTGCAACCTACCCCTTTGGTACCTGCACCACTACACAGTTCTGCTCCAAACATGCCATTTGGCATTGCGTTTATTGGGACGGCGTACAGCGAGTACAAGCTCATCGGTGTTGCATATGCTTTCGAACAAGCTACAAAGGCACGCTTACAGACAAGGGCGTACCCATCGGCGACTCCAGTCACTCAACTAAAGGATGTTATTTCGCTGTGAAATCCATCATGTGTCGTTCCGTAAGACCTACCTCTGCGATTTGCTTCGACGACTGTATAAAGGTTTTGGCTCCGTCGAAAAGGCATCGCATTGCCTAAGACTTAAGAGACGAAACATGGCTAGGTATGTTCTGCAAGAACAACTTTTTTTCTCTCCGCCTTGGGTTTGCTCTCTCCAGCGCGAGTATGTCTCCGCCGGCGTTCTTCCTTGACGCGCCGAGCTTCGAGCATCGTCCGCTTAAGTTTTGCCGCCTGATATACAGGCTTGGGTAGATGACGCGTCCTAGATGGCCTCAGACGACACAGCCAAGTGAACAGCTCGCAACATACCGTGATATCTTGCCCACTTCCTGGTCGTATTTCCACCGTTCCTTGAGACTCTCACGGTATTCAATTGCGGCACGCTCTCGTGCTGTAATGATGCCCAATTTTTCTGAAGCCTTAACTTTCCATATTCTGACGTTACCATCATCCGATCCTGAAACGACGAATCGTGCATCTGCAGTGAATATCGATGACGATACCCTATGAATTGCGTGAAGAAATGTTTCTGTAAGGAGAGATCAACTCACCTCTGCATTCGTTTTGTGTGATATACCTCTGGTTGTGTGCCCCGTCCTTCCCTCCAGACGCGCAGGGTTCGATCCCATCCACCACTCACAAATTCTAGACCTGTGGGACTCCAATCGCAGCTCATGACAGCCGCAACATGTGCCTTGTAAATATGTGTTGGGTTCGACAGGTTACGGACGTCGAATGTATACAGGTTGTGATCTTCTGATGCCAGTAGTACTGATGTAGGGAACGTCGGTGACCACGACAGAGCGTTGCTTTGCATCTGCATGATGACTCTCCGCTCGGCTTTACCAGTACGGGTATCATAGAGGGTGAAACTGCGATCGGAGCCTATGCTCCCGAGCACAGATGCTTCAGCAAGGTTGAAGCGCACCGAGGTGACGGTCTCGGTAGCTGTTGGAAAAGTGAGGTTGGAGATGGCGGCGCTCCTGGAAGAAAACCATGATGATCAGCAGCAGACCAATGCGACACAGCAAAGGATATTGACCTGTTTTCATCCCATATTTGGACTATATTTGATGCTGTAGCAAACAGGGGATCGGTTCTGTGGTGATCAATGGAACTAAATGGAGTTGCATGAATAGGTTATCCTCATCATTCAATGGAAGCCCGCACTTTAAAGGGGATTTTCCGGCAAACACGTTGAGCGGTTTTTGTTGCTGGGTCGACTAGTCAGTCGGGTGGGAGAGGATGTACGACGCAAGGATACTGACAGAAGTCTGCTCCTGTGGTGACACGTTCCAGAGTTTGATGTTACAATCTACACCACAGCTGAGCAGCCTGTCGTTGTCGGCGAAACAGAGCCCGGATACTTTCCCCTTGTGTACACCCTGCATCTGATGCACATATTTTTGCTCGGCGATATCGTGCACGATGATACCTGTGACCGGTTGGTCCAAGACTGACGACGCACGTGAAAGACTTACCACCATCCCAGCTACCACTGGCGACGATATTGACCGTGCCTGGTTTCCTACAGAGAACCTCTACGGCATCAATGTGTCCTTCCAGGCTTGCGATGAACGGTTTTGCAAACATCCTGTCCATTTTGGCGGCATTTAGGGCACGCATGCGCTCACGAGCGCGTGCAAAGGGGTGAGACAAGGGATCGAGGTTGCGCGAGGTTGGTGTTGGGTCACCGTGGCGCGTTGGCAGATGCGCAGCGGGCGCATGCTGGAGAACGGAGATTTTCTGGACAATGGCCGTGATTATGTGGAGGAGGACAAGGAGATTGGCTTACCATCGCGTATGTGCGGTGGTACAACGACCGGTGGGAATTTTCTGGTCTTGTTCCGCTCTGACAGCTATTCCCTTGTTCCCTACCGTTTCACTTCCACAACGAGTCTGCGCTGAAAACTCGCCGTTGTTTCGCCATTTCTAAATGCGAGGAATCCGCACCACTGATGCTATGTCGGACTATGCTCCCTGAAACCATATAGTCTATTTATTTCACGCAAATCAGTCGTGAGTGGCAGTTATCCCATCCAAACTTCTTCGTGGACTTCCGTGAGTACGGCTTGTGTGTGGGCGGCTAACCCTCACATGCCGGGTTAGGATGGTAACGGCCGCTATCGGTGTAGCAACGGGCCAGGAGCGCCAGGCAGGCTATGTCATGGCTATTCTTGTTTCCCTCTCCCATCATCGCGCACCAGCTTTCTGAGTCTCGAGAGCCTCCCCAACCGGCAGCTAGCCTGCCAGCGTCCTTCATTCGAGGCAAGCGTGATATGCTCACTCCCCCGTCGTTCCTTCATCCCTATGGACTACCTCGTCTGCCTGTCGCTTGCCCCAAACCTTCGCTGCTTCGGCTTCACACGCGGGCAATTTGTGGCCCTCACTATACCCCCCGCAATTGAATTCATAATATCACTGTTCTTTCCTTACCTGTACTCGGGACCGAGCAGGCAAGTGTTCAAACTATCCTGGAGCGTACAATATTTTATCTAGTATCGATAGGTGGTCACAAGTCCTTGCAGCAGACAGTGTCTTATATTTCATATGGGCGCTGCTCGACATGTTGTTGCACGTAATCCCCGCAGCGCGCATATCCTTCTCGGTCTCTAGAGCCCTTGATTTTGTCATCGGTATGTCTGTCTGAGTCCCCTTGATCGTGAGTTGATTGGAGATCATGACCAGGAGTCGCGTCATTCACACCAATCCTCTTCTATTCAATCTATCTTTATCGGCTGAGCTTCTGTCATTTTATCCCCGCCCTTCCTAGCAGATACCAACCGTATCTTGAAATTTTGGTACCCATCCTACTGGTCATAGCGATAGCAATCAATGGAGTCTCATCGTTTGTCGGAATACATCTTGGTAAGCTCTGGTTTCATGCAACCCGTAAGACGCGCTCATGCACACAACCAGAGATGACTCCCAACCACCCAGTTGTTGTACAGTTTATACATGACAGCAAATATCTGTGGTTCTCTCTGAGCCGCTCTTCGCTTGCGATATATGCATTCATTCAATTCATCTTCTTTCTCCTCGCCTTCTCTCGCTTCTCCCGGGCATTTCTAGAACAAAGGCGTATAGAACTTACCCATTCCGACGAGTACCACTATTTCAACGGGATTACTTGGATCACTATTGGCGTTGTCATCGGCGTCACGGAAGCTATTCCTGGTTTTACCCCCGTTAGTTTCTCCGCGGTATTAGCTCGCAGAATACTCCGTTTGGTTGCACGGGCCATTCTCATGTTTGGCTTGCTCAAAGGGTGCGCTGTACTTGTCATCAGTCTCTGTCACTGACCTAACCCTTCAAACAGTCTTGACGTGACAGATAACTTTGAGAACATCACGGACGAACTACGTGGCCCGTCTCGCGTTAGTGGACACATCTCTCGCATCCTCGGTATCAATCCCCAACGGAATGCTTTCCGTCGCATCTCCCATTCGAATTCCGAGGCATCCCGAGTGGATGAATACCCAACAGCCAGGAAGCGAAGAGACGAGCGTGTTACTGTCCATTACGAGAAAGGACAAGCACCTCTCTTGCAAATCCGGTTTTCCGCACTCGACTTTCCCGTACAGGATGATCTCGCCGATTTGATCCAACGCAGACGGAGGTCGCTTTCCGGGCTGATCCCAGGAAGTGCTGGTGCTGCCAGCGATCGGCATGGGAAAAAAGACGTCTCGGACGAGATGGCTGACGCACGGAACGCGGTGCTCGAAACACCGAGGGCGAAATCGGCGCTGGTCACCGCTGGTAATAATCATCATGTACCCTCCGACTGGATCCGACCACCTGAAAAGATCCATACAAGACAAGGAAGCGGAGGAACCGTCTCAGACACCATGAGCATCATTCGGGATCTCGAACGCAATTTCCCAAACCTTCCTCCACGTGTGACGGGAAAATACCGTGGATCCATCCTTGGTCAAAATTACCAAGAAGATCCATTCCCAGTTGTTGGTGTCTCGCGCCAGCCCAGCTTACGCGGGGGTGCAAACAATCCAAGCGAGGAGGGCGGGGCTTCTGTCACCCTCAGCGCCAGTGGATCGATCAAACGGAAACCGGCGCCGCCCCTCCTCGAGGATATCCCGTACATCTCAGACCGTCGCCAACGCTTAGCATCCACATGGGAAGGGTTGGCCTCAGCTGAATTCCCCATAGACTCTCCCAATAGCCCGTCGAAAGTTACTACCGTCTACAGCCCAGATTCTACACTGGTTCGAGAACCCAGCACCCCCAGATCACGAAGGATGACCGCTCGCGACGTTATCAAAAGGGCCGGTAGGGCCGTAAGTGACGCGAGCATCCGTTCCGCAGAGTGGCTTACCTCGGCAAGCTCTCCTCGCCCTGTCCAGACACCCTTCACAACGGCGGACATTGAGATGTACCGCAGATTAGGGCCTGGGTCCGCTCGTCTCATCGGTCAAGCTTCGTCTCCTGAAAATCTCCCGAAACCGAGTAGGAGATCCGCAGACGACGCCAGGACAAACTCCAAACCAAGTCAACCCCGCCGTAGCGTTGGGATATGAACAACACGGACGTCTTAATATGTACTATTAGTCTTTGTCTTGGATAGGTATAGATTACCGTGCTTTGAATGATATCATGTGTGTTCTCCCTTTCTTGTCGTGATACTGATGTTTCAAACTAGCGTAGTTGGCGGTCATCATGGCAAAGTGGTAAACAACAAGCATATAGAGTCTGCTAGCTTAGCGACACCTAGTTCTGATGACGAATTTCAGTGGGAAGTGGAGGACATGTCGGTAATGGTAGCTCACCTCCGGTATCCTGAATATCGTAATCTCCTACAGCCCCAAATGACAGTTTTTAAACCTGACCGTATTAGAAAACAACGACTGACCTGTTGCTTGAAGTACCGCCGATTCTCTTCGTCAATGAGAACCAGATTGAGATAATACCGTGTACTGAATTTCTTGTTGACATCGCGGAATGTTGGCGTAAGGTCGAAACCTCCGAGGAATAAGCGGATAGGTATAGTTTCACCTGCATAAACACCCGTCGAGGCGCTGCATCTCCAGGCCGACAAAGGACCACTTACCCCGAACCGGCGCACCATCCATGATTTCAAACTTGGTGATGGTCTCACTTTCGTTGTACTGATTCGGCGGCGAGCCTGTCGTCTCGCGCCGTATAATCGACAGTTCCATATGCTTGATCTTGATTCGAACCAGCAAAAAGTAAATCTTGCCAACGATGACGTCTTTCAAATGGTACCTGATCATGCTCGGTCAAAGAACTGCGTCAAACGAGAAGAGAACGCGACTCGCTTTGACTTGTTGTACTCGAATTCGATGTGCAGACAGTCTTCGATGCCCACTTCCATCTTGATTGCGTTGTTGCTGTCTGGCGGCATACGATACGAGTGGACCCAAATGTCTCTCTCCTTCGTCACGTCTGCAATCCGTCGTGAAACGGACACTCGCATGAAATACCTTGTCAACGTTGAAAAGGCGTGCGACGACCCAAAAGCGTACTCGAGACTGACCGTAGTTTGACGTTGATACCCTGATAGCTCTCAAACTGCTTCTCTACGTTCTTGAAGAGAAACTCAAACGTCTGAGCCTGTCGTAGTTCACCTGGCGATGCCAGTTCTTGAGAAAGCGACAAGAATTCGTGGTGATTCCCCCGGTCATAAAAGAGTTCTACACAGAATGGATGAACAAGGACTGGTGGAACGACAAATCATCGGACGTGCCTATGGTGCCCACGAACTCGACTTTGATACCATCGTGCGACATCTTCTTGCCATCGCGTACGCGTATCGTGACCTGCAGGTGTGTCGGGCGAGCTGTTATGGAGCGAAACAAGACCGGGACGAACCTGTCCGCCGACCGAGTCACCATCGTAATAGACAGGACACTGGATGTTTTTGTCTTTCTCCCCTTTCATATCTACTTGTTTCCGTAGCTCTTCCCCGTCGAGCTTGATGTCTACGTCGACCGGAGATGCGAAGAAATAGGCCATGTCGTGTAGCGGTGGAGAGCGTCACTTCAAACTTGGCCCATACTACGGGATCGCTATATGACGCCTACTAATCACGTGTCCTAACCGCAGTAACGACTATGACATTCTTCTCCAGAAAAAAATCGGTCAATTTCATTGCGCCCACATCTACTACTTTGTTAGATATCCTTAGTTATGGCAAATTCTGAGACTTTGCCAACTACCACCTGTCGAATTCGAACCTGGTGTGCATTCTCGTGACAATCTCCATAAAGTCAGGTTCATTGTCAGGCGTAAGATAGCCTCGTCGCACGAGAAAATCGATCAAAACTGTATGCAACGGTTAAATCTACCACGGATATATAAATTCCATTTTTAACCCACCTACAGCGCAATTGGTTTTGAACAGCCCTTGTTTCATCTTCGTGACAACCACATCTAGTGGCAGTAGCTAATGCAATTATAGATAGACCGGACGTTGAGTGTCTATGGATACTCACATCAAAGGATTCCACTTCTCCGTCCATCGGGTTAGGTTGGAACGAAGCGGGATCAATATTAGGCGGCACCTTGAGATCATACACATATCTTGTCCAGTACAAGTGAGTAGGCAATAGAAACGCAAAAAACGGCGACGTTACTGGACTTCAGGCTGTAGCCGTCCTTCCGCAGTCCTGGGTACGGTTCAGAGGAATGAATATGTCTAAAATACGTACTCACTGGAAGTAATAGCTGAGGGAACCTGCAGATTTGGCATGTTGCCTTACCATGTCTTCCGCGATGCTTGCTTCCTCCATCGACTCTTTGACAAGAGTCTCAAAGGCGGACATCCCACTCGGTATGCCGCCTGCGACACTATTGTCCAAGTAACCTGGCCACCTGCACGAGCACAGTTGTTACAGGCAGAATCAAGGACTACCATATGAAAACGCACGTCTGCTTCGTTCGAGACCGGGTTGGGGTCCAGATCCGCACGTTACTGCCGTCCGCATCTTCGTGGTAGACCGTCATGTGTACACCGAACGTGGCCACCCCAAACAGTGAACAAGCAGAGCGTTCCATCTCGAAGAGGTAGTTACTGGTATCGGTGGAGTGGACGCCAAACGGGTTGCGATATACTGGATACATCTCGTTCCTCCATTTCTTGGGCCCGATCGTGTCTTGGAAGATGGTACCACTGTCGCGCCATCGTTCACAGAGCCTCCTCATAGCATCTGTGCGCTTGGAAGGGGTATCGATAGAGGGATGAAAGCTGATGCGATATCTTAATCCTGGTGTTGCTTGTTCTAGGGCAACGAATGTACCCTCTGGTTCCTGGAGCAGAACGTCGATTACATCTGGCCTTAACAAGCCGATGATGGCGCTATCTGGAGACTGGGAGAGCGACCATGGCACAACGTAGTCTCTGTGGATGGACGTAGCAGGATCCACTGAGCCGTGGTCGACGGGGAGATGGAAGTTGTTGCACCGGTTGACGAGGTCGAGGAAAGACAAACTGGGTTTTGGATCAGCACCCGACGGCGAGCTGCTCATCGTCGCCAACAATGTCAGACTCACACAACCACTGCCTATTATAACATTTCCGGTTGGAAACGGACGCAGTCCATCTGCATCAATATCCAATGGCGACAGCACTTGTGATTCTCGCCCACGTCGCAGGGCTATCGGTCCTTCTCGGGAACCCTCGCGTTTCTGCAACTCGGAACGAGTTCGAACTCCTTGACGTCGACAGTGGAATAGCTCAGTGATCACCCGGCCGGGATTACCCTTTCGTCTGTTAAAGGTAGAAGACATAGAAGCGCCAGCGCCCTCTCAAAAAGCGAACGCTCAACCTCTGTGCTTGAACAACTCGCACAATTTCTGGACTTTGTTGCCTGGTCACTCTTTAGTGGTGAGAGGCAGCATGAGATTTTTTGTCTGCCCGGATTACCCTGTAGTCTCGCTTCCAGAGCACATTCAAGTTGGTGACTCAATGTGTGTACTGTGCACCGTGCATGGGGCTGACTCCACCTGGAGATGGACAGGACGATACAGACCAGGTGTGTACATATGGCAAATTATTGAAATCGTCTTTATATTAAGATTTCAGGTCCTGGCTGCCCTCGCCAACTGTGGACGGCATGATTTCATTATATTTAACACTGGCAACTATAACATCACTCGCAAGTTGACGTGGAACCTTTCCACTTCCCTGTATCACAGCGTAAATGCCAGAAGGAGACTATACTTACCCACCTATCATAGTTCCAACTTGAAATCCAGTATTCGTTGAGTGCGAATAACACGCGGAGTCATTTATATTCAGGACCAAGCTTCTCGGTTCGTCGTTTCTGGGAATAGCTTCATGAATCCTTCGATAAGAGCGGTATGAGTCAAGGCAACGGTCAGGTAAAGTCTTTTGACGCGGGTGCGACGTACTGAATGTCACCAAATTAGTAGCCGTGGTGGCATCACTATGCAGCGGTCCCTCGGCTTGATGGCGACGGCAGACCACTCTCACAGACACTTTATTGTGTCCCCCGCGGATGTGTCCAGGGTTTCCGGACCGAGTCCCTCTCCTTTCTAGTGCAATGTGATGACAGGATGGACAGATGCTGTGCAAGTGTACGGTGGCATATTGTAGTGGAGCTCTACGAACATCCCAAAGTTTGGATAAAGGTGTGCTCTCTTTCCATATAAAATATGGTAATACTGACCCGCTGGCGTGCAATGGTATGGACTGAATACTGAAAGTACGTTCTTTTTTTTCTCCCGAGATATTCTTAGCCGTGGAACCGCAATGCTACGAATAGAATATCGCTTTGATACTCTTGAATTGGGATGTACGTCGCCATGTTCTCATGAGCTCTTCACTGGCAGACACGGTGGCGTGCAGAGCACCAGTGTGACATTGCTTGTGGAGGGAGTAGTCATTCGGTAGTGTTTGGTTCACAGACAGGACGGTAAGGTGGTACGTCATTTTCTTCACATCCTCAGGGGCATCGCACCTGATCTCGAACCTACTAGAACCACAATATAGAGAAATTAAGAAGATTTGAAGGTACGTTTTGCGAAACCCATTGTCTGCCCACGGTGATAATGTGTGAAAACTCCTAAGCCATGTCTCGTCTTTATCAGCTGTCAAAAATAGAACTTGGTATATTTCAAATCGTGAGATTGTTAATACTTCCTACTGAGAGCCGGGGACGGAGGTGAGGTCGCATCTCATCATAGTAGGGTCGTGTTGGGCTGATAGCATCACCGAGGCTATGTCTGCAACGTGCTGCGCGCAACTTGTCGACTTAATGTCACTCAACGCATCCACATGCATCAGACTAGTGGTGGCCAACCGTGTGTCGTCCTCGCCAATTGATCGACTTCCTGGTTTACTCCAGGATGACCGTTATAGGAATGTACCTCAACTTGGGTTTAATAAGTATCTCGGCTTCATCGAGGTCTTAGGTACCACTGCTACCAATACGGGTAAGCCATCGATGTCCCCTTTTAACCCACCATGATGTTCCTGCGTTGACATGACACCACCAGCAGGGAAATCTCTAAGGTACATTTGCTAGAATGTCGTTGGTGAGGTCAGGTTACCCGGAAGGTGATTGCATTCTTCAGATGGATGGCAGCATCGCTTCACGCATGAATTACCGATAACGTGTAGCGCTGAAAATTGATCTGATCATATCACGCCTTCTTTCCTGGTGGCCGCAACCTATCAGATAACTACGACGACATCTGCGTTCAAACTTGATAGTCGTGGGTGTGCACGACAAGCAGGTATTTCGTCGCCTTCGTGACACCAGTTGTCCGATCATAAACGTCTACTTCGTGTCAAGCCGGACCCAATAACTATCCCCGACAGAAAATGTCAACAATAATGATCAGAACGGTGGCAAAAAAGTACGCTAACAGGGAATGCTGACTTGAACTTGAATGCCAGTGAGAAAGCGCAGCGCAGTACCTCTCTATTAATAGTCGCGTCACTGCACTGGAAGTATTGATGAGGAACGGATCAGTTGGCTCAAGCCAACTGTGAGCGAGCCATGTGATCCGGATTATCCTGTACAATCGATACGGTTTCGTGAACCGACGAGGTCTGGAACTCTGCACTGGACTCGGTTGTGGGTCGGTTAGTGAAGATGGGAAATACCATGTGATAAGTTTCACCAAGGTGACTCTTGTCTGATAAAAACCAGACGGCAACCAGCCCATCTGGCTTCCCATCACCCTTTCCGTTCTCTCCTTCTCTCAGGCAGGTCCTGTTATTGTATCAAGTCACCGCTGGACGTATTCTCGACCCCACTATGGCCACAAAACGGTCCTCTGGCTTCGACTTCAAAGACCGCAATCCTTTCGTTGATCAGGACCCTTTCATCGGCTCCAAGGGTGACTACATCCATCCTGGTGCATCTATTGGCGTGTCCCTCCACAGAAACAAGTCAGAGCGTGACAGGCTACAAGGCATCCAGCAGAATTGGATAAATGGAAGTACTCCAAAGGGTCCACAGAAACCAACAACCCTCGGTCAAAAGATCGACCTATGGATGATCAACGAAGGAGGGAAGCGGCTATTCTTCTTCTCCTGGATATTCTTCCACTGTCTGGTTATTGCTTTCGGCTTCATGTACTACCAACTTAGCGATGACCTGACCAACGCTCGTGCCACATTCGGCATTACTTACGGTCAGTACTCCTTTATATTTTGAAAGTGAGCAAAGACTCAGCAAAACATTATTGCAGCCATCGCTCGTGCTGCTGCTCTCATGCTACACTGCGATGTCATCTTCATCCTTTTGCCCGTCTGTCGCAATTTCATTTCCCTCCTTCGTCGGACCCCGTTGAACCAGTTCATTCCGTTCGACAAAAACATCGCGTTTCACAAAGCGACGGCGTGGTCCATAGTCTTGTTCACAGTCATTCATATTGGGGCTCATATGCGCAACTTCCAAGAACTTGCTCTACTCGACCCAGATGCCAAGACTACCGGCCAGCATATTATTGTCTTCTTGCAAGCAAACTTTGCCACCGGGACTGGTGTCACTGGGTGGATTATGACTGCTTGTCTTGGGCTCATTGTTTGGTTTGCTATGGATAAACGCCGACGTGCCAATTTCGAGAGATTCTGGTACAGTCACCACCTCTTCATCATTTTCTTCCTCGCATGGCAGTTCCACGGGATGTGGTGTATGATCAAGCCTGACAGACAACCTTTCTGTTCATACCTTTCCATCGGTGTTTTCTGGGTGAGTGCAACATCTACCGCAACATCTCGCTTTTCATAATCCGTGTTCAGCGCTATTGGCTTGTTGGTGGTGTCATTTGGACTTACGAGCGCGTCTTACGCGAAGTCCGGGCCCGTCACAAAACATATATTTCCAAGGTCATCCAGCACCCTTCAAAGGTGGTTGAGATCCAGATCAAGAAGGAGAAAACGACGACACGCGCAGGACAATACATTTTCATTTGCTGTCCAGAAATCTCGTATTTCCAATGGCATCCGTTCACTCTTACTAGGCATGTAATTTCTCGCTTACTATGAGTGACGTTCTCTAAAGGTCCTTTAGTGCGCCGGAGGAGGACTACATCTCAGTTCATATTCGTGTAGTCGGTGACTTTACTACGGCACTCGCGAAAGCCCTCGGTTGCGATTTCGATTCCAAGAGGGGGAAAGAAGCCAATGCTGGTGGTGGTATGGTGGTAGGCACTAACACGAATCCACCCCTGAACCGGACACTCCCACGCGTCATGGTCGATGGTCCATTTGGTAGCGCTTCAGAGGACTTCTTGAACTACGAAACTGTCCTGCTCGTGGGTGCTGGTATTGGTGTAACGCCATTTGCTTCGTAAGTGGCCATTCTTCTAGGAATTCGGACGACACCAACTTTGTAATAGCATCTTGAAATCTATCTGGTATCGCATGAACGGTCTGAACAACTCAAAGCCGACGCGTCTCTCCAAGGTTTACTTTACATGGGTGATCCGTGATTTCGGAAGCGCCGAATGGTTCCACTCCCTCCTGCAAGCTATCGAGGATCAAGACACTCAAAACCGGATCGAAATTAACATCTATCTCACGGCCAAAATTAAGGAGGATGATATGACCAACATCATCGTGCGTTCTTCGCATCTCTTGTTTTTCCAAACGGACTGACGTTGGGACCTGACCGTGCCTTGATATCCCCGCGTTGTTATGCAGGTCCAAGATGTCGGTGCAGAGAAAGATGCGGTCACATCGTTGCGTGCCCCAACGCACTACGGGCGGCCAAACTGGGATAAAGTATTCACGTCGCTTGTTGACAAGCACCCCGAGACGGACGTTGGCGTGGTGCGTACACACACACACGTCCGCAGTTCCGCCCTAACTCCATGTGTGCTCTTCTGCAGTTCTTTTGTGGTCCTCCTGTGTTGTCCAGGCAACTCCACCAGATGTGTAACAAATTCTCGGACCCTATTCCAGGTGGCACAAGGTTTTTCTTTGGAAAAGGTATATTCCATCGTTGGTATCCCGACGCTCTGCCCTGATACCATTGTTTCTTCGCGTTTAACAGAAAACTTTTAAGGGTTAAGCGAAGATGTGCGACCTGTTGCTTGGATATCGTAGTTATTTGTGTGCTTGTGCGCTGGTCCGCCCTTGTTAATAACATTCTGTGGTGTACGTGGTATAATTGGGCTTCGTTGATGGGATATCGAGTACCTTTTCATTCCTGGGCATTATGATCTTTGTGTTCATTGTCTCGTGGTTCTTCGCTATTGGGCAGCAACATTGCGGCATATCTGTCTCCAGTGTTCCAAGTTACAAAGCTGTTCCTGTATTGATATTTGATATACTGATGGATGATGATATACACGTGGATCATGCGAATGAAATTGTTCCGCGGGATGCAAAAAAAGTTTATGATGCGAAACAACAATGAGGGAGACGACAACGATATGAATGCAGTGAAAGTAACCGAAATAAGGGATCAAGATGCATCGACGCTTTCCCACAAGCTCGGGCAGTACTGGGAGCGGACAATCTCGTCCGTCACTTCCTGGGACACCTCAGGCGCCTCCAACTCGCCAGCATCTTCGTACGGGCGCTTGAGCGCGTCGTACAGCTCACCCTCGTTGCCGACCTTGTACACTTGACACCAGATTTCGATGAGCTTTCGGAAAAAGTCGTGCACCGTACCCTTGCCGGTATCCACGATGACGACCTGCATGCAATCGGCGATCCTTGTGCGCTCCCATCCAGAGGGTTGGGCATCTTCGAGTTCCGAGTCCGAGAGAATGGTGACGTCTGTCGTCTTCTCCCAGGGTATATCAGCGAGCCCCGAACGACTCTGGGCATGTCGTCCGCGAGATATCCATACGACAGATGGGAAACGGAGGACCCGTCCATTTGCCCCTTCGCGGAGCATCACCATAAGATCGGGGTGGCGAATACATCCGTTGAGGAACGCCCGTCTGTTCGGATCGTTCAGGGACAGGCCGCCGTACAAGGAGAGGTTATATTCGGTCTCTTCCCAGACAGAGTATGAACCACATTCTTTGTAGGCGATTGAATGGCGAAGTGAGGTGAGCGGAATGCCGACTAGAATGAAACCAGCCAGGATCAGTTCTTTGGAGCCGTCGTCACTAAAGTCGTACTTGAAGTGCGATAATTTCACCTCTGCCCACAGAGCGTACCGCGTGAGGTCGATAACTTGATCGATCTGTGCGGATGGTGGTGAGTGACGTGGATTCAATAAGGTCATAAATGTCGGCATACCGTCCGACAGATCTTGCGAAGACAAGAATAACACCAGTGAATGGCCGTCATATGGCCCCATGCATGCAAAGGCCATCGTTCGCCACTGATGTCCTTGAATACCTTTCCGCCGAGTACCACCACGTGGTCACCATCTGTCGACCGCACCACATCGTCGACGGCAGATTGAAGGTCATGTATGCATAGGGTCCGGATTGCATTCCAAAGTTTCTCCATTGTAATGAGATCCAGAACTTGGTCGCTCGGGTTCGAGTTGAATAAGGCCTTGACACTATCATAGCTATGCGAAAGAAAGGTGAGAGATGCATCCTTGTAGACTGCTCGGCGAACATATGCGTAGATGACCTCCTGCCGTTCGCCGTGATATCGTGATGTCGAAGGGGCACAGTACCAAGCGAGGTGCATCTTGATCTTCTCTCTGAATGCATTTGCTTTCTCGCGCAAGATGGCTTCCAGAGGATCTTCGGTAGCGACACCTTCGAGGTTATCCGTGGAATGGAGCGGCCTATCGGTATCACGGGCGAGATCCTCGTGATCAGAACAGTTTCCGGACTCGTGGGCATCCCGCGCTAGGACCCACAATGCATTCTGTTCCCTGAGCATGAGTTGATAGCCGTGGTTTTCTACGAATAACATTAGTTTCTCCACTTCAAACCTCTTCTGTACCAGACCATCCCAGTATGTCTTATGTCCAAAATCCTGTATATAGTGGAAGGTCAGTGCACATGTGGTCGTAACTCGCACGAGGTGCTTGCCATGTCTTTTCTGTCCCGGTGGCTTTGGGACTCGATATCAAGAAGATGTACTAAACCACGTACCCAAAGAACTTTCGGGTGAAATAGACCCGCGCCTCGATGCATCTGCTAGATGGTGAGCAAGAAGAGACTTCATTTATCGTATACATACTTAGTAAGTAAATTATACTTTTCCCGAAGGTGGGCATTCCACTCCCGAAGATCAGAGAGACTGTCGCACGTTTTGATTGTCATCCTATCTTGGCATGCCGGGGTGTCAGAAAATCTTTTGAGGAGTGCATCGTAATGTTTGTAACTCATGTATAGCTTGAGACGCTCCTACGGGTTAAACACGATTATAAGTGGACATAGTAGTTTGGAAGAGAGCGCACCTCATTGTGCCGAGAGCACCACCGGACGCCGTCCAGTGGCGAAAGCGAACATTCGACCGCCGTCGCATCACGGGCCGCACAGGTGTGCTGTCTCTTTTTCGAAGAAGTAAACATGCCCCCGAGCAGCAGAGAGCGACGAGAGCGAGCTGGCGGAGTCAACTTCATTAGCAGTCTTTGTCTATAAACAGATCACGTGATCGCGTATCGAAAGAGGTGACAGACAGAAGACGAGCAGGCAGAGATGAGGGAGTCGACTGGTCTAATTTATAGATGTCTCATAAAGACCAAAGTGGCGGTCGTGGTGGGCTTGTACAATGGGACGTCTTCCATTGATACGTCCCCAGCGTTGTTAGAGGCTTGAAAGGGATTGGCAACGGAGTCATGCACTGGGCTCAGCAACGTCAATAAAACATGTCGGTTGAGCAATGTCTCTTTCTGCCTTTCTATCTTTTGGTGGAACGCTGTTGCTAGGAGGCAGTGTCGGCGGCAAGGCGTGGCGCATGCTTTGCTCATTTTCCGAGTCGGACGAGCCTGTTCCAAACCACAGCATGCAGTATTGGGACATCAACAGACTGGATTCGTATTCGTTGGCACTTGCCTAGATATCGATTCACAATACGCCACTGCACGATCCACAGATGGATAGTGGCACGCCGCACGGGAATCCTTCCAGGCAGCCAGTCCCGTAATATGGGCGTCGGAATATTGCGGTTGATGACCACCCCATATTAGTAACAATATTGCCTCGAACCTAGGCATCAAATTTATACAAGAAGCTAAGGAACGAATATGCCTTTTTGACACCAGGAAAAACACCAGTAGTCTCGACCCTGAAGAACTCTATCTATGCGTTCCCAGTGGAGTTCCCAGGGTGGAGGAATGGATCGTTACTGTAGTTGTAAACAGAGCATCCGCGGAGGACAGTCTGATTGCAAGAGAAGCACCAGTTAACGGTGGAATTGATGGCAGTCCGCTAAAGAAGCAGTCATGATGTAATCCATGGAGATGAAAAGAACAGGAATTTACGTCGAGGGCTTTGATCAACTGGGGCAGAGCGAGACTGTCTTGGCCGAACATCTTCAAAGGCTTGAACTCCGCATCATTCGTCCCATTTTTGAATTTCAGGGTAACCTCATAGTCACCCGTACTATTCTTGGACAGCTCGAAAGCAACAGCAGAGGCATATTCGGCTGTATAATGTTCAAATTGTGTGACCAAAAAGCAGGAGAGTCGAAGATGGTTCTCTCACCAATCCCGGATATCTCAGGGTTAGTCACTGTAGCATTGGTGACATTGAACAAACTGATGAATGGCTTGTAGTCGACCTCCGTCAATGCCAGCTTGACCTTGTTGTTAGGCAGGGTCATGTTGCCCAACGACCAGAAAATCTCGGGCCAAAGAGTTCGGATGGCGACTAGAAACGCTCAGTAGACCATAATATGACGTCACGGAACCGCTCACTTTGGCCAACTCCCTGTGGGATGCTATCCGTGAAGACATTTCGCTCGTGGATGTCAGCAAAGTAGCGGGCTTGTTCCAACAGAGTCTTGGGAAATGAATTGTAGAATGTTGCATTGTGTGTGTACTGGACATTTAGGTAGTCGTAGATCTTAGAATTGTCAGACGATACCCAGCTGCTATATACTTTTCTTAACCACTCACATTCCACTGCGAACCAAGTCAGAACACAATAATCACTGGAGTGGACGCAACATACGATGTTAAGGAAACTGTTATCCATGCCATTGATGTATGGTCGAACAACTTCAAGGAAAGGAGCGGCTTGCGCAGCTACATTCTTGTAGATAACACCATTGTTCAAACGAGCCAAGTGAAATTGGAAATACTAGAAAGCCCGGTTTAGTATCTCAACGCAATCCATTCTCGGATACTCACCTCGCAGTCCATCCAGCTGGTAAGAGACGGGGCCTGCCAGAACTCGAGGGACTCCACTGGAATGTATTGGTACCCTCCCAATGGTGCCTGCACCGTCTGACCATTAGCGAGGATCGAATTGAATTCCGTCGTTGGTGGGTAGAGACCCTGAAGTAGCGCATAGGCAGAATCGAGTATGACATTCCCTCCTCCTGCGTCTGCACGAACAGAGAGCTGGTCAACATCAGCGACATCGGTGTTGATACCTTGGATGTAGGATGGTGAAGCTGGGTTAAGATACGTCTGCCTCAGGTAGTAACCCAGGTCATATGCTTGGCTCTAAGAGAACATTAGCTGCACATACAACATACAACATCGAATATTGGACATACCGATCCATAAGGCGTCAAGTATCCTTGAGTCGAGTTATACGTAGTGTAGTTTTGGAAAACTACATCGGAGCGATCGCCATGACGAGCCAACAAAACAACACCAATGAGACCGCTGGCCATCTTGCAGAGTCGAGCGAGCCGAATGAAAAGAGATGCTAAACCACATCCCGGGTGAAACCCTTCCAATTTATAATAACGCCCGGTCTGCCAGTGGCAATGAGATTTTGATAGGAAATCGCCTGAGCCAAAAAGCGATCTACAAACGAAGCTTCGACAAACGTGCAATTCGTCTGCTACCAATACATACCCGTTGTCGGACCAAGCCGTTACGTTGCCACGACACGATCATCTAAACTCCTGCAGGTCATGCTAGAGGTATGGAACTCGAGTTCCATCCTCGTATCCGATCCGATCCTTAACCGCCGACATGAGCGTGTGATCGGAAGCGACGATACGGCGTCCGATTATCGCTCATTATACTTGCCAAGGCCGCGTCAAGTTGCACCGTCTAACAGTAGTAGTCAAACAGCCCAGATCGCCTATTTGAGGCTTTGCGTTCAGGACTTCGATGATCGCGAGTATTAGAGGGCCGCTAACTTACCAGACGTCGGAAAAACTTGTTGTTCCCAGCGGGCTACTGGTAAAACCAACTTCGAAGGGATCAGAGACTCAGAGTGCAAAGTGAGTTGCATTTTTCAAGCCCAACACGGCAGTTGCCGTCTTGACTCGTCGTCAAGCCGGCCGATCCTCGCCATTTTTGAAGACCTTTGTATCAGCCGAGAAATGCTCCTGCGTTCGCGATGATGATCCAAATTGCAACTTTTTTTAGAGACATCATGGTTACTCTCGAGTGGGTGGGCGCCTAGTAATTTAGTGGTCCCAGCTGGTAAACGCAGTTCTAGTGACACAACAACTCTATGATACGCAACCCAGGAGTTTGATTAGTCGTTTCACTAGTGAAGCAAACTCGACGGCTCAAACATACGATGAAACCCCTACCCATGAAATAGTTCCTAAGGAAATGAAAACATCGAAGCACCCAAAGGATCAACGGCGCTTGAGCCAGTGGTGAAACCAGACCACATGGTCGGTTTTTTTGATTTCCTGCTTTCGTGATTGGGGGCGCTCGTTGGTGTGTTGAATCACACGTCTTCACAGGGAATAAGACCATGTTTGATGCCTTTGACATCTAAAATGGAAGGATCAGATGACAGTCTAGTCAATCGGCAAAGTCTCTGGTCAAAACGCCACTGCGGTACTGCGTGTACCAATCATGTCCACTGCATTACGGTAGCAAATTTCCTGTGCATATGCCGCAATAATCCCACACGAAGGTGCTAGTGTCACGAGTTTCGAACTAGCTGTCAAGATATTGATCCGAGTTGAATGGGGCAAAACGAGCAGCACAATCCGTAGTGGCCAGTTATGTGGTGTGAATCTCATGGCTAGCATGACGCCAAGTTGGCATCGGTGAAATTATCTCCAGTCGACCTAAAATATATTGTGTCACGGTAAATATCATTCGTGCTTACAGTTGCTCAGTATCAATCTCATAACGTTGGTATTAGTATCCAGTATAAGTACAAGGTGCATGTCGCGAAGATAGATAGCCGGGAATGAAAGAAGTTTACCGCACGTTCCTGTTCCAAGAACACTGGCCAGTACACCGCCGGAAGATGAAGTCTCCCACATGGCATCGCCGGTAACGAGTGTAGCAGCTTCCATATTTGTATACATACGCCAATCGGATGTGCCTCCTCAAATCACTAGTTGCTGATTGGTCGGAGCACGGGAGATCTACCGCGGGATTCAGGCCCCCTGAGGTATTTGACAAGAATTTAGGGTTAGGGTCAACACCATAGTTCATACCTTATAAATCCATAAAATCCATATCACCTATCCTTGCCATCCCCATCCCTCCTGAAATGACCTCACAGGCTAACGGCTCCCTTGCTGTCCCACTTCCTCAACACAGAGACTCAAGCCTCCAGTCAAGGCCACCTGTCTGGGCTCTGGACTCGTCGAACGCGAATGTCCCTCTTCGAGCCAAGTGTGGTAGACATGGAAGAGCGGGTGGCGTGTGTTGCAAAGAACTCAAAGACGAGGATGACCGCACCCTCATCAACCCAGATATCATCCGTGACGTGTAAGTCTCTTCCTCTGTTTGTTCCCGGTATGACGGCATTTCCCCCTGTTATTTACACACGCCTTCTTAGCGTCATCGGTCTCTCTGACGGCTTGACTGTTCCCTTTGCGCTAACGGCCGGTCTATCATCGCTCGGAGAGTCCAGGCTGGTCGTTCTCGGGGGCACTGCAGAACTCATTGCTGGGGCCATCTCAATGGGAATCGGTGGATTCCTCGCCTCTCAGGCTGAAAGAGATCACTATCGTTTCTTGAAGCGTCATACATCGTCAAGAATACTCCGCAGTTGCGAGGGAGAAATGGAAAGAGAAGTTTTTGCTATTCTCGGTCCGGTCGGTGTTGATGAGCACACCTCGAGAGCTGTCACGAAGTGTTTGTGTGACATCGAATGCAGCAATAGCTCGTCGTCCTCGGACGAAGAAACTCAGTCCCCCAGATGGAAGTCTCAGGTGGGATTGACTCCGTTTTTGCTCAAATTTGGAGTGGGTTTGGGTTAGTTGTTTTTTTTAATCCTGGTTAATAAACCTTTCATCGACATTTCATCATATCAGAGGAAGTACCAACGAGTCGCTTATACGGGTCGGCGATTACCATTGGGCTTGGATACCTTATTGGAGGCATCATACCACTCATCCCTTACTTTTTCTTTTCCCGTGCCCATATAGCCCTGATCTATTCCTGCATCTTGACCGGTTTCGTACTTTTGGTCTTTGGAGCAGTCAAAGCCAGGGTGACTGGGGCAGGCCAAGGAGTCAAAGGATACTTGTGGGGTGCTGTGAGTACATTACTTGTTGGTGGAGCTGCTGCAGCTGCGGCGTACGGCATCGTTGCACTTCTTGAGACATGACATAGAGAGGCACTAGTAATCGATTACGGTCTCGTAGATCATATTATCATCGTTCATCCACATAATTTGTCGCTCCAGCCAATTTCCTGGCGCAAAAACACCTTAGTACTCCACTGGTTTGCGAACCCAGTTGGGTCCGAGTCCCGGCGTTCGTCCGATCCGTCCAGGCCTGTTGAACCTGAGCGCGGCTGTCGATGCCAATGAAACCACAGAGGGTTGCCAACGGATTACGATCCGTCTAGTTGCTGTATTGGAATCGAAACGCAATGGCAGGCTGATGGGGATGCCAGTGAACGGTACTTTGTATTTCTGCACCGCAGGCCGGATCGCACGGTCCGGCCAGCGACAATCGCCAGGACCCCCGGACACTGCAAGACAACAAGTTACTCCGCTCTGAGAACGCTGTCAGTTGAACACAGCAGGTTGGCTCCAGTACTTGAACAAGACTCTCAACTCAAAAAGCACTGCTGCATAAAGGCTCGGTCCGGGGACGGTCCGAGCGTGCACTGGTTGGCCAATTCTGCTGCCTCCATCACGCAACGGTTTCCTCTCCTTTTCTAACTTCGACGCCTGCAATTCCACCACTATTATGATCCAGACTTTGGATTCTGCGGTCAACATGCTAGCAGAAGATCATTTGGGGATTACATACTACATAGAGAATGCCCAGCAATTTTGGTCAGGTACGTTTCACTACAAGTTCCATATCCCGCGACTTTGGTTGTCCCGAGACTTACTGTATCATGGTCTTTCCATTCCTGCTTCAGAACTCGACGACATCCTACACCTCCCGAGTGATGGATCGGCAACATTGTCCATGCTGGATACCACGCTTCGGAGGTTTGCGTCCTTGTGCGCTTCTTATCACGGTCAGATCCCTCAGCTTCTATCCTTCCATCTCACCTTATCGTGCTTTTGTCGACAGAACACTACCTTCAAAGTCCACTTCAATTAGAGCACGCATGCCAGTTGCTTTTGGATTCCGAACTTTTCACCTTTCATTCTGAGAGGATGTGCGAACTTGCGATCGAGGATGTTCAATCGGTATGTAGAACGATGGTCACGCTGATTCCCCGTATCTCACTTGTTTAAAGAAAACGGATCCTCACGAACAATTTATTTTGTATAGCCTCCTCTTGTTTTGGGGTAGACGTCAATCATCCTTCCTCCGTAGCCATAAGCGATGGCAACATCTCATCCCATTGCTCATGGATCATATCTTGGTTGAGATTGATCCAGATGTCGATGATTCTTACGTTGACCCTAGTCTCGCTGCTAACAGCATAAACTCTCGTGCAAGTGTCATCATGGGACCGATTACTATAGAAGGCAAGCTCAGGATGTTAAGTGTCAGGCTTCTCTACGAAGTCTGTCGGGTTCAGAAGCTGTCCGAGCCCGATCTACGTAGGTTTTTCTTCTCTAGGTTAAAGTTCGTACTGGCTGAACAGGCACAGGCGTGTTCAATGACTCGTTCATCGACCATCTTTTCGACCTCGTGGAGCAGACACGCTTCATACCGGATGAAACTTTCAATTACTCCGTTGTCAAGTTGATAGTGAGCGCAGTTCAAACCCTACTTCTGACAAACATCACATTAACCCTCATACCCAGGTGGCGCTCAACGAACAGTTTATGGTTGCGGGTTTGAACAATGCTGCCTCACCTCAGAGTGGTCAGGAGAAAGCGTCCGATGTGCGGAACCGGGTACTAGATGTGCTTATATCTCGTCTTGGTTCGAGTAAGACATTTGGAGAGAACATGATATTTATGCTCAATCGTGCATGTACGTGCCGCATGATTTGTTCATCTCCTGTGACTAAGTGTTTTTTTATAGCTCGGTCTGCGGAGGATCTTTGCATGCAGTTACTCGTATTGAAGCTATTGTATATTTTGTTCACTTCAAAAGCGACTTCGGAGTACTTCTACACAAATGACCTCTGCGTACTTGTCGATGTCTTCTTACGCGAGTTGGTGGACCTCGATGATGAGAGTGAATCGGTGAGTAAATTCCACTCATGTAAAGGCTGAAAACCGGTTCAAATCATTCCAGTTGCGTCACACGTACCTCCGCGTTTTACATCCCCTCCTTACAAAAACGCAATTACGGGACATTCCCTACAAACGTCCTCAAATAGTGATGGCTCTGGAGTCCCTCATACAAAATGCTAACATCCGGGATATCAACCCGACCACGAAGCGATTGGTAGAACGGTGTCTCAGCGGGGAGTGGTGTGTGCAGCTGCGAAAGAGTTCATTCGATAAAGATGCTTTGGATTCTCAGGGAAGCTTCCGCCGGGATAGCCCTAGCCATGACATCCTTGCGTCAACGACGCAAACTGGTCTACAGTCTCGAGTCGGCACGTCAACAGGCTCCGAGAAAACACACAGTACCAAGCCGAAACATATCTGGCCGAGTCGCAGTATCGAGAATATAAGGTCGCGAACTACTAAACCCCCTGCTTCGCGAGTAGGCTCTGACGAAATCAGGAGACCAAGCATGGAGAGCGCCACTAGCATGGGTACTGTGGCTGCAACCACGACAAATGCACCGAGGCGAAGAGACAAGTTTGGTTCTGTGGACGACGGTTCACTCCTGCAGCAGACGGGAAAAATTTACCAACTCAAGCAACATCCACATCTTCCACCATCGCCTGCGTCTTCCGACTTCCCATCAACTACATCCGCTACCACCCAAAAAGCACGCCGGCCACCACCCGCTCCTCCGAAAAGACGCCAACCCCCTCCAGTACCACTTGGACAGACCCACATTGGAGCTCTCATTACTACTATTGCAAGCTCCTCGTTGTCTGCACACAATCAGTTTGGGAAATAAGGGCTTTCATTGTTCTGTTCGGACTTTGAGCTTTGACGATAATAGACAACACATCTGATTTCAGCTTCTATCGTGCCCTCTCCACGAGCATATCTGCATATCAATGGACATCATAGTATGACACTTATAGTTCTTAATATATATCTACAAGGTAAATGCTCCCATACCATGGTCAGGATCGACAGTATACCGGAACGTTATCATCTCTGTGCATGACTCACTTGATGCCCTTATCTTGATGAACACTTTATTTCAGGTCTTTCAGTCTTCTCTTATGCGCTCTGCCGCCTGGTCCCTTTCGCTCGGGTTCGTTTTCCGGACTAGAAGGAAAGTTGTTCCTGCAACGTACCGGATATCAACAACGTACCAGAATCTGTGCGATCTCGGCGGGTTCTACTTCAACGACATCGTGCTGCCGAATCACCACGACTCACAGTGATACGCTCTGGACAAACTCGCAATCACCCGGATGCACCATTCACATAAACCATAGCACCGGAGACTCAGTCACAACTCAAGTTCAGATGGTTTGTCCTTGTCTGCATGACATTGAGCGAGGTATTGCCATAGTGACCGTATTTTTATAGTGGACGACATCTTTTGGTCTGCAAGTGTGAACAACAAGCTAGATCCACTCGTCTATTTAATCCTCGCTACCGGTGCGCCGGATCGTGGGCATCCGGGAATCATGTAATGCTAATTGCCATTGCTAATATTGGCCTTTTAACCCTTTAGGCTTTCCAGGTATATGCACATGGCTTGGATGTCACGCGTACATACGTTTGACTATGCCAAATGCATTCTCTACGGAGATACATGTCATTGCGAGTGACGTATGGCAGAATGTGTTTTCACCTGAAAGCCTCTCAGGTTGGTAAAAATAGAACTTGAAATGACATTTTCAACCAATGTTTGCTGACTTATTTGCCAGTGCTCTCATTGCCCGGCTCCCGGAGACAGTTGGTAAATCGGCGTCTTGAAGAGCCACTGGCGAATACCTGGACTGGTATTGGCGCGTTGTGTCAGGTTCAACAAGTTTGTTGAGATGACTGTCCGTGGCAGTGATTGCATCCTGCTCCACCATTTCAAGCAAAATTCGTTCGCGTAGGCATAGTGGAATTCAAGTCCGAGTAACTCGTGATGGCAAGCCGTTCGTATGACTGCCGCCACCAGTTCCGCAGGTGGCCCCAAGTTCGCTACCTAACAAGGCAGCCGTATGTCTACAAGGTGCAGACCAAAATAAGAAATGGATGAAAGGCACTATTCCTTACACAGTGCGTACCGCGGCTCCGACCAGTGACTCGACTGATTCAAAACAAATAAGGTGGTGGAGTTGATAAAACACTTGATTTGAATCACGATCAAATGTCAACCTTGAAATCGGCCTACTTAGATTCCGCCGCTGCTTTTGCGTTCGGGACCTGTTGCTACTAAAAGTGGCAAGGCGGTAGTCTAGAAGCCGAGACGGAACTAATGTGTACCTGAGAGGCTGGATTTGTTCTGGTAAGCTGTCCCCTATGTTGGCCTGGATGTACAACGTCGGTCCTTGGTAGGATCATGGTGATTCCAAGACGACTCCGAACAGCGTTCTAAATAGTGGTCCCTCGCAAACGGAGTTTGCCACGGATGCTCTGAACTTATGAACGCTCAATACCACACCATGCACCCCCGAACATCGGTGATGACGCCAGACAAACGGACCCCGTAGATTTCCAGTACACTGCGCAGCAGAGCACCGCCCGTATCCGTTTCTTCATAATCAACTCAAAGTCACTGACTGAACATACAAAAGGGGGTGAGTTGGGGGAAAGGTCTCCTGACATACTACTACAACCCCGTCGATTCTCGACTTGATCATCCTAGACGTTATGCGCGTTGCAATCGCTATCTTTTCCGCCCTTGCGCTCTTCTCTGCTCGAGTGGTTGCACAGACACCACTCTCGTTCAACCCAGGGGGTCCGATCATGACGGTTACCCCTACGACTCACTCTCACCCGGAACCATGTTCGGGTGAAAAGCCCACTCCAACCCATGGTTGACTCTGGTGTGTTAACCCGTGCGCTTCAAGTTGACCGCTGACGAACGGATGCTAACTGTGATACAACTCAGCTCGGATCCAAATGATGATTGGGGTGGGGATGAGCGGGGGAGACTATGGTGGAGGATGAAATCGAACGGGTAGATTACACTTGCACAGCTGTGGTTTTAGTCCTTGACTGTCGAGAGCATCAAAAAAGAGTCCGAATATAGCGAGGACTCAGACTCTACGGTCAACCCATCGGAACGAAAAACACCGCCGTTGCGATCTCACTGCGCTACGATGGCACTACTCGGTAACTGACACCGTCAAGCTGACTCGGAGCGATTGACTTGAAATTGCGACGCATCGCCGAGTAGGCTGCCAACGCGGCATGCATGAGTGTCCGCTGTTTCACGTTCCGCTAACAAGGTATTCCGTTGTAGCAGGTTTCACTAGTTCTATGCGACCCAGCTGGCATGAACATAAGATCCTGACACTAGGAATACATTTGGAAATGCGGTGAGCAGCACCAGAGTTAATACATAGACCTACATAGCTACTATCAATATATTCGCAACCGTTTCTTGACGGGAGTATCCATCCCTCCTTCATCTGGGTCGAAGAGACCACTACTCGAGGACGAACCACTCGCTGCACGCTTCCTCGCTCCCAAGAGCAGAACGTCAGGAGAAGAATCCGGCAACCACAGTTCCTCGTCATCGCCCTCATCCTTGACTTGTGTCATGCCTTCGTGATCAATGACATCATCTCCCAGACCTACGCCAAAATTGGGACTAAAAGCCCGAGTTTGACTTTGGCTCGAGGCATGTCTCGAATTGCCTCTGACCTTGGGTTTGGTAGGCGTTGCGGCAACGAGCGTCACTCCTTGCGAGCGGTTGTCTTGTCTCTTGTCTTCCCTCTTTGGCTTGGCTGCCACTTTCGTACTAGAGGTGTTGGACCGACTCGCTTGTGATTGCTGTGCTCGAGGTTTGAACCCACGCGACATGCTGACTTCGCGACTGAGAGCTCGTTTGAGTGACGTGCCGGTGGTAGAACTGGAGCGCCTTGCGGAGGCGTCCTGTGCAAGCGAGACGGACAAGGAACGCGAACGAGATCGCGCATCTGATGCGGTGGTGTGGGATACGACAGAGGAGGAGCGCTGGATTGGATTGGGGTTGGGTTTGCTCTTGGACTGGGAGACAGAAGTGGAAGTGGACGATCGCGCGAGTTTACGGTTAGGACGTGGATGATTGGAGCCAGCAACTTGGGATTCGGGACTGGATTGCGTGTCAGTGTCGTCGTCGTCTGAAAAGGGCGAGTGGGGGAATAGCTTGCGACGCAACAGTGTGCACATGTCCGGAAGGGTCGATTTGAATCTACGATGAATAATAAACCGAATAAACACCAAAATTTATGTTCCATCCGGATAGTTGAACTCACTGACGCTCGACGACGTTGTCGCAGAATGCTTGCATCCAGTCGCGTTCGTCCTTGTCCTTGTTTAAGTTATTCATGTTGATGACAAGCTGCCACATGGAGAGCTTGTCCATGAATGACTCCAATCGCTCCTGTGTAGATGGAACGATGTACTTTGCTCGTTCTTTCTGTCGTTTCTTCTTGGCCAAGGGTACCACATCGTTCGCGGGTATCTTCACTCGGGGTAGCGGTGAGCAGGGTCCAGGTAGGGAAAGTTTGAGGAGGTAAAGGAGGATCTGAACCTGTACCCTGCACGTGTATCGTCAAGAAGGAGATATCCACACACGAGATTGGTGCCTACTCTCGTCTCTCGAGCCTTTCGAACCAGACATTCCGGGACTTTTCCTCGAGCATGATCGTATCTTCGTTGTTGACATTGTTCGTACCCCCCTCTCCGAACCCATTCATCTCATAGCCGAGCGTGAACCACATCATGGACTCTTCCAATTCACCTTCCCCGCCATCCTGCGCGAGAATCTGTGGGAGATCTGTGTGGTATTTTGAGGTGACCAAACGAACGGAAAGGAGTAACGGATCCAAGAGAGCATGTAATGGGTGGGGAGAGTCTGGAGACTGTGGTGACGCGTCCTGGACGCGACGCAAGGACGGAACAAGGAGATGAATAGGCATGATTGACTTTGACGGGTCAGAAACGCGAGTAGAACTGGTGCAATGACCGTACCTCGGGGAGCCAGAGAAACTGGAGATACGTCCGAACGACGAACTGGTCTGGCGTTTCCAGGTGAATGTCGGTGAACGGGTAATCTCGAGCGATCGTTTTTTCTTGTGTCGCCGTCCATCTCGCGTTGGAGCTGGTGAGCAGCGTCAATGGCTGCACAAAGGTCATCCTGGTACGGATGAGACCAAGTTTGGTATGTACATACAACAACTAACAACAACTAGTATGTACTACGGCTACACCTTCCCCGTCCCACAGACCCTCCCAGCCCGCTCAAGACCTTCGTCTTGGAGCAGGTATGCTGGCTTATAGCGCGCGGACTGTGACAGCGGTTTCGCATGACCGTTGCCATTGACAAGCTTGCTCTCCGCTACGCACATGGTGAAAGGGTCGTTGGCAATGACACGGAAAGACCCAGGGGTAGCCGATTCCATGGAGGGTTCAGCGGTACATGTACTCTCTGGGTCGCTCGCGATGACCGTCAAGTCTCCAAATCGATTGTCTGCTGCTGCGTGTTTGTGTTGGCACGGCGCGGGTGTCTCGGCCATACACATGGTATTTGGTTCGTTGGCGATAATTGTAAGAGAAGATGGGAGCATTTCCGACGACGCGTCGTCTTGAATACGAAGCGCGGGATTTGGAAACGTGTTATATATTGAACCAAGGGATGTATACCTGTTGTCTCCTCTCAACATCGAGGCCGTCTGAGTGAAGCAGTGACTTGCCCTTGGTCATACAACGAACAGTAAGGTACGTTCAGTCGCCGCAAGAATGTCCATACATCCGAGTAGGACCAATTAATGATGGGATTAATACGTTCGAATGAGGGCCAGCCGACATCCGTCTTGTTTCTATACGTGAGTGTGGCTATCAAGACGTTACTTGCCGAGTCATGGAAGGAATCAAACGACTCACCCCCATGTGGGTCTGATCTTCTTGTTCCGACCAGTATGGCCTCTATCTGTGGATATTTCTCCTTGTAGAGATATAGAGCACGCCGCATCCCTTCGCCACCGCGAGCGTTCCCGACGGGCTGCAAGAAGCTTGCAGGGCCCTCGCAGCCGTCTCCCTGTTTACGTGCATCGGGTGTTGCTGTGCCCGGGGTAACGTTTTCGACTGACAGCGGAGCGTCTGATTCAGAAGAGCATATCGAAAGATCAAGGTCATATGCCTTGGCCGACTCCCGTATGAAATCCTCTAGTTCTATAAACGGGGAAGGAACGGGAATGTAGATGGCTGGAACTGGTTTGGTACACAGAGGAGCCCGGCGAGCTAATGCCGCAGCGTAGAGATGGAGCAGGACAGTACCTGTGAACGCTTAGCAGAGCTCGTGCAAAGAGAGAGACGTGGTACACACAGTCCTTGCCTCCGTTGAAGCTGATCGACACCTTGTCTGGACTGAAAACGACTTCTGTTATGAGCACCGTCCGAGTCAAACCGGCACGCACGTATATCCATCCAGAGCATCCTCGATGACATGCAAGGCAGCCTTGACCGGGTTGCTGATCGGCTCCGTCGAGGCCGCGAGATTGTAGACCTCGGTTGATATCGCTCGTCTGTCCTCGACAGTCATGGGGGTTGAAAAGGTCGCTGGCTGCTGGGAAGTTGGTCAATGACTTAAAACGACGAGCGGGGTCTTTTCATGCAGCCGGGGAAATGGACCAGATGGAGTCATTACCAAGTCTTGATCGTACGCCATCGCTATTCGGATCGCTGCACAATGCCCGCCGTCGTGCTCGTCACTGGAGGTACTGGCCTCGTTGGCAAAGCCATCGAATACATTATCGAGAGCGAGCCCGAAAACTCGCGCTTTGGAAAGAAACCAGGCGAGAAGTGGATCTTTACCAGCTCTCGCGATGCCGACCTGAGGTATTCCCCACATCTGAGTAGGCAGGACCTGTCACTCATACGAGCAGGGATCCCCAGCAGACTTTGCAGCTCTTCGAAAAGCATCAGCCTACGCATGTCATTCACCTGGCAGCCCTTGGTGTGTCTACTTTCAGCTCGTTTCGAGATCATTCTGATTCTTGCGTGATCAGTCGGAGGCCTCTTTGCCAACAGAGAGCGCAAGGTTTGCAGTGATGATCTGCGCGTGCATATCTCTAGCCCTGACGATCTTCTCGCCGCAGATGACGTTCCTCCGGGACAACATGTTGATCAACGACAATGTATTGCACACTGCCCGCATTAAAAAGACACAGAAAGTCATATCGTGCCTTTCGACATGCGTGTTTCCCGACAAAGTCGAGTACCCTCTAACAGAAGAGAAAGTACACCTTGGTCCCCCTCATGACTCCAACTATGGTTACGCATACGCAAAGCGAATGGTGGATGTGCAAAATCGGTCCGATTCTCCAAACTACATCATGTCCTTTCCCTCATACTTCTCAACAGCGCGTACAAGGAAGAATTCGGTTGCAATTTCACGTCTGCTATTCCCACCAACGTATTTGGGCCTCACGACAACTTGTGCGTCGAATTGGAGCATCTTTTGATCCATCACTGATCGCACCCGAATAGTGACCTCAAATACGCTCACGTTATCCCCGCTCTCATCCACAAGTGTTATCTCGCGAAACGTGAATGTCTTGTAATGCTCGCAGTGGTGTACTTACCCCATGATAGAGAATGGAACACCATTCAAGGTCATGGGTGATGGATCGCCCTTGCGCCAATTCATCTATTCTCGCGACCTCGCCAAACTTTTCATCTGGCAACTCCGTGAATACGAGAGTGTCGAACCCGTCATCTTCTCTGGTAAAATCCACATCTTTGGTCGAGATTTCATCTGAACATCTTTTGTAGTGGATGAGAATGACGAAATTAGCATCAAGCAAGTCGCAAACTCGATCGTCGGTGCTCTCGAGTACCCCGGAGGGGCGGTCTTTGAGAACGAGCCCAACGACAATGGACAGGATCGCAAGCCCGCTTCCAATGAAAAATTGATGAAGTTGATCGGACCGGACTTCAAGTTTACCCCGTTCGACGTTGGTGCGTGACTTGCATTTCGTTGGTTGTATGTACTCACCGACATGCTATTTTAGCCTTGAAGGAGACTGTCGAGTGGTTCCTGGCGAACCTCTCAAATGCTAGAAAGTGACAAGCAACCATTGATGTATGATGCTCCACAGATCGATGTACTATATTGACTGAGAAATTGGACACTTGACTTCGTTTACTGGCCGAGTAGCTGTCACTAGACACATTTCCCGCGCATTTGGTTGATGGGGGAAGCTTAGTGGAATGGGTCGGTTGCAGATGAAACATTTGTCTTTGGCTCGTAAACTAGACTGTGACAAGTCCATGGGTCTATTAACAGGGGTCTTTCTGGGGGAAAACGTGAACATGCTCAGTGCTCCCAACTATTGTACAACTCTTCCGAGTAGTGTATTTGAGACGAACAATTAGTTTTGATCCTCAACGAGGCTCCGGGAGGCTTGGAGATCGGCCGATACCATCTCATCCACGAGTTGGTCAAAGTTCACGCGGCGCTTCCAACCAAGCAAGCGCTCGGCTTTTGCGGGATCTCCGAGGAGAAGCCTATATTGGTGCAGCTATGAGCAAAACAAACGGGAAGGAGAAATCGATTGGAAACGTACTCTACTTCAGCGGGACGGAAGTACTGAGAGTCCACCTTGACGAGAACACGGTTTGTCTTGACGTCGTAACCTTCCTCCTGTATGCCAGAGCTGCGCCATCTACGAGACATTTATCGATGACGATCGCGTTTGTGAAGTGTTGTACATACTTGATCGTGGTGCCAACGACTGCAAACGCTTTCTCGACGAACTCGCGTACCGGATGAGTTTCACCGGTGGCAAGGACAAAGTCCTCGGGTTCAGATTGCTGGAGAATGAGCCACATGCCTTCAACATAGTCCTTGGCTAACACAAGAACGTTACATCGACCACGTGCGAGCATTTGCGACGAGACCCACCATGACCCCAATCACGCTGCGCGTCCAAGTTACCGAGATAGAGGCAGTGTTGCTTGCCCAAATGGATATCAGCCACGGCTCTGCTGATCTTGCGCGTGACGAACGTCCTGCCACGCCTTGGGCTTTCGTGATTGAAGAGGATACCGTTGCACGCATACATGCCGTATGCTTCACGGTAATTGACCACGATCCAATACGCATACAGCTTGGCCACGCCATACGGGCTACGTGGGTAGAATGGCGTCGTCTCGCTCTGCGGGGTTTCGACGACCTTGCCATACAGTTCCGAGGTAGACGCTTGGTAGAACCTCACGTGTTTCTCGAGACCGACGGTACGAATGGCATCGAGAAGACGGAGGGTGCCGAGGCCGTCTACGTCGGCTGTGTACTCGGCCATCTCGAACGAGACCTTGACGTGAGACTGAGCACCAAGGTTGTAAAGCTCGGTAGGGAGCACTTGGGCGAGGATATACACGAGATTGGTGCTGTCAGAGAGATCGCCGTAATGCAACTTGAACTTGTTGGGACCTTGTCGAGGGTCGATAAGGCCGACCGGGGGTGAGAGACGGTAAACACTCACGTTCATGCTGATCCACATACAGGTGTTGTAGACGATTGGTGTTGAAACTAGAGGAACGACGAATGATTCCGTGCACCTCGTAGCCTTTTTCCAGGAGCAGCTCGGCACTGGGCAAGGAATGAACGGTCTCGACTATGGGACGAACGGCGACTCACAGGTAAGAACCGTCCTGACCAGTGATCCCTGGGTTGCACACGATCAGTAGATCGGCATTGCAACTGTCTTGATCGAAGAACACGTACCGCTGATCAGAGCGACCTTTCTTTTCCTATACTCCTCCGGAGACGGGAGGTTGAGCTTGATCGGCGCTGCCATGGTTGGAGTGAGATGTAGAAGAGAAAGAGAGTGGGAAAGGAAGATGACCAGAACGTGTTTGGCTTGGGTCGCGTTGATGGAGCATAAAAAATTTGAGCCGCGGGTCCAGGTATTTCAAGTATCCAGTACCGCCGATGGGGATCGAACCCACAACCTTTGCCTTAGGAAGGCAACGCACTACCATTGTGCTACGACGGCTCGCGATGTTATGAGAATAATCAAGACAACACAAGCCTGGCAAGCACCATCATGAACGTGCTCGTCTACCCAAGTACTCATCCGCACGCTTCTGCGGTTCAACGACACCTCTCCTCCGTTCTCGTTCCTCACTACCTCCCTCAGATCATTTCTCCAGATGTTCTCGCTGCACCAGAGAATCCCTGGCAAACAGCGTGTGGTCTGCTCGTCCTTCTCGCTGCACCCGATCACCATGCAGGAGTTCGTCAATACGCCGAAACCCGTGGAAAGATATTGGCCCTCGGTGTGAACGCGAGTAAATCCGAAGGACTGTTTGGTCTGCATGAGACCGCTTCGAGCTTTGGTCTAGGGGTTCTCAGAGACACGAGTATTCTTCGGCTAGTCGATGGGAAGGCGTCACTCCATCTCTCTTTTCCGTCTCAGGCTACCATTCCCGCTACGGTGAATCACAGCGAAAGTGAAACCGCGATCACACGTCTCCCATCCGCATCACTCGACCTCGGGAGTGGCCCACGCGTACTTGGACGATACGCGGATGACAAAACACCTGCAGGGGCGCTAAGTGAAAATGGCACCATTGCCCTTTGGTCTTGCGCACCACCTCTCCCCGAGCAATTGCTTATACCGACCTTATCTGCTCTCGGCTTACGGATCGACTCGCCAAAGTCACCCGAAAGCCAGCAACCTGGTTTAGGGCTTCTTCCTCAGTTACTTTTGGCCCATCCAGAGACATGGGACATCCAGCGTCGTGTCGTGCACGCCTTGTTTCCTGATCGAGATATCGAGATGGATGGCACCCATAAAGTAATTCCAACTGAAAGCATCGTTTTTCCAGATGAACACGATATTTTTCGGTTCCACTTTGTTCACGAGATCCCCACTTCAAATCTTCCTTCAGATCACCCTATTCTCACTTTGTTGTCGGGGACGCCGCCCAAGGAGGAAGTCAAAGATGTAATCCTCACTGCCCAACCGTTAACCGCTGAGCAAGAAAAGCATTACACACCCTGGTTCTCTCCTAGCACATTCTTCTCGGCTCTTGATGAATTCCGCCAAACCAGCAAGGCCGACGAGCTGCTCGTGGGTGATGCCCTTCTGTATGGGGAAGTCGTCACCAGTACGCAGACGATGCTGGACAAGTAAGCGCATTGGCACGCCTCCGATCCCTCAGCTTAGCTTCCGTTCTGCAGAAACCCAAAGTTACTTCGCGCACTCCCTTCGCCGTTGCTCTTCTTGGCGACAAAACAGGTGGCAGGTCGAGGGAGGGGCAAGAATGCATGGCTTTCCCCCGCGGGCAGTATGACGGCTTCTGTAAAACTCAGTATTCCTCTCAAAAGTGTGGACTCGGGTAAAGTCACTTCGCGTAGCATTTCTATCCTGCCCCTGATCCAAAACTCCCCAGGTTATGATTCGCGCTCCATTCGGCCGTCGAATCTAGTCTTCATCCAATACCTGTTTGCGCTCGCAGTTGTCGAAGCATGTCATGCTCTCGATCCCGCGAACAAATGGGCACCGAAAGTAAAGCTAAAGTGGCCGAACGACATATACGGAGAATTTCCAGCTGAGAAGACATGGAGTAATGTAGAATTGAAGAAACTGGGAGGGATCCTAGTGAACACAAGCTTTGGAAGGAATACGGTGGACGTTGTCGTTGGTATGTATCGCTCGAGCGTTTCCTATCTGCGCTTACGAGTAGATTCAGGATGTGGGTTAAATGTGCTGAATGACCCTCCGGTCGGTTCTCTCGCTCAGCTAGAGGCCTTGACGCGTGGACAAGGAGTGGCTTCGAGCCTCTCTGTTGAGCGGGTGACCGCAGCAGTTTTCACCACGTTCGAGCGTATATGGAACTCGTTCCTTGCTGAGGAGAGCCAAGGTTTCCGTCTGTTTATGGAGCGATATACCAGCCAGTGGTTGCACTCGTGCGTCGAACGTCTGGTCGATTGGCGATCAGTCTAATCTGCCTGCTTACAGAGGCCAGACCGTCACTTTGACTACAACCTCTCCTCACACCACGGTTCGCATAGTGGGCATCACGCCCGACCACGGGCTCTTGCGTACGGAGCCGCTTGGCGGTGGTCAGTACATTGATTTGCAGCCTGATGGCAATAGTTTCGACATGATGAAAGGACTGATCAAAACAAAGGCGAGTTAGTACAGGGTATTTCTCTACTGATTCTACACTCGCGAACGTACATCATGCTTAAAATTCTACTTTCATCATCGCGGGTGCAGTGTTTTTTTGCACACCCGTACCCAAGCTATACCATTCATCATAATGCACGCACCCCTGAGGGTTCGTAGGACCCTTGTCTCGGCAAAAGTCAAAGACCGGACATCTCCCGCAAGGTGCTTGAGACCATCCTAGCGCCACTCTCTCTTGCCTGATTGCCCGGTAAACGAAGGCGCCTCCAGCGGGTATCTCATTTAAAACTGGGGAAGGTGATTTCAGGCGTTTTACGGAAGTTGACGCCTTTTTGGAGGACCTGGACTTTGACTTTGAGCGATGTCGTTCATCCTGGTCATCCGATTCTTCTGAACTTTCGGAGGACGAACTGTCGCGTTTTTTTGACTTTCCCTTTCGTTTCTTTTTCTTATGGCTCTCCCCTTCCGATTCTTCCGAATCCGACTCATCCTTCCTCGATTTATGCCTGTGTTTCTTCTTCAGTTTTGGTTCATCCGTATCCCTGTCACTATCATCATCCTTCCGCGAGCTCTTCTTTTTACTACCGGAACGCGCTTCTTCGGAATCACTGTCCTCGGAGTCCTCCGTCCGTCGTCGCTTTCGCTTACTGGACTCTTTGTTCTTGTTTCTTGAAGAACCCCGCTTCCGTTTCTTGGAGCCCGAGCGCTCCTCATCACTGTCTCCGGAGCTTGAACTAGCTTCAGTGTCAGACCCTGCCCTTGAATCCCATGCAGAGGCTGCGAACGCAGGTATCTGTACCACCGTAAGCAAAAGTACAAAAAAAATTGTACCAATGAGTACCTTTTCAATCTCCCCATCAAGCTCGAGGACACGAAGGAGCACCTCCACATGTTCCACGCCGAGTTCTGTTTCGGTTATCTTGCTCTTGCTCAAAAAGTGTTGTATTTGTGGTGCAGAAGGGTAAGGTGGTGCGGCACCTATCGCATAAAGACGTGGCTGGCTCTGAGAAGAGCGCTTCCCTGATTGCTTCGGGAATGACTGGTGTGTTTATCGTAAGGGTTTTCGCCATCAGAATATCAGTATACGCACACGATCGCGTATATAGTGTAGACAAGCAGTCGATAAAAGCTTGATAAATTCAGTATCGAGTTCATTGTCCGTGTACCAAGGGCCTCCAGTCAGCTCCACAGACGGCTCGAGATGAGCAAGCATGTATATTTTCCGAGTCGGATGCTGAGCGTGGGGCGATCACTGAATCGAGTTGACCATACAAAGAAAAGAAGGACATACGCGTACTGCTTTGATTGACTTTACGAGCTGCTTTTGAACAAGAGATTTCAGGCAACGGTCGATCACGGTTTGATGCAGTTCGGTTTTAGCTTTGAGATGCTTGGTCCAAATACCTGTCGGGCATATGAGCGATTGTTTAGGTGTGATCAAGGGATAGCATGCCTTCGTTTCCCGATGCTTGGATATGGCCGAGCACCATGGCCTCTTCGCCGCTCATATCTTTTTTCCTGTGCACCCATGTCAAGGCAGTCAAGTAAACATGTCGTTGAGAACGCACACATCCATTTCCTTCTTCATCACGGCACGGAAAGCAGTGACACCACTAGAGCTCGTCATGACTTTGAACATACCCTACAGACTTGTCATCCTTCCTGGAACACACGCAACAGGACATCACCTACCGCCCCGAGCAAAAAGTTGATTGCAGCAGTGCGCGCACTTCCATCTGGGATGAGTTTCTCGGCATCCTTGATGGATAATGACTATGATCTGTCGTGAGCGAGTGCAGTTTAGATAAATACGATGGGGGCAAACTTTTTCGTTCTTTGCGAGGGCTGCTTGATGGAGCTTGAGCTCGTCGGCGTTGAGCTTGCGACCGCTCATCGTGAAGTTGTGATCAAGATACTTGCACGTGATATTCATTGGACGCTCTTCCCCGCACCCGTCAACTTGACCCACCTCGATCCTTGACCACCATCAACGACATGGACGCGAACACGAACCAAACGACGACCGAATACCCTGGCGTAGAACAGAGCCTGTCGAGTTACTTCCAGAGAAGTGCCACTATTGTCAGGGAATATGCCGACTTGCAAGTGTCTTTTCGTCTACATCTCTCCCCATGACGCCCTTATCTCCTCATCGCTAGGATTGAACGGGACTACGCTCAGCCCATCTCGCGTTATACTTCTGTTAAATTCAAGGAAAACCCGATCACGATGGTATTTGTTCACCTTCTAGTCCTCAAAGGTGTATGAATGCGTTCACAGACTTTCGTATCCATCTTCGCTGGTCTTTCTGCGCTCCCTTTGTTGTCATTCGTGTGCGTCGGTTCACAACTGAATGTGCAATTCATTCACGACCCTTTTTACAGTGGTCTCACCCTATTCACCTTTTCCGCCATCGCATTCCTCGCGCTCATCTCTGCGATGACCGTGTTCACTTTTGTTGAAGTCGTTTTCGGTACGCAACCATTCACTCTTGTCGGGTTACCCTTGTCTGACCGCGCCGGCCATATAGTGATCTGTTTGGTCTTCGTGTTATGGTCGCTTTTCGTCGTCGCATGTTTCACAACGGTGATCGCCGTCTTTGTCTACTGGACTACGCGTCTCGGAGTGCTCGTCACCCACGAAGGCACTTCCGGTGTCACAGATTGGGCACACGAAACGCGACAACACTTCTTTTACGCCAAGCGACGAGAGGCGACTGAAGATTCCGACGAGTCTGCTGTCCTCGTTGATCGAGATGGTCAAAGCCCCCAAAAGTTCAAGGTAGAGGAAGACACCCCATTGCATGACTGACATTTCCTACGTTCGTTATCCTTTGCCGCTCGTTTTCGCCTCCCTAGATGCAGCTAGTTTTCTCTACTTGATGGATGGGTTCCGTAATGTGTCATGAAGCTACCTGTATTATATGCTCAAATCCAGATGTACCGAACGACCTGCGAGTGTACGTGTACCAAATGTTTTCTTCCTCGCAGCTGTGTTACTGGCTGATGTCTTCTTCTGCAATAACCTCTGTGAGAAGACTACCCAGGCCATCCAAACAATATACGTTTAGTGAGACCACAGTGCCAGCGGTATCTCGAGAGACTTGTCATGGGGAAACCTGTCTCCTTGACTTCTAGATCTAGACGACAGATTTATCCGTTCAAAGTCGTTCATTATTATGATAGGATCGCAGGATCCTATATCATAGCCGTCAGCAGAAATACCGAGATGGGCATAGAGAGCAACCAGTAGTGGTAGCTTGTCGACAAGATGAGGTCAGGGCGCAACTCGGAAGTGATTACGACCATCGTCGTACCGTAACACCACGCACACGTTACACTGGCTTTACGGTACCAGTCATCACCGATATCATTTCTCATTTAGACACTTCACAGGCGGGGCCATTTACACTCGTTCGTACAGTAGCGCCACCTTAGCGCCAGTGACCATTTCAACCAGTAGGTGAGATGCTATCCGAGTCGTCCACGATAATCACTACCTACCTTAACTACGCTCATAGGCCTGTCACCACTGCCTCGTCTGTTCCAAGCAGCAGTGTGACTTCTCGGACATACGGCGACGCTGAACTGCATCGTTAGTCCTGGGTACTAACTACCATACATGCGGCTGGCGGTGACGTGCTATCTCGTGCCTTGTATCTACGGGTACGCGATCAGCCAAAGGGGTCTACCCAGTGATAGCGCTGGGTTGGATCGATCTCTTCCCGCAACTGGATATAATTCCCCACAGAGCCAGGATTTACGTGAACGAATTCAGCTGAGACTTTCACCGTCGCTCGAACTCGACCCTTACCCTGATAAACCACGAATCACCTTCAAAGAGGATGGTACCTTCAAATTGACCATTTTCTCTGACGTCCATTTTGGGGAGAATCCCTGGGACTCCTGGGGACCAGAGCAAGACACCAATACGACTGCGTTGATGAAAGCGCTGCTGCAGCTCGAAATGCCAGATTACGTGTAAGATCACAGATTGTTTCCTGTGCACTCGACGGAAGGCGCTAATCATTGTTGGGCAGTGTGGTCAACGGGGATCTTATTACAGGAGAAAGTAAGTCAGAAATGTCTTTGTTCATCGGTTTCAGATGACTCACATGCATAGATACGTTCCGGGAGAATTCTACATCTTTGATTGATCTCATAGTGCGTCCATTAAACGCCGCAAAGGTCCCCTTCTCTTCCACTTCCGGGGTTGGTGAATCGCATTTCGTTCTCTTTCGCCAGCATTGACCTTGATCTACAGAATCATGACAGCAACATCAACATCACTCGCGCAGGCGAGATGACCCGAGAAATAGAGATATCTCCTTTGAGCTATACTCGATTTTCTCCGCCTGGAATAGGAGGCGCGGGTGGGCCCGGAAATTACTGGGTTCCTGTTTACGAGAAAGTCACAGGTGAGCCAACACAAGTCGTTTTCCATGAAGCTCCAAAGCAGTCCTGTGTTTTTCAGATCAAACTCCTGTATTGATCTTGTGGTTCTTTGACTCGCGAGGTATGCGTACGTGGTTGGTGACGTGGTGGCAATGTGTTCAAGCGTGTCTTAGGCGGACTGTTTACGAATGGCACTCGCATGCCGGATTGGGTAGACTCCAGTATCACTGGATGGGTTCAAAGCGAGACAGAGAAAATGAATAGCGTCTGGGGACCGTCAGAGCAACGAAGTGCACTTGCATTTGTCCACATACCCCCGTAGGCGGCTTTTTTGTTGTGTCCCTGGGCATTCTTTGTTGACAACAACAGCCACACTGTCCAGGCTGTCCAGCAGAATTTGAATAGTTCCATTAACCCGGGATTGAATGGTAGGTCCCCGTTGGCCTTACGTTTCGACGCCCACAAAGCGTGACAATTTTTAAGCGGATACCCTGGGCCAGGGCTCCACGCAGGCTTCACTTACACCTACATCGCTTGGCAAAGACAATGCATTTTGGCATTCATTGAACACCAACGTGAAAAACCTACGCGCTGTTATCTCTGGTCATGGTGAGTTCTCTGAATAATGAAACGATTACGAAGTCTAATCAAATCATCAGACCACGGGGACGAATGGTGTGCCCGTGAGCCAACCTATGATGTAATTTTTTGCTTTAATAAGCATTCGGGGTATGTCCTCCGTCGACTATCCGATTAGAAGGTGATTCACTCATGTCCGCCTCCTTAAGGTATGGTGGGTATAGCAGTCCTGGATGGGGCAGAGGTGTTCGCTCCATTATTTTCCACTCGGCAGCCCCTCTGGCGGGTTTAGAGACGTATATCATGATGGAAAATGGGACGTCACACGCCAGAGTGGTCCTCGATGAGCATTATATGTAGTTGTACATATGCTTTGTGTACGATCATTTCTTTGTGAGTCCGAAGGTGCAGACAATACCCCTTCAACTCGAATGGACGGTATGTTCCTGTGATACAATTGTGGTTAGTACTTCTAAGTAGTCTGCTAAGTACTGGCTGATGATTGATGATTGATCCGGTGTGACACCGTGACATTATCATTGCGTGCCGCTTGGCAGTCTTTGCTTGCCGTTTCTGATCTAATTCAAGTTCACAGAGTCCCAGAATGTGACGTCCCAGGTGAGTAACCTGTCACTGAAACTTAGAGTGGGGTGCTCTAGTATGAACTCGCTGTTGAAGAAGTTTTCGTAAGCCCTTGGTACATCCCTGAGGTCGGACCAACGACTGCCAGTGAATTCAACCTGTAAAGGTCTAAACTTTACATAACATATGATCATCTCCGTCACGTACCCCAGGCCCCAATTGATTAGACCCTTGGGGCCAATTCTGGGGACCGTCTTCCAGGAGTTGTGCAGTTTTTTTCTTGTGCCGCGATCACTCAGCCATTACACCCAGCGATGGATGCCTCAAACTACCCATTGACAATCATGTGGGGTCCTGGATGCATAGGTAGGTGGTAATCATAACAAACGCATGAATATTATGATGATACCTTCTCGACAGGTTTCATCGTCGCAACGTTGTACGTTACTGTAGCCTCGAATCCACTGAGTGGTTGAACTCTACCACCCTGCGCTAGCTTGTATGGTGTTGAAATTTGCCAGTTCGTATTTTACTTGCAAGCGTTTCCGTATGACAGCGTCACCGTGAAACTTCAGGTGGGTGGGACAACTGTAGCTGAGGGCTTGATAATTTATTATTCTTTAGGTCTACATCGTCGCGTGAGTTGCAAACTTTGAGGTGGTAACGCCGAATCGTCACCCTACTTGTTTTCGACGTCAGCGTACTTGACACAGCGCACTCCTACGCCTTAGTTACGGGTTTCTATCACTTGTGGATCACCTGTCGTGCGAACACCTCTCCGGTGTGCTCTTCTCACGTTTCATGGTAAGATCGTCATACTTTTCGCCAACGTATTTATCATTCCCATTTGATACCACTCTAGGATAGTGATCGTAAGTCGGAATCCAATCCAATATATTTCGTATGCTGATGAAAACCCAAAGGCATCCATCTTGCTCGTTGTGAGTCATTCAATCGCACGAGCATGAAACGATGACTCATTACATCAAGTATTGTATCACATTCATGGTACAAATGTATAACACTTATTCTCTGATCCTTCTCGGATGTTTCTGATGGCATTCCCTTCAGCTTTTATGCTCAAAGAGTCTGGATAAGTAAGTTCATGGTCCCAACACTTTTGCGTCTCTCTGTCCCTCATGACGTTTGCCTTTAAGTCAGTGGTCGGAACATGATCATTACTTTTGCGGTGGTATGATATCTTCATGTAAGGGAATGCTAAAGCTCAGTTTTCCATAGCTTGCTTCTGCGACTCTTCAGTTGTGTATGTCGTGAACCTGTCCATTACTTAGAGTGCCAGCTGACTGATGTTTTCACAGTATTTGGGTTGAGTACGTCCTTGTCTTGTATATGTTGGTGACACTCCATGTCGATCAAAACACAGTGGTCACAGTTGAAGTGTCTGTACCAACATTCGTTTGATGTATCCTGGCTGATGATCATCGTGTAGTATCCAGAGACCGACCAATGAGGTTCTATTTACCCAAAGGGTGTGAAACAGCGCTGTCAACGTCGAATCTCGACGCTGTAGACTAACAAGCTCTGTTAGTATACCCCAATGTGCTCGATCGCAAGCGCGGTCTGCGATGCTATCATCACGCTCTCTGTGATGTATTACCTACGGCCAAGAAGCATCCGGTATGGACTCTGTGTTCATTCAGTGGTGGTGAATTCATTGCCCTTGCTCTAGGAGACAAACCTTCATCAAGAAGTTGCTTGTTGTGTTCGTGGAGATGGGCATGTTCACGTTGTAAGCCTATACCCACATCGCAATCCCAGTCTCCTTTACTTTGCCCTCTTTCGCGTTCGTCCCGCCGTCCAGCATCAATGCGTTATCGATGGTGATACTGGTGAGCTTACATATTGGGTAGGAGTTCGCGACTGATCTATCTCTCCAGTATTATATACAGACCCGGCTCGGCCAGTATCTAACCGTCGCCCCTGGCACCATACTGAGCAAAAGTAGGCTCAACCATGTATCTGTACAGATTGACGCACTCACGCATCTCAGCATACGTGAACTCCATGCTCGCTGTGTGAGTGGTGCATAGTGCTCAGCTTTTGTTGCGTCTGACTCTTTTCCATGGCAGGTTAAATGCACGGAAACCGATTCGGGATGAAGAACGGAATGCTCTGGCCCGCTCTATCGATTTGCCGACGATCAGGACTTTACGCTAACTTGATCACATCCATAGATCATACATCCGACTCGTTTACAAGGAAACCAAGAAAATACACATCGACGTACAGCACTGGACGGGCTAAATTAAATAGTACTCCGGGCTAAATGATGACCAGAGGCGCGCGACATGGGGGATTGTACAGTACCGTAGTTGACACAAGAAAATTCTCATCTCTCGGAAGTGGACAGCGAGCCAACTCAAAGGTAAAACATGGTATCCCTGAGACCCGGCTTGGAGACACCGTTTCCCCATAACCTCTGTGCTTCCTTGACGACGTCTTGTTCCGCGGCGCTTCCAGAACCGCTCGCCGTTGTTCCCTCGCCGACGATTCCGTGGAAAAGCTTTCGCAGATAGCATCTCCCACGTTCGCACGCAACGTCCGCGTAATAGGCGGGGGATACCAGACTCACAGCTTTTGTCGCGCGGGAAAACATGTAACTGAGAGAATTGGTAAGCACCTGGATGTCGTTTGCTCGGAACCGAATTTCGTCGTGCACGACGTAGTAATGAGTGGGACGAGTGGTGCCTTGCAACCCACCATGTGCTATATCCGGTTTCAACGACAACGCTCAGGACTTGTGGGTTAATCACCGACCTTGTAAGAAGAAATCAAAATCATACACAGCGGTGACACCCCGATCAACGACGGTGCCTGGGCGCGGGTTTCCATCTCTGTCGGCGTTTTCTTCCTCAGTGGGATAAAACCGCGTATGATGACGTTTGCCACAGATGATGATTGTCAGTTTAGGCCTATACTGTGCCTTTGCGGTGCTAAAGGACTTGAAAGCTTCGATTATCTGAGGTCGTTCCTCCACTCTGACAATGTTGAATTGGCCCTACAAAGGATGAGATCCGAAATGAACAAAGCCGCGAAACGCACTTCAGAAACACCATCGCGATATACTAGAATACGCTCAGGAAGCTTTCCATTATTTTTCTTCTGGAAGAGCGTCAGGCGGTCGACCATCATAGTCTTGAGATTTGTGATCATCTTTCAGAAATCATTCGAGTCAGTCAAGGAAAAACACGAGTCAATGCACAATACCTCTTTCTTGGACTCTTGAATTTCCAAGCTCGCCGGATATTGTGCAAAGCTGCTGTCAACGCTTGCAACGACAGCAGCAATGGACGCTAAGATGCAAACACATTTCAAAGAGGTGTACGAGAGGAAAACGACACTCTTACGAGTCCCCACAGCACTACCGGGGCTGGGATGAGTGACATCCATACCAACGATCATGGTAGGCACTTTATTTAACCATTCCCCGCTTCTAGGATCTAGCTTGTGATTAATGCCGCCCATTTTCATATTGACTTTGAGCGCGACGTTCGCAAAGTACTGAGGACTACTCTTGCGAATTTTAGAAGATTGGACACAAACAGTGGCCACGTCCAGGAAAACATCGCAAAGGTGCTTCAAGCCCTCATATATGGCCTTATCCGTGCTGGACAACATGACAAAGAGCAAGGTAGGCTTTGGCTTGACATTCAGGAGTGTATTTCTGATGGTTTCGATGGCCGCTCGCCTCATGGAATCGGATGGATTCTTGCGTGGAAGCGATGCTGTGGCATAGGTTGGTTTGGGATTGACTTGCATCCCACTCACATTGCACATGTTGCAGAAGCCAGAGACGACTTGAAGGAGCTCTGGGTCCGAAGAACCAGTGAACTCGCCATTGCCACCGTCTTTGATCACAAGAACTGTCCATCTATCCAGGCGGGCACCGACAGCAAATTTGACCCCTCTAAGATTCCAAGATGCTTTTTCGTCGATGGCAGCAGGACCGGACCGGTATCCGATTCCAGGTTTGGGCAAGATGCGTCCGGGGACCACCGCCATCTCCGGACCGATGGCCACGCCGAAAGACTGCAGTTCCGGCCCAGCCACTTTCAGCCCGAGGTGGTTAAGGCCTTGGTTGACGATAGCCTCCCCGTTCACGTTAGGGGGTTGACATGCGATAGTAATCATCCCAGCGGTAATCTCATCCGTGAGCTTTCCACGAAATGGTTGATCCGGAAGTATCTCGCAAACTTCTGCGGGCAAGTAGTTCGTCTTCTGTCCCCCGACGTCCACGAGCTGCAAATCAGGGTGCTGCAGTCGAATGTTGTACTCTTGAAAGAAATTGTTCAGAGAAAACGAATGAATGGAGTCACGAATAGACATACTGCGCTTGAAATAATCTTCCACACTAACACGGCCATATTCAGGAGTGTCAAACTTGTATGTCTTTGCAGTGTGGCGTACAAGTCTCTTGACGGTCTTCCGATATCCAAGGTGGGTAGTCTTGACCCTTACACTCTTGCAGAAGCCTTCCATGCGTGCGCCGAATGAGGAGTTGGCGAACTCCACCATTGCACGTGCCAGATTACCGGGGGTGTAAAATGCTGTCGTGCAGACGTTGACATTCACCATCAGCTGCTTATGAGCTGGCCGGATCGACGAGTAAAAGCCTTTCCACGCCTCAAGGCCACCACCCAGGTTTTGTGGCTGCGCCGCAGAACGGAAGAAATACCGATTTCTCCCAACCATAACCCCTGTCCTCCCTGGAACAGACGCAAGGACGAGGTTCAAGGCAGCAATGACAGGCAAAACGTCGTAATTCCTGAATTGAGATTGACCTGCTAGGTAGCTAATGGGACGTCATGCTACCATTCAGAATTATGAGAAGCAGAACAAGTACCTCATGAGGTTTGAAGTGTCGATTTCTTGAATAAATTTGATGGTGAGCGTATACTCCTTTCCGCCTTGCTGTGGAGGACCGCTCTCGTCCTCGTCGTAGTATGGGACATTGATTGTCAAGGGTTGGGGTAACTCGAAGGAAGAGATGAGTTTTGCACTACTATCGTGCGCCACCCTGCCCGTCATATTCGCTTGTTGCCATGCCGTAGTAGCTTCGGCAAGCTGATAGATTCGCCTTTTCACGCGTCGGACCGCAGTTCCTGCCGCAGGAGTGATGGCCACATCGTACTCGTACAGAGGGCCTTTGGGTACCCTCACTGGAAAGAAGTTTGTACGAAGCTTAATTTCTTTTCCCTCTGTCCCAAAGTCTGGGCGCAAAGGCATGCTGTCATCATCAGCCCTTGAACTTGACGCAAATGAGGCGACGAGAGCCTTGTCTGAGTCATCTGCGATGCGCCGGTCGATGTTTGCAGGTCGGCCACGCATGAAGACGCTAGAGAGGGATTACGAGTACGCTCGTCAGACGAACGAAACACATACCCTCCTCGAGCGCGTCCCCTGGGCCCACCGCGGTCATGGAATCCTCTGCCACCACGGTCGCCGCCTCGAAAAGATGGAGGGGGTCCGCCACGACCTCGTGTTTCAGGATATCCCCGCCCACCGCCGCCAGCACCGCGACCACCTCTTCCTCGATCGTAACCGCGTCCTCTGTTGCTCATTGGTATGGGTATGAAAGCAAGGTTGTGGATGCCAGCAAGTGCTTGCTACTTCCGCGTTTTCCCCGTTGCGATGATGCTGTGTGCTGTGTGCTGTGGCTCAGCTTGGACAATAGTTACCACACATGCCACAGGATCCTCAATGCCGCCCGCCGCTATCTTATCTTATCTGAATATATGGGTGAAACCGTGAGAGCATGTGCGGAAACCACTCCCGTTTGCACCGACTTGGAATGAAAGGAGTACGCCTGGATGGTACGCTGGCACCGATGCTCAAATCTACACCTATGACACCTTCAGCAAGCCGGAGACGGAGAGAATCGTGGATATTACCAGGGAAGGACGACAGCGATCGCAGCACGTCTTACCATGTCCCCTATGCTGGCGAGCGCGTTTATCTGCCTGTTTTCCGCTCTGGGTCGCAATCTGTGACCATCGAATCGGTCTGTGTCTAGAATATGGTGCTAGGGATAGATCGCAGGTGTGATTGGTCGTGAGGATCGAACTGGTATGCGAAACCGAACAAGCCGATTCCTCGAATAATGGAGAAAGACGATAAAGATGGAAACGGAGTAGCACCTTGGATATCGAGAGAAGAAGGGAAACCTGTCAACGGTCGAATTATAGATGAGAGACTTTGTTGGCTTTGAGCCCCGCTGAGAGTTGTGATTTTTTTTCACGTGACATGGAGGTTACATAGCAAGGATAGCAAGTAGTACCAACTTCAGTCTAACGAACATTACGCGGTCGTGGGCACCTTAAACCCCCCAAGGATCTGGTTCTGTATCACGGTCAAGAGCCCATACAATGTCTCGATGCGCTAAGCAGTGGATAAACAAAGCATATCCGAGGGCACACGGTAGAGGAAAGCTCACCGGGACCGGAACGCTCCTCTCACGCGCCATCCTTACGACTTCTCCGAAAATGACCTCGACCTCGATGGGGCTCGCATTTCTATAGTCAAGAAGCATGCTAGGAATATGGGCTGACTCGGGACTGCGGTGGAGAGCAGCCGTTCTCGAAATCGTTTCTGATGCCAAGTGGGATGGAAGACCGTCCTCCTCATCCGGCCAGCCTATTGCACGACCTTGTCGGACATTAGAATGAAAGTATCGGGGACGCGATCTTCCCCTGAACTAACCTAACGCAACCATCTCCTCCAAAATCGATTGCAGCACCGGGAGCGTTTCTTCCCGCACTAACCGTTCCGTAACTGGCGCTACATATGGTTTATAGTCCTCCGTGCCTTCCGGTGGCGGCGGTCGGAAGATCGCTGGCAGTGTCGAATTTGTAAGTGTCGAGAAAGAAGAGAAGGCGATGTTCCAAAACGTCTTGGCAAACTTGTGACGCTGAATTTCCGGTACGATGGTCAACTCGGTACCTCCCAATTCCAACATGCCTCCAAAGTCACGCAGGATTGCAGACTCCTCCTCCCTGTTGGATGTCTCCAGATAATTACCATGCCTATACATCCCGAGTGTTACTCTATCCTGTTAGAACAAGGCCCGGCATGAATCGAGTGAGACGTAATGAGCGCAACTCAGGTACTTACGAAGTCGCTATGCTTCACTTGGTTCTTTCCCGCAAGGTTCGATCCGATCCACACAACAGTGCTTATAATCTTTGGATCTCCCTGGCCGAGATCCTTTATGGCAAGATACAAGTCCCGCTCGACGCCAAGGCCATTCTGCATTAATACGTATGTTGGCTGGACGTGCTTATCTGTGTAAGGTGGTGATAAGAGCGCATCAAGCACAGATGGAGTCTTTGCGATTTCTGGCAATGCTTTCGTTGTGAGCACAACATAAGAGTATTGTCTATCCGTAGCCTCTGTGACTGACTTGACCACTACAGTAAATATAGGTGTGAGCTGGATGAATCTGCATGGATGGAGTGACGTACATCGATCTGGTCGCCATGCTGGGATGTTACCGTATTTCTTACTTTGGATGTCCATCCCGTGTTCTAGTTGTGCCACCAAATAGCATCGGTAATCGCTTCGGACACGTCGGGCCCACTCACCCCGAACGGCATCATAGTTGCTCCTAGCTACGGCGGTCACCCGCGCTAGACCACTACGCTTGAGGATGTGAGAATCTGCACTGAGGAGTAAGCCAAGGGTGCGATCTCGGTTGCGAATAGAAAACCCACAGATGGAACCCACCGCGCCAAATCCGACGACAAGCACTTCCTTCGTTGGCGCGGACATGAATGCTGTACAAGTATTTACAAGGCGATGAGTAGATCCACGATGAGGGCGATTGGTTCCCTTGATCACATCTTCGGGTTCCAGTCAAAGCCCGGACGTCGCCGATCAAAAAAACCAAGCGGAGACCATGCGACCAAGTCAGGCACGATTGTTGCTGAATTCTAACTTGCCAATTGGGGCTTGTCCTGAATCTGCAACCTGCCATGACTGATCTTCAGTAGACGCAGATTTCCTCAAAGGTCGGCAGATCTGCCATGTAAGCGGGGGGCTTTGGTTCGCCCACGAAAGTGAGACCGGGGCTCGACGGCATACTAGGATAGGTTGATTCGTTACAGTTCTGCTGATACTATGATCAATAGCTACTAGGACACAGCCTTGGTAGGGCCACTGCATCAAGGAATTATGATGCGGAACCCCTGCGTAACGTGAGGGCAATGACCCGTTACTGATAGATCGATTCAAGCCAAGGCCCATCAAGCGCTGATGATACCCTTTCTGACATAGTCAGATCGACCTAACACCGCCAACGATACACAGCCGTTTCAATAACCGAACATCGTGTAGGAAAATTGACAACGGTAGCTTTGAGCGGCACAAATTGATTCTCTTCCAACACCATGCGCACGGTACGGCGAACATGGTCAAAGAATATGAATTTAAGATCCATTACTCCCTGCAAACGAGATTGCATTGCCGTAGGTATGTTTGCAGCAAAATCTACAGTAAAAAGAGACGGAAGCGTAAACTATCATGAGTAGATTCGTCATCGCAAGGAAAGATGATTCCAAAGGTAGTCCCTGTAGTCACTTCGGAAGAGAGCAACGCACGAACCGGATGTAAGGAAGAGTATGCACAGGTGCTAGCAAGGAGGAGAGGGGGAAAGGAGAGATGCAAGGTAGGCGGCAAGCATGTGCTCCAGTTAGCGTCTCCGCGCCTTCTTTTCCCAGTACTCCACGGTAGCATACCAGGCGCCACCGATAAGTGTCAGTAAGATACCCAATGCATTCATCCCCGATATCGACAGGTTAAAAATAACCACTGCGAGAATGATGGATAGAACCTGCTTTACGTTTCCTATAGTATCGCCCAGTCATTAGCTTGAAAGTGCGCAAGAATCGAGGGAACGAGAGAACGTACCAGCGACGGTCATGCTAAGCGGACCTGCCTTCTTGTTTGTCGTAAAACTAACGATATTGAGACCAAACGCAATTACTCCATTGAGACCCAATGCGACTGCCGTCCATGGCGTCAACTCTCGAGTGCTCCAAAGCCGAACTTGCTCTAGTTCCCCGCTGATGTGTGAGAGTATCACACATTGAATGAAAGCCAAGGGGGCCATGCGTGTCAAAAGATCGAGAGGATGCAACTGAAGGCGAGGCGGAACCAAGTAACGGAACGTTGGTGAAGTTTGAGAGGTTGAAGATGGTGATGATTGGATAACACTCGTATAGATCGTTTTGATGGCAGCCAACACAGTCCCCAGCAAGGTTAGAAGAAATCCGTAAGTAGTGAAATAATAATCGCCGTAAGTCCTATTTTAAAAGATTATTATCGGGTGAAATTCTCCGTCGAGTCTTATCGGTGACGTACGCGAAGCCGACGCCAGCGACGACTGGGACGAGGGCGCCAAGCTTTTGTCTGCTAGCGCGGGTACCAAACAGAACCATGGAAAGGATAACAGTGAAGATCGGGGTAGCTGCTCGTACAACTTGGTGGAACTGCGGAGTAACATGTCAACTTGAGAGGAGAAGACACGATGTATCCGCTGCTCACGGGGATGGTGACAAGTTCGAGGGACAGGTTGCTGACTGCGATATTGATGGTATATAGTAAGCTGAATGCAAAGAGAGCCGTGTTGTCGGCGTTGGTCAATTTGGCGGGTACGTATACTCCCAGACGTAAGAGGGTAAATCCACCGATGGCCCCGCAGAGGGCATGCAATGCAGTGAGGGCATATGCGTACGGGAAATGGATAAGAACAGCCTTGTTATACAGAGTGAGCCCGAGGTTGAAGCAAAAGTAGAGGGCGAGCCAGAAAGGCTGTGACTGGAAGAACGAGGGTGATTCCGTGTGCAAGTCTTTGTCACTGACGCTGGCTCTATGGGACATTGTGGTGCGGGCGACAGACGGTGGTGGTAGCTCCCAGGGGAATGAGTAATAGGACCAAGGAGACGACTTTGGAATTGTCTCTATGGCTTGACTGCTTTCGGATTTCGTGGCGAGAGGCAGAGAGTCAGGGTATGAGGAGGCAGTGATGCCATCGTCAAAGTAGTGTCCACGAGGGCCTTTGTTATCCTTGGTTGACTGGATAGGACTGTCGCGGTATGACTCGAGACGATCGGGGTCGGGAGAGAGGGGTGAATCTTTGCTGGACGAGTCACTGTCCGAGTCAAGGGTGTGGTAGGGTCGAAACCCACTCCGGAGGGGGGGAAGGGAGGGGGGGTCGAGGTATGGAGGGGACATGGAAGAGGGGGGAAACGAGGGATGGTTGTGGAATAAAGCCACCATTTGTAGTTGAAGCGAGAGTAGTGAATCGACGAGAAGCGAATCTTAATGTACAGGCAAGTTGCGTAGCGATTAGTAGCACCCACTCCTCACTTTCACACGCTACTTTGCACATAAGCGGTGACCCGCCCCATTTGGAAGTCGGTGGTGATAATGTGCTCGTTGGGACTCAGTGCGCCCAGTGCTTCCATGCCTTAATCTACCCCCAGGGACAGCAGGGACAGCTTCAAGGGTTCCTGTCATCACCCAGTGGAGATCGCACTCTTGTAGTTGACCTTACCGCAATGTTTATGTACACCCACGTTCTCTTTTCCTTTCGTGATTTATTTATCCGAGTTCATAACGGCATATAAATATATAAAAAACTAAAATCCATTCTTTTCGGAGAGACAGATCTAGTCCCTTTGTCTTGAGAGCGGATAATGTTCTCAGCTGTGTTTTCTACGGAATTTATGGTTTCCATGCCAAACAGGGTGTGTCCCCGAAGTTTCTAAATGGGGTCTTTCGGCGGCGGGTCAATAACACTACGCATTGACCCGATCTCACAAGAGTCCTCTGATTCTCCCGGTACTCGGGTACTGGTTGGCAGTGGTAGAGCGTTTGAGCGAATATTCAGTTGTGCAAGTGGCGTGGGAAGTTCAAGGTGGCGCGTCTCTCCACCACCGTGCACATTCATCAAAGTGCGGGTAACCAATGCCCTCGTCGACGCGTCCAGTAACACCAGGACCTAGTAACGCCCACCGAAGCTCAAAACGTACAATGTCAGACGTAGAGTCCGCTCCTCAGGACCCGAAGAAAGCGCGCACAAATTCATCGGCCGAGCCCAGCACCAGGCGCGACTCCAACCGTGATGCTAGGCGCCGAAAGAAGCGGAAGAAGAAGGCTCCTGTCGTGAGCCCAGCTGCCAAGAATGAGGCTACTCAGAGTCGACTGGATGAACGCTCGCGCGCTCCACTGTCTGTCACCAGATTCAACCTGGTCGCCGATCTACCAGCCAGCGTCGTCACTGCTGAATACTCCTCGCAAACACTGAAATCGTTCGGTAAGAGTAGGGAGGGTTCTTCGGACACTCTGGACGGGCATCAAAGCCAAGGCATGCCCTCTGCTTTGGTACGCGCTATCGAGTCGGTATTAATTTGCTGTAACCCCTGTCCTCCGAACAGCATGACAAGGAGCAGAATGATTCAATGGTTCGACCTCTAACTTGTCCCTCCCCTAATTCACTGGAGGAGACAATAGCTAAACTAGAGGCAGAGCTAAAGTCCAAGAACAATGTTAGTCACGTCTCTTGTATTGTTCCATTCTCGGTCTCAATTCTTTTTAGTTGATCGCATCCCACCAAGCACTCCTGAACCAAGTTCAGCAGGCTGTCACCTGTCAGGTCTGTTTGGATTTGATGTATAAGCCATATGCACTCGCTCCCTGTGGCCATCTCGCCTGTCATAGTTGTCTTGTCAATTGGTTCTCGGCACCTCCACCCGATAACCGACCAACGCCTCCAGCCCTCATGCGCAGGAAAACTTGCCCGCATTGCCGTGCCGTTGTACACGCGCGCCCTGTCGAGGTATGGGGTGTAAAGGGTATTGCACAAGCAGCGGGCAAGAGTGGCCTCTTACAAAACCAGTTACCCGTTCCTGTCGCGGCCCCTGAGAGTATAGACGCGAACGCAGATCCTTGGAAGGATATCTTTCCGAAGCCAGGTACTACGAGCCATCGTGGATTCCCCTGGTTTTTCCCAGATGTTGACGTGGATGGTGACGACACTGATATTGGCGAGGTCGATCTTGTTCCACGTGGCGAGGACATTGGGATGCTTGATATGGAAGACGGCGGGATCTATCGCTGCCTTGACTGTATGCACGAGATATGGGATGGTGTATGCAGCAGCTGTGGACGTGTCTACCCGGGACACAGACATGAAGGAGACGAAGACGACGGAGACACAGTGGGATGGCTTGAGGACCAAGCTGGCGCTGAAGAGGTTGACGTGGCGGATGATCCTGGTTGGATGGGTTTGGAGGACGGCGAGGCAGACGAGGGTGACATGGACGATTGGCATCCCTTTGAGCCCTTGCGGCGTCCATTTCACAATATTTTCAGAGGACCGTGGGGCTTCCTTGGCACCATCCACGTTGATGATGAAGACGAGGAAGAAGACGATGACGTTATGCATGGCCGAGTAGACCATCTTCGGGTTGCCGATGAAGAGAGCGTTGACGAGGGCTATGAGAGCAGCTTCATCGACGACGGCGATAGAATTGGAGACGGCCCTCGCATCTACGAAATCGGCGATGACGATGACGGTGAAGGTTACATCCCCAATCGGCGTTCCGGTAGCGTCGACCTGGTTTCCGACGAAGGAGATGACCAGGAGCGGTCTTCAGACGCTCTGGAGTGCAGTTGGGCTAGACGTAGATATGGCCCTCGTGTCGTCTTATCGGACGAGGAAGCCGACGAACCTGAAGATGATGAGGTCCAATGGGGGTACTAGTCGCGTACATAGCAGTCCTAATCTGAAGTAATAAGCCATGTCTGTTTTCGTAATGCGGGCTGGTTGGCGCGTTCCTGCCTTGCCTCACTCCAACAACGTGCATCACTTGTACTTTCACGCTGCACACTCGTGTTCGTGCTGTGCAATGTATGCAGACGCTGCCATGCTAAAGGGTGTGGGTGTCGTCCTTTCCATTCCTTCATACAAGGGCTCACCCGTCCCCGACTTGCAAACTCCTTGCCAGACCCGACCCCAGAACTCGATTGCCCACTTTCATCATGCGCACAAAGACCAGCAGCAGCAGACCTCAACGGAATCCGTCGGCTGTCAATGGCCCTACCCCAAGAACACCACGCGCTGACGCGATTCACTGGATCTTTTCATCAAACCTACCTCATCGCCGAAGCTCAGCAGCGCTCAGTGTAGATCTCAACCGACGAAATTTCTTCGGCATGAGCGAGGTACTCAACGTACTCTTGAACGTATGCTTACACCAAATTGTCTGCCTGCATGAAACCTGATTGCTCCTTCCATGACCCATCCAGCCCTCTGAGACCGCGCGCTCGCTGACGGAATCAAGGCGTCTGCTCGATGAAGCACGTAAGGAGATCAATGAAGAGCGTGAGGTTCCACGACTGCGCATCAAGCACGCGGTTACACGTCTGTGCGGCTTCTTACCCCGAGAAGCCGAGCTGCAGGTCATCGAGCGTGTTATGGAGGGTGAACCGTCGTTCACCGTGCTTTTCGGTGCCAGTGCCGTGGGCAAGGTATGTTTTCTCCTTGATCTCTTGTCTTTCTTTGGGGGAACCTCATCAGGTGTGACTGCTGCGCATATAGACCGCTCTTCTCCGTGAAGTGCTTTCGCGTGATAGGTTTCACGTTCTCCACTTTGATCTCCGAATCCCGGGCTTCGCGGATGTTAGCAGTCTCTACATGAGCCTTAGCCAACAGATGGAACAATACTTTGAAGACGTTTCAACCAGCATGCCCGGTTTCGAACAATTTCGCAAGGAAGCTTGTGCCTTCAAGGTACTCGTTTTCAGTCTATTTTAGTGACGCAACTGATCGAGTTGCTTCGCGAATCGTAGCACGATCGTCTTGATTTGGAACGCAGGCTGTCCGAAGCACCCGTCGGTAGCGTCGGATCACAAGTACGGACTAGCGACATCTCTCGGCTAATGGAACTGTTTCAAGTGAGACCATCCCTTCTTTCTTGTCGCAGTGCCAACGAGCTCAAACACGGTAGTATTCTCTTGTGAGATACGCTGAATTTGACCCGCCAGAAGATGTCAATGATCCCGGTAGCCAAGGGCGCAAAGAGTCGGATGTATCATCTGAGCGGACTCATGTGAACAATTCTCCCCCTTTCAACAGGAGCCGGTGGTTTTTCAAGCGTGCCAAGAGGACAAGCGATAGTGCTCGCGGAATGTCATCTGATATGATCAGAGAACCTGAGAGGCCTTCCAAGAAGACACCCGTGTTTTTCTTCGACGAAGCGCATAAGCTGTATGCTTAAATTTTAAAGGAAATGTTCTACTCATTCTGATCGTTGGCGGGCAGACCCTCCCTGGTTCAGTCGACAGACACCATCAAATGTTTGCTAGATTCGATGCTTGTTCTGACCAAACAAGACCGGCTATGTCACGTCGTGCATGCCACGAGCGATCCATTCTACCAAAATTGGCTGCGCCAACTCAATGTTGTACAACATTGCAAACTCATCACGATCGATGACTGCTCGAGAAGCGAGACGCGAACGTATTTCTTGGAACGTCTATTGCCTCGTGTCCCAGAAGCACTACGGCCTACATTATCTTTCGATGTATTATATGAGGCGTTCGGTGGTAAACTAGCGCATTGGCAAGACTATATTAGCGAGTATAGTGAGCCACTCCTTTGCCAGGGTTTGTCAGCTTCCTCACCTCGTCATTCCTAGTCAACGCTGGCGGAAACTTCGATAGTGCGTATTCATACTACGATTGGCTCCAGTATTGCTAACATTCAATGGATCAGTCAAACAATGCTCTCATTTCCTTCAAGCACATGCTTCCCTCAACCTCCATATCGTCCACTCTTCCCAGCTGGCGTGTACACGTGACCCCACCACCCCATCCACCCCGGGCCCAAGGCCACGGTCCAGTGGACCAGACGCTCTTCACGCTGGTCTTGGCCCTGCTGGGTTTAAATCCTACCCGCTTCGCGAGACGTCGATTGACGACTACTCTGCGGATTTCAGCGCGATGCAACTCCTCAAAGTCATGAGTAAACTCAGCCAGCCTGGGACGCAGCACCTGCCGTACTTTCTCCTTTGTCGGGAAATCGGTGTGCGTGCGGTGGATGGGATGATCAAAGGCAAGGTGCTGAATCTGCACTGGACGGAACCGGTTGGCAGAGAGCCGGACATTCCTGTCATCAGTGCCCCAGTGTCGCCCGTCCCGATGACACACCGGGTATTGAGCAACAACTCATATGTGGGTGGGGCTAGTGGAACTGTTGGTGTCGAGTCCTCGGAGGACGGCGACATGGTGATGGTCAATCCGGTCAACCTATCGACAAGGGATCTCGGTCAGATTGACGAAGGCGCCGAACACGAAATTATTGGACCCAGGTTAACACCCCTTACCCCCATCATGCGTTTCGCCATGCGCGAAGTCGTTCAAGAATATGAAGACGTTCGGACAGTCTCCGAATACGCGTCCCTCAATGACCCTGACGAATATTAATCTGGAGCTGGTCTGCCAATCTCTCTATTTTCTTGCCAGGGTTGAGGACACCGTGCTTGCAAGTGTTATTTATTTTCTCTCCTGCACGATATCTGTTTTGTTATCACGTCCGCATGCATCATTTGTAAACTACTTTTCACGTAGCATCGTTGTAGACCGTCTATTTTACCATACTCATTGTGCAGGATAAATCATCTCGGACACTCCGAATTGGCCATGCGTCGTCCACGCATTCATGCGCACATTTGGCATACGCATCCATTTGCTCGGCGTTTACTCTTTCTAGATATGGTTGGCGTCGTAAACCTACCGTCTCACCAGTTTGCATAACGAAACACACGATATCTATATCATGTGTATTGAATATCGGTTCACCTGATACATTGACAGGAGATAGGCCTTCCGATTTCGTCTTTATCTATGACTCTGACTCAGGCCAAGAAAGCCACTGAGTGGGGATGCGCCGCCGTGAGACGAAGGCACCATCGGTGACACCGGTGATGATTAGCCGCTGTGTGGACGACTTACGAGATACTTCTTGGCTCATCGATATGACCATTCGGGTTGGGATCAATACGTAAATGATTTTTGCACGGCGTTTTAACACCACCGACGAATATGTACCCTTTTTTTTAATCTATAAAAAAAACAATTTCTGTCGGTACGAATTGCGTACAAACCTAGCCGCGCGGGTTACCGAATAGCCCGCCTCGAGGGGCAAGTCTTTGGCCTCTCTGTCCAGTCCCGTCGTTCCCGCCAATGGATTTAGACGGGCAAACTATCTAATCGCCCTGGTTGATGTCTGATGTGTGGGTAGACCTTCTGATGATTGCGATAGGTGGCGTGCACATACCCGAGGACGACGAACATCATGAGATTCAGTGCAATCCACGTTTATCTGCAAAGATGATACCTTCTTTGTTGTTCGGCACTTTCTGCTTATCATGTCCGTGTATCGCTCGTATCATGATATGTAACGCTGCTTCTGATCCCCGGAGATATCTCCCCCGTTTCGTCTTACTCGGCCAGATCTGCGAACTGGATGTCCGCATGTGTTTCAAGCCAAGCAAGCCACTTGTTTAGATACGCGCCACCATGTCGGACCGTGGACGAATCCCCAACGACGCACTATCGACTATCAATCAATGATGTGGGTCGGCATCTTGACCAGTTGACGACGTACCAGATGGCGCTTGGCTCGGGTCATAGCCACTGGAAACAATGGATCAATGATCACCCATTCCCGGAAAGGTGTATTGTAACAAACAAACGACTTGGCGTACCATTCATGCGGCGTTTCTCCCTCAAGAAGCCGACTTCGCGCTGTAAACCCACATGGATCAAGTTCAACGCGGTCGTGTACTTGGCAAGGCTGACCTTGTCATTGCTCCTTACGAGACTGATAATCACCGCGTCTTTTTCGCGACCTTGCATACCGTCCACCGTGCCGATCTCGAGTTCTGGGCCATATTTTGCACGCAGCAACGAACTGAGCAGGGTGACCTGCGCTTGGTATCTATTCAAGGACACGTTGGGTGTTGGTCGATGGAAATGCGATCACTGTTATTTATACGCACGGTGTGATAATCGCTATCTGGCAAGGATACAACCCCGCCCCGACCTGTCGCTCGGAGATGAGCATGAGCAGATAGAAACGCGTGCCAACGCTCACGCACAAGCTTCTCTGTCCACTTTTTGACAACCAAGGCCTCGTTTTCATTACATCTGCTACCTTCATCTCCGTCGCCTTCGAGGCGTTCGTAGTACTCACACCCAGCCGTGTCGAAGAAGATGACGGGACTGCCAAGGATCTCTTGGACGGTCTCTTCATCTTTTGTTTCGGTAAATGATCGCGTATTTGGCAAATCGCAGAGCAGATGCGATGATACCGACTCGTGAGATTTCAGCTTGGATGCATAGAGCGTGTCCGACGGAAACTGGCAAATCTGAGCGTGCATCCTCGAGGGTGGTGAGCAGAGCAAGCACAAGGGTGGTGTTGGGGCGTACCGGTACTGGACGTTGAGCAAACGCTTGATGCCGGGGCCGTACATTCGTTCGAGGCGATCGAACAAGGTTGTCTCCAGTGTCCGCGGGGGACGCAAACCAGAATGCTTAGAAGTCTTTTTCTTTGATGGTTCGCTTGAACTCTTTGGTGTATCCGTTGAGAGTACCGTGGACTGATCTGCGATGGTTACATCCTCACGTATTGATCCAGACTCAGATCCAGACGTTGAAGTAGAACCATTTTCTGAACTTGAGTCAAGCACGTCTTCTTGCCCATGGTGCGTCGAGGAGGATTCGCTTTTGCTTTGTTTGGAAAGTTTCGTGGACGTTGTCTTGCTCTCCGGGTGTTTCTCTGACAATTTTGCCTGCTTATTTTCCTTTACATGCTTGTCCAGAGATAAGATAGTAGGGGGCAGTTGCATGGGATCGCCTGCAAGGATCAACTTCTTTCCCTTGAAGATAGGAACCCAGCACACCTAAAAGACCAAAAGTTGAGAGGTGAAGAAGTATCAATGCTGGGACATACTGCTTCAACAGCTTGGGTTGCTTCATCGATAATGACTACATCAAAGGTATGGTCGCGCAACTGCCTTCCGCCAGCAGAATGGCAGGTGGCCAGGACAACCTGTGCGTATGCTCACACGTGATCATTCTTTAGAACGGAGGTCGGTAAGTACCTGGGACTCAGAGAGAACTGCTTTCACAACCCCGCCTTCCCTCTGTCGATATCTGAGGTCCCCGCCAATCAGACTGAGGGGTATCACAGGGCAGCCAATACACCCACTCTTTTCTGAGCGCCCGCACTTCCTCCCACATTTTCTTGCGTTCGAGTCCACGCGGCTTCTTCGCCCCCTTGCCCTTGCCCTTGCCGGCAAGTGTGTCAAGGGCCGCATCGAGCTCCGCCTTTACATCCTTGGCGAGCGCCGCCTGATGAAATGATCGTTAATGTATCTTCGAGAGCAGGTACCGACGAACCTGATCACTCCGACTGGCCTTAATTTCCAACGTCGCATTGAGCACATCCTCGCGTGCCATGACTCTCGCTGGGTGACCAATTCGCGTCACTTTCAGCGGGACTCCTTTTCCTTTCTCCGGGGGCGGGAGGGCAAGAAGACGTTCGAGAATATTGTCGACGGAGAGGTTGGAGGCACCGCATACGAGCACACGAACTGGTTTCTGGTCTGGTGGGTTAGAGGTGAGCTGACGGATGATCTCGATCAACGTGTGAGTTTTGCCTGTGCCTAGCTGTCCGTTGATAAAGGGGACAGGGACGATGGCGGTGGAACGAACCTGGAGGACCGTGGATACATGCGACTTCTTGAGCCTCGAGGGCGAATCTCACGGCTACTTTCTGGCTTTGGTTCAGAGCTTCGTCAAAGAGTGTGATGTCTCCAAGTTTAGATGGCTTGGAGGGTGACGACATCCCAAGCAATACCCGAACGAGAGATGAGAGTTCATAGTTCGTCGTGTCACCTGGCTAAGTACGGACAGTGAATCTAATAGGAATATGGTCTGTCATGAGAGAGAATACTTTGCGTGTGGAAGGTATCGCGACCTTTTCCAAGTGATCGATTGCTTTGTCCATCCTGAAAACGGCTCAGCGGGGCTTGGCGCTGCACGAGGAACGGTCCTATTTACCGATCATAGGTGACGCTGTTTGCGAGTTTGACGACACGACATCTCTCTGGCAAATCAAGCTCAGCATCACCGGATTCAGGAGCGCCCACAGCAATAACAATGCGTGTATCAGTAACCTGTCAAAGGATCAGGACGTAGTTGAAGACAACGGGAATATGGCGCAAACTTTGTACACTACACCCTCCGGGGAAGTCGGGCCTTTTGTATCTGCGGCGGGCTGTACCTTTTTCCCTTTGCTGCTTGATTTTTTTTGTGTAGTCGAAACGTTCTCTTCGATTCGGGCGAGATCCCCGGGCCTGCAATATGGATTATTCAGGTCCCCTGATAGATCCAGCGGAATCGGCTGATACGACCCTGAAGGTATGCGGAGGGAACAATGGTGAGGAATGGTACGCCGAAGGTCTCTCCAGTTCTACCAGCCTATGTTTCGCCGAACAGGACGTTCAGTAGAGCCTGGTAAAAACACGATCACGTACGTCTTTCCACCGAGCCCTACTCCAGCCGATACGAGACCCAATCCACCCAGTGCCAGACCACGCTGTTCGAGGAGCTTAGGTGAGGCATTGCTCAAGATCAAAGAGGTGCGCTCAATTTCCGCGTCGCGCTCCTGCGCGAGGAGTGTACGCTGCCTCGAAATGAAGGCGTGCAAGACCGACTCTGAACCTGATGAGGACATCGTCACGGTAACCATTGGCAGCCTGAGAGAGGACAACTCCATTGAAGTATTTCGGTAAAGTCCTTCACTAAGTGACCTCCACCAGAAAAATAAAGTTCCCCCTCTCACCCGAAACAAACGAACGTCCTTTTCCTGACTACGCATCTGTCGAGAGCATGGATTGCTGCGATGTGCTGTGTGGAATCATTACGTGCTGCTGTGAGTCCTGAAGTTGTCGTGCACGTCATTGAATCTCATCACAACGTGTCAAGCGCTGGTACGCATAGACGTATTGCAACATTTTTGAATATGTCAATGACTGACACTGGATGTAAGAACCATCCACTTGCAACTGTTGCTCAAAGAAGAATCATGGACTCGATGAACCTACGTCACCAACACTCTCCGAGTTAGTGCAGGATCAACCGCATCATACTCGTCCCATGATGGTTCGAGGAAAGTTCGCAGAGGATGAACAAACTACTATAACGTACTACCAAGGTGCCAAACCAAAGCTTCGGTAGGGGTTTGCTGTAGCCAAGTACATTAGCACGTATGGGACTGCAGGGCATGTCTAGCCCAAGAGTGAAGAATTGTTCTAGAGGCTACAACTCACCATATGTGACCGACTGTGTTTAAGAATTTGATGCAACGTGGCGCGCGTTCACTGCAACGAAGTGGTACGCGACGACAGTGATCATGGCAAGAGCGCCAAGGTAGTTGGCGAGGTTGTACAATGTCTGGTGGCTGATCATTCTGCTACGTCGGTGAGCGAGCGTGTCGTTGAGGTATCCGTTTGTACTTGCCTTGAATGAAAGTGATGGAAGTGAAACTGGCGTTGTTTGTATCTTGTTTGGTCCACACGGAAAACCTCGGACGACCATTGACCATTGACATTCATCTCGATTTTTGAACTCGTTCATCATGCGGCCGACCGTAGTTCGTTCCAGTGGTATGCCAGAACGTGAGTCTCCTTGTTGGTCGCGAAATGGCGTAAGAATTAACTCGTCATATGCCTGTCAGCCAAAGCCTACGTGAGTTTTTGAAAGATGGCGTCGAGATGATGCAGAATAACGCCCTATAGAACCCCTGGTGGGGTGACACCATTAACTTGAAGCAAAGGGGCATCATCACCTACAGTGAGTATTTGAGCGTACTTTTTCGCGTTTCAACCCATTCATTGCGTGCTATCGTCTAGCCGTCTCACCGTTCCGTCAACGACCAACAAAAGAGATCTTCCAGGGTTGGATGTTCAATGGCTACAAACGCATTGCTTCTCAGGTACCATATTGGATTGTTCCATTTGCGATTGGTACGTTATTGTGCGTCTGCGCATCACTCGCACCTGATAATTACCAGCCTACGGCACGTACACCTGGGCGAAGCGTTACGATGCTTGGCAGAACAGCAAAGCCGGACATATTGCGCTGCATGGTACTCACTAATTTCAACTTGTTACTTTACGGTTTGGAGCAATAACATAGACACCCAAGTTGAACACATCCTGTAAGCCGTAAACTTCTCGGAGGAAACCACGTTGGAATTGCGCCATGTCGCGTATATCTTGGCCTACTGACTAATGAGATTTGTGATCCCCTCTCGGGCTTACTCATACGTCTATCGCCAGAAGCAAATCCAGATATAAATACGTTTACCCACTTACGCCCACACTCAATACAAGAAATGTCTGTTGTTCGTCCTTTATTCGTCGTCGCTGGTATTGGGAACGGCTCTGGTCTGTATTTCTCCGCGTCTGCACTTTTCTCGACAATACTGACTTCCGCATAGGAACAGGGGCTTCTTCAGCGTATGTATCTTTTCGACCAATCCAATGTACGACGAACTGACCAGTCTTACAGTCGTCTGTTCGCCAAGTTGGGCTACAGCGTTGCGTTGATATCTCGTGGGCCCGAGCATCTTGACAAGCTCGCCAGCGAGATCAACCAGGACCGAGGAGAGGTGCAACACAACTTATACATCATCGCTTGGATCCTGACACCACTGTTATCAGGCTGTACCCTTCCCAGTTCCGGATTACACTCCAGCCTCGATTCGTTCAGCGTTCTCTAGCATCAGGGCCCGCTTCCCTGTGACCAAATTTCCTCTCCGTGTTGCGCTGTTTAATGCCGGGTATGGCGTATGGAAGCCCTTCCTGGAAATCACTGAAGAAGAAGTGCGCCAGTCGCTGGACGTCAACGTTCTCGCTGCCTTTACCTTCTCCAGGGAAGTCTTACTCGAATTCACCAAGAACGACCTAGAACAACCAGGTGAAGGCGGGAAGGGTGGTTCAAGAAAGAAGGGTACTCTGATTTTTACTGGCGCCACGGCCGCAATCAGGGGCAATATCACCACGAGCGCGTTTGCGGCCGGAAAATTCGGCCTCAGGGCACTCTCCCAGAGCTTGGCCAAAGAATTTGGGAAGCAAAACATCCATGTCTGTAGTTGCTCATCGCATTTCTGTTCGTATCTTACTGACACTGGGATGGGTGTGTAGGTTGCACACGTGAGTCGCTATGATTGAGTCGAAACGGAGTGCGGATGATTCCATGCCTTTTCTGCTGATTACAGAGCATCATTGATGGAAATATCTTAACTGACCGTGCGAGAGACAATGACCCTGCCTGGGAAGCCAAGCTAGACGCCCGTCTCCATCCAGACTCCATTGCCAAGGTGAGCCTATGGTGTCGCTTTACGAAAGTGTCATCTCATCTGTACGCAAAGGCCTACCTCAGTCTCGTTGAACAAGATAGCTCAGCTTGGGCTTGGGAAGTTGACCGTAAGCTTGATTACCTTCTGTTTTCGTAATGTCCGCTCATGTGTGGCTATGCGTAGTACGACCTGCTCACGAGAAGTGGTGAGCAAATACTTGAATTCCGAAAGGTGTACGCGGGCAAGAATTGTTGTTTCTGTTCCATGGTATTCACGTCCATGTAATGAAGTTTTGACTCAATCCACTGGGTTGAATTATGCCCAGATTTCACCGGGTATCCTCGGGCACCTACTGAGTGCCGAAAGTACTAGTGACCTACGTGGACTTTCCACGCATTGTCAATCTCTTAGGTGACATATTTCGTGACGCTGTGGTCCTTCTAGAAGTGGTCCTGTCCGTTTATCACACCAAGTCCACCAATGTCACCAGCGACATGCAAGCTAGAAGCCCAATCCCCTGTTAACTCCGTCAGCGTCTCGCGAACAAGCTAAACCAACGAAGTGTTTTCTTTCACTCGCTATGCTTCTACTCTTTCAGGCCGGCCGTCGCACAAAAATTAAAATTAAACGGTATATAATCGGTGGAACGACACTCTCTTGGGATCAATCTTCCCCTGCTCCCCTGGCAGCAGCTCGATGAAAGTGACCAACGCTCGGGTTGGCGTGATGATCCTCCTCCCCACTACTATCCTGCTTTTCATGACTGTATTGGTCGGCATCGCTACCGCTGCCCCAACCCCTGAAGTGCACGATAGTGCCATCATCAACAGTATGCGGCGACACCGCCATGCTCACTCAAGGATGCACAAACAGGGCGGCGTCCAGCTCCAACGTAAGTTTTGACTCTTGTCGCCAGCCCGTTAGCCCTCTGACAACGCCATTCCTCTATAGACTAGTTCTGTGACATGACCACCGTTGGGAGAGGAAGAAAGAGGGAGGAATCATTGGCCACATGAGTTACGACCAGCATGATCAAACGGGTTTAATTTCTATCCATTCATACATCACTGGGACACGGCCTTTTCTCTTGTCAGTTTGTTGATGAACGTCGACGTAGGAACGTAGAGTTGCTGTGCACCCGATAAGTGCGGCTGTATATGTTTAGATGAAGGGTACAAGTGAGCGGGGATTGCCAGCGGGCGGGAGGTATATATGTAGCTGTACACGGTTTGAGTCTGGGCTCATTGTTCACGAGCATGGCCCCAAAGGGAGTGCACTTTGGACGTTCCGACCGCGGCATATCTTGAAGAGGTACAATCAAGCTTCAATATCGATTTAGCAGGTATGGTTACCCTTGTACAAAGTATGGATCGATTGTTACTGCAGGTCCTCATCTGGCGTATCCCGCTCGTTCAAAAACCTCTCGACTTCTTGTCTTCTGCAAACACAAGCTTGACCTACAATCACGTAAGCAAGGAGTCTGCTTGTTCGTGCGCACGAACTTGTCCCTACCTGAGCCAAGAACGCCTCATCCGTAATCACTCTCATGCCTACATGTGCAAGCGCCTTGGACACGGTATAACATGCTTCGTGGGCGGTGTTGGTTGCGGCAGCTGCTGCAAACTCTCTCGTATGGTTTCCCCCTCCGGGTACGGTGGGAATGGCTACATAGAGGTCTCCTATCAGAGACCTCTCGTCGAGGGAGAGACAAAACACGTACAAAACCCAGGGTGAAGTGCTGGCATTACTGGCATCCTTTAGTTAGCCGACATCACATGGAAAACGAAGAAGGTGCATACAGTATGTTATATTTCCCTGTGAAGCCGTTGAGAAACGTTAACATGTTACCTCACACCATCTCGGTACGACTTACGAAGTCCGTGGACGCACTCGAGATACCCCAGTCGTAGTCGATATCCCCGTACTGCTTCAGGACGACATCTGCCAGCTCACCCCCTGGGACCATCGTGTCCATAAGACACGGAGGTAAAGTGGTCTTGTCGATCAACTTACCGAGCGCCTTGTTCTGTACGAGTTCATTTCCTATTAACTCGTTGGTGAACGCGACGGTGGTGCCGGTGGCAGTAGCAGCAGCACTTGAAAAGAGTATAGTAGGGTAATCGATGTGGATGGAATCACGTACTGGAAGCACGCCTTCACTCGATCTGTGGTCTCATATACTTCCTTGGTTACGGGGGCACGTACGAACCAGCTTTGACAGTGTTTTTCAACAGAGAAGGATGCTAGTAGCATGGACTTACTCGACCATACAATTATCCGGAATTACTGAATGTGCTGATTGAGGTGATGGTAAACGAGAAAAAGGCAGTACTGACTGTTTGGAGCCCAATCTTTCCCTCCAAAGACTCCATGTACGCGATGGGTAGGTTTAACTTGCTGCCGTAAAAGCCCGATGTTTGTGTACGCAAGCACGGCGGCATCCAATGCGTTTTGGCCTTCCCAAGGACTCAAACCGGCATGTGCGCTGAATTCTAGATGGGCGATCGATGAACCAAGAGTAGCACATTGTCATCTTACGTTTTGCCCCCATAATCCACTTGCAACCGAACCATAGCCAGAGAACTGCTGAGACTAATAGAGTAAGGAGGACCCGGGGCTGGATGACACCTACGTCACGAGAACATCAGCGAGAATTTGATTTCGAACGACGACGACGCCATACATGAGACAGACATCCATTTCCTTATAGGCACCTTTATCCCATAATTGGACCTTTCCAAACCCACCCTCCTCAGCTACAATAGTTGTGTGAGCGATATCGACGCACGAGATTGGATAGAAAGTTTACCAGGGGTTCCGAGCAAGATCACCTTGCCGTCAATGTTCAACTGTTGCATGGCGGCTTTGGCAGCACAGGCGACAGCGACCCCCGCAATACCAATCAGATTGTGGCCACATGCGTGGCCGATCCCAGGGAGCGCATCCATCTCAGAGTTAACGCCGAGGACACGACCTCCTTGGCCGTGTGTGTAGGTGGCTACCCAGGCAGTTTCAAGGAAGTAGTGTTTCTGAACGTCCCATCCCTGCTCTTCCATGAACTCGGTATACACGTCATGAGCATAACTAGTAATAGAATAGATTCAGCATCACGCTACGATGTTCCAGGAAAGAGGTCACCGCACTGTTCTTGGAACATCAATTCGGGGTGAGCTAAGATTCGTAGTGCAGCGCAGGGGACGTTTATAAGGGTTGATCAGCCGCGAGATAGTACTGGATGTCGTGTCACGAGGCCCTTACCGTGTATTTTGTCGCTGAGTTCTCTCAGTTGAGGGCGGAACGAATCGATCGTTTGCTCGATCACTGCAAGGATGTCTGGTCTGTATACATCACCTGGTAGAGGTGGTGGCTTGGGTGGATTCGTGTCGGGTCGCCATACGACATCAGCGGTCATTGTTCGTGAATTGAAATCGTCCAATAGCCTTGACCTGCCAGATGGTGAGTTACGATCAGAGAGATGTGTTGTGTACTGTCACCCTGAGCCTCAGATCACAAATCATCGTCACATGCCAGGTACAGGTTGGCCTTAATTTCAATGGGCACGCCGGTAGACGAGCTAAATTCAAGAAGGTGCAACTTGTGGAAGGTAGTGCATAGTAACGGCCCAGTGTCAATGGAGAAAATTTTCATGATTCGAGTCTTTGACACTAATAAAATAAAATCTTGCAAGGCCGTTCAAGGCCTTGCAAGGGTATGCCGGCTCTTGCAAGGCTCTTGCAGCTTCCTAGGGCTTGCAAGGAAATTCTCCCGTCCCAATGTGGCCTTGCAAGGCTATGCCAGCCCGAAGATCCTTGTGAGACCTTGCCAGCTGCGAGAGCCTTGCATTGTCTTACTAGCTCACTCTAGCTCGTTCGATGTACTGCAAGCCCCAGCAGGGCATCATAGAATTCGATCTCATGTACAAATACACACTGTAGACATAATAATACAAAGCATACGAGTCCGACGACCGAGTTGACCGTCCGAGATGTGTGCGAGCTCTCGTACGACGGCCAGGTTGAAGAGCGAGACTACTAACGAGGGGTTAGTAACGTAGAAAAACAAGTGGTGATGACTCACGAGATCAGAATCGTTTGCACGATTCTTGCGAGGGGGGTTCCGTTTCGTTCGCACTGTCGAAGCCTTTTTAGCCTTCTTCTGGGGTGGTGGGGCAATAGGATCATTGGTATTCTCGTCGGCAGCGCTGCTTTGGCCACGCTTCGGGGGAACGGTAAGCTGGCTCGTCTTGTCCCCATCGTCGTCTGTAAGTTCAGAAAGTGGGGAGTGAGCAGCATCCGATTCACGGTCAACTGTATCGTCAACATAGTTGATGTGATCGTGCCCGACGTTGTAATCGATTCCGTTGGCATCTCCATAGACGAGAGTACCGTTGCCGTCTTGTTCTTCTGGGTCACCCCAGTCTCGGAGGGTGGTCTTCTCACCGGCACCTCGAACCGCCGAGTTTCCCTTGGTTGCCCTCGGTTGAGGACGAGAGTCGGCACCATGACGTCCCGCGCTGAGTCGCATAGCTTTGGGCGCGGGCGAGTTAGGCAGCGCATATATGGACGTTACATACCGCTTGTATGATTTTCTGGAGTCGCAGAGGTGTGATGGTGTCGAGCTCACCACGTAAGCTTGGAACAAGTTTAAGAATCCCGTTATAGAATGTGAGGTGTCGCTCGTATGCCTCTGGGGTGCTGATATGTGTTGTTGTGAAAATGTCAGTTGCGTACAGTTTTTCATCAACGTTCCCACGCTTGTCCTGCTTGATGGCATTCGCTGGCACTGCAAATGGATCTAAGAGGGCGACCGCCTTCTTTCCAGCAATCCGATAGATCTCCATCCCATCGCCTCCATCATTAGTGGACCTAGAAAATTTAACATGGTGCAGATTAAGTGGATGTTACGTTGTTACTACTACCTTTTTGATTTTTTAGCACTATCTGCATTGACAAGAACATCGAGGAGGTCATCAGTCTTCTGCTTTTTGTTTTCGAGTTGTGTTTCGCTGGTGGACACAGGCTCAGAACCCTCACATGACATGATGGAGAGAGGAAGAGAGGAAAGGTGGGGGGATCTGTCACGATTTTCGGCTAGATAACGCCACTCGCTGTCAATAAGGCCAAACATCACATGACTCACCGCCCGCTCCTTTGAGGCTCTTATCAGACGCTGCTCACAGGCTACACTGGCTCCTCATCATGGATCGCATTCCCTGTCCATATTGTCATGTCCTGCTCCGCCCACGAGGTCTCTCGCTTCATGTCAATAAATGTTGCAAAGCCGGTGTTGCAAACATGGCTGATGCACTCGAGAGACACGCCGCCGAGAACGTGTTCAAGAGGACATCGAGACACAAGGAGAGCCACACCGTGTGGAAAAACTGACTAGGGAGAGCTCGAACACCGC